>WBMW01003842.1:765175-781698 GCA_013396635.1 Penelope pileata
AAAAAAAAAAAAAAAAGCATATCTGGAAAAAAATGATTAACTATTCCCATCTTTTGTCCCCCAAATTAGTCTTATATATGCACACAGAATAATTTTGTTGATAAAAAAGGTTTTCTATGATTTCTTTTGTTCCCACGTTTTAAATCATGAACCTAATCTCTCAAAATTGACCTAGTCAGTGTAAGCAACTTTTTTAAGTAACACCACCAAAATTTGAAGAGAGAAATGTCTCAGTTTATGCTATTTTTGATTACCATACAATGGTTTTCCAAGCAAGAAATGAATCGAGAAAAGAAACAGAGATTTGCTACTGTGCAACAGAAACTACATTATTAAATCAGCCTCTGGTGATATCTGAAGTGTGTAGGCACAATGGAAATGTGATTAATGTCTTTGGCATAGTTCCACCCAAGTAACAGCATCCATATGGCAACACCACCTTCGGCAGCAGCATGGTTTCACACACGATTGCAGCCCCTAAACCTAGCGTACATAGCTATATACACAGCAGTTAAAGAGTTAAGGGCTTCTCTTCTGGAAGTTTACTAAAAAAAAAAAAACCAACAGAACAGAAAGCAGACAAGCTACCTTCAAGTATTCTTCGCTGAAGTTTTAAATTAACGTTCAAATTACATTTCCTCAGAAGACAGTGCAACAGAGCTTTCCTTTTTTGCATGAACATCTAACAGCACAAACAGGCACCACACCAGAATCTTACCCCTATGCCACACTTTGCACAAGCTCTACAGGAAGGTCTCAGTCACTACAGACAGCTTCAAGTTCACTACCACCTACAGCAAATCAAGCAATTATCCAAAACTATTAATCAAGGAGTTTGAATGTGCTGCTTTTCTGTTAGATGCCATTTCTCTTATAAAACAGCTACAAGGATTCATTTGGTAACAAATACTTAATAGTTGATCAACATTTTCATTATAAACACATTTTATAACCGGTTACAATCTGGCCATCAAATTCCATCTGCCTCAAAATTTGCTAGACAAGGTCTTACTTCAAATGTGCTGTTCTGTTTGACAAATCCCCGTATGAGCTGGTTAAAATACTATGCTGTTAGCGCTCATAGGCATATCTTAAAAATAAAACAAGAAAGTCTTCTTGATATACAACAGGTTGCAAAAAAACTCTTAGTAAGATGTTAGGAACCATTAGCAGGGAAAATATTGGTACCAAATGACATAGCATGACTTACATCTAGAGCTCAAGGGGAAAAAAAAAAAAAAAAGCGCATTACACTCACTAGGGATGTTCTCCTAGCTCATGCCTGGAGAGGCAGATGGCCTGAAGACCCAATGCGACCTACAAAGCCGTTGTTTTCTGGACTCTAGGAACAGCAAGCAGTTGGCAGGCCAATCAAATGGAGGATGCTCTGGTACATATGTGTCCAAGGGAGGAGGAGGCAGGTTTTATTACAGAGGGTACAGCACAGATTAACTGGCCGTGCACTGGCACAATCACTGAATGCTCATCTGGGCTCCAATGGTCCTTCCTATCCCAAACCATTACAGCTACTGCAGGCATCATGCTATAACTTCTCTGCAATTAAGGATGATTATTACTAAACATTTGTTAGTGTCTGGGATGGAAAAAGGAGCTTGCATGGGGCTTTCCTACTGCAGAACAAAATAATCTGCAGTTCGTAAAGACTCAATATTTTTGCACATTATAATTCCAGATGAAAGAGCCACTGAATAGCCCCTTTGAGGCATCACTCCACCAAAATGGAAACGCCTATTCCCATTTGCTACTTCTGCAGTGCAAATAAGAAATGATTAAATAATAGTAACAATATACCATTAGCTTTATAGGTTAAATGTAGGTGGCAACTGGGATTTTTAAGAAAGCTTGAGCTCTTAGTTTTGTAGTACATCTATGGCAGAAAAAATAAATATTTTGTGTCTGCTTGACTCCAAGTAATCATTAAAAAACCATAATTTTCTTGAGAAATGAATTCTAGACTTCATTCATTTTTTCCTTCTGCAACTGGCATAATATTCTGTGCTGAAAGTATTTGCAAGGACTCAGATTCATGATGAAGAGAAAAAAAAAAGCAGGAGGAATTCAATCTTCAAGAGGTTAAATCCATGCTACTTGATAAACAGCGACTCCTTTGCTAAGGCAACAGCTTTCAGTTCACATTTTCATATTTACCCTTTGAAAACAGTGGGTGGGAGCTAAAGGTCATGGTCCTAGAACGGTACCTTTGCCGAACCACTCAGTCGCAACGAGCAGAACAATCACAGAAGGGAGCCGTGTAAACCATACCGCACACAGATCTTTTTATGTTCCAGTCAGCAGCAGCAGTTCTCTCTAGCTTGCAGGACAGAGGAATTAACTGGCTTCCAGTTGAAAGCTGCCTCAGCAACCCACGATTGGTTCCCTGCCCGAATGCGTTCCCTGCTGGTGCTCAGCTCAGCTGCCCGGCAATGCCCTCACAGCGATGCCAGGGGAAGCACCTGTCCCAGTCCCTCCCGCAGGCCACAAATGCCCCTCACACATTTTGGCAGCAGAAACACAGTACCCAGCCATGGAGTAGTTAGGACAGATGGGGAGCATCCGAGGGAAGCTCCGTCGCGCAGTTGACGTGCCCACATACATGCTTGCACAGAAGTGCTCGGAAGAGCCACCTGAGCACAGGCACCGTAAGTGGACAGAAGAAAGTCCCCGAAGGGAACCACACTGCACCCCAATGCCTGCGTTCAAGGAGCGCTGCCCTGTTTGAAACCCCTCTGCTTTACACTGAGGAGTGGTGCGGAGAGCCCCAACAAAAATCTCCTATGGAGGACTGCGTGTACAC
This sequence comes from Penelope pileata, assembly GCA_013396635.1. Lineage (NCBI taxonomy): Eukaryota > Metazoa > Chordata > Aves > Galliformes > Cracidae > Penelope > Penelope pileata. Next base: position 767,991 of record WBMW01003842.1, read on the forward strand.
TCCAGCTCCAGGCTGTCCTGAAGTGACTCCTCCAGGCAGCAGCAGCACTGAAGGCTCTCCAGCTTACATAAAGCCCTAACTATCCCTCCAGGCAAAGAGGAGAGCTAGCTTTCTGTTTTTCAAAGAGGAATAATATGTTTGGTTCCAGTTTTTAAGAAAAAACAAACACCAAGTTATTCTAATGGAATTTACCCAGCAGGATGGGAAACACTTTGTATTATGGCGTTAAGGCATTCGGTATGATCACGATTCACCTCGAAAGTCTTGAATTTACAGTTAGGTAAATGAAGAACAACAGTAAGCCAGGATGTTAATATTTACGTATGCGGGTGAGCAGTTTCCACATGAAGCATGCATCTCATAGCAGTTCTGCAGTAAACACTTTCAGACAGGTACTACTAATAAATGTTATGAAATTATTCAGCTTTTTTTAGGCCTTTCACAATAGTTACGTCTCACTGAATTTATTATTGTCACACTCACATCTCTGATACAAAACTCTTAAAACAACATGCCAAACCACATCTGATCATCAGAGCTGCTCATGCACAAGCAACTAAGGTGTAAGCAAGGCAAGAAACGATCACTGCGGTAGTTCTAACTGGCAGCAGTCACATCTATGTTTCCAAAGGCTCCCTTATATTCCAGAGCAGATCTAACAATACGTGTTAGATTTAACTGGGCCAAGTCTCCACAACCCTTTTGAGAGAGATTGCACACAGCATCTTTGCCGTTCTTGTGTCTGGCAGTCTGGGAAGTGTCCCTATCACACAAATTAATTTACTCTTTCCTATAATGCAAAGAGGCCCTTCTGCCTTGGACAAGAAACTGCTCGAATCAGACTGCTGCCACTTTTAGTTCTTTGGTAATGTACTTCTAGTTCATTGGTTCTATCAACCAGAGCACCTCTCAAACACAGCAGATGCTCCCAGTATTCAGCACTCACTAACCAGCTCACTTTGGATTCGCATTGTCATCAGGTTTGTCATTGACTGCATTAACCTCTAACTGAAGGAATACAGTGCTTCTTAGAGGGAAAACTGTCCAGAGAGTTCACTCGTTTCAGATACTAATGAACAAAGCAAGCCATGCAGAAGAAATGGAAGACTGATTAGATTTGGAGAGAAACATTTGACATCATCACCTTAACGTGAGCTCCTGGCTCTTTCAATATCAATACAAATAATTCAAAGTCCGTAATTATACCCATTGCTGGGATCAATAGGAGATGAGAGGAGGATTGTGAGTTAAGCTATGCAAACAAAGCCAAATTACTCCTATTTGACTGAAATTATATGTATTTGTAAAAACTTGTTAGTAATGCTACTCATGGTGTCTAAATCACATTTCTCAGATAATTGAGAAGTTAGGAAGGATATGATTTACTTCTTCAGAACAAAAAGAGGAAAGATTACTCTACTTACAGCTAAATATAGCTAGAACTATATATAAAATTATCATTCAGCTAAATTCATGAGAATTGTCGTATCAACATAAAAAGGAAGCAGGATTGAAAAACTGACGCCATGAATGCAACTGCTGTTTAAGATTACTCAGAAATACCAATCCAGTATAACTGTCATTTGATTCCGATCCTGGAGTTGCCTAGATAATATTTGTAGATACTGACATACAATTACTGAAGTGGAAGGTCAAATCAAAATACTTACTTGAAAGTCAGGGGGAAATTACCATTTCAGTGATACGATGTGGCATCATCTAACTCCCAGGAACATCAGAGGAGACTGTAGCCAACAATTTGCTCTGTCTTCATATTGTGTACTGCGTAAATTTCATTTGTTAAAATGTCAGAACTTCTAGAACAGCAATATTCACCCAGCCTCATTAAAACTAGACGAGAAGCGTGTGTGTAATCATGAAAATGATCGCAGATGAGCTTGGAGGATTTCACTACAGAAGCCTAAGCTGTTACTGCTATCACTTATCTTTGCCAAAAGCAGCAACCCGTTGGCACAGGATCGAGGATGGGGAGAACACAACATATTCCTCTGCATCTTAGCCACATTTACTTGAAGTACTGATTGAGATGGGTTTCCATTAACTGATCAGACTGTGAAATGGTGCACAGATACATCCTGTTGTGGTATTCCTGCTGCTGGAGGTGGCAATTTCTGCAGGAAGAGATTCCTGACAGCAACAGTTTGATATAATCCAAATCCTTGGGCAGTGTTACATTACATTATGTAATGCCAGCTGCAGACAAACACTGCGCCATAAAATAATTTCAAAGCTATGGGGTTCTCCATCAGTTTCATGGAATTTTACTATTTTTAAGAAAGCAGTTGCAAAATATTTAATCCAGCAGCAGCTCTTGTGACTAGACCTGTAAAATATTAAGATTACAAACCAGTGATGTTTTAACTAATACATTATGAACTGTCACAAACAGATGTGCTGGGCAACAGCGAGGACTTGGATTTGGCATAGGAGAAAAACAACCAGAAGCTTTTTTCCCTTTAACCCTCTTTTACGTAAATCTAAGCACTTAAGAACGTAACATTCAGAGAAAGTTCAGGTCCTGTACATAACTTCTCAACAGTTTCATAATTCATAAGCCAAATGAAAGGACACTTACTGTAATGCTTCCACATACAAGATTGCCAGGTATTACAAGAACTACAAAAGATGTGTGTGTGCTGAAGCTCACAGTCATAAGTATACAAGCTGAGACCACAGGTAATTTGCATTTCAACACTATGGTCCAATACAATATTTACATGCTAGCACAAAATCATCTCCACTAACCTTTGCGTTACACTGAAACGGCAGACCAAAACATCAAAGGTGTTAAAAAAAAGTCTAACTTGCTCAACTATATGAGCAATAATGAAAAGCAGGGTAGGAACATTTGGAGGAAGGATACATTTGATTAAAATAACACCTTTACCACCCACCAATAGAATATTTTTTCTTGATTAATGATAAAGGCTGCTGTTTGTGATTCATATCAACCTGTCTTTCTACATCAAACTCTTATATTCTCCTTCAAACTCTGGTAGAAATGTTGAAAAAAATAAATGCTGCTTTAGAAGTAGAAATTATTGCATATAAGGATTCATAGATTTATTTGCCCACAGATATTCTGAAATGTAACTATTGTATCAGATTATGTGTTGACTCTTTGCATTAAAAAGCTTTCAAATTTCAATTTTAGAATTCAGGATGCAATTCTGCTGAAGTAAATTTTAGATGGTACCTTTAATGTCTGTTTGCTAAGCTCAAATCATTGTCTGCAAGTAATTTCTTCTGGATGTCACAATATGGGGAAGTCAGAAACTAACTCAATTTAGTTTTTCAGCTCCTATGAAAAAACATTCCCACATCATAGTCATTAACTTCTCTGTTTTGTTTTCATGGTGCTTTTCAAAATCCCATACATCAATATGCCTGAGTGAGGAGACACTTCCATCAACAATTTTTCATTTTCTCTTACAGAAAATCTGTGGATATAGAACTAGGTAAATCACTCCAGAAAGCAGGTCTGACGATTCAAGTAAGACAACTCCCCAGGTCTCTTACAACAGCAGGTTAAAGAACTCAAAGAGTCTCTTCCATCTGAAGAAACAGTCATACCTCTACTGGCAAGAGATCTCCTTGAGTTTGAGAAGTAAAGACAGACAAACTTAGGACTAGAATAAACCCCTAACAAGGAGATAGATATTACATAGAGCTCCTCCTTAGAAGAAGGATCTTGAAAGCAAAAACTGATGAAAGTCGAATGAGTGTACGTGAAAGCTTGTCGCAAACTTTCATTGCAAGCAAGAACAGCTTGTGACCTGATGATAGCATTGCTCCAATAGGGAACTGCAGCCACAGTGTGCTGCTTGAATAAGAACACTGAGTATCGACTGAAAACACAAACAACAGTCAGCGCTTAGATGGAAGAGGAGCCCATTGCTGCAGTGAAGCTGCAGGGACAAAGCAGAGAAAGTAGCAGTGTGGAGCTCTATGGAACCCAAGTAAACATCAACAGAGGCAAAGAACCCTATTGTTTTACAAGCAGCTGTTCTTCTGGCAGCCTCCTCCTCCTCCCATCCACCACCAGTTACCAGCACTGGTACTGTCTGGAACAGCACAAAGGCTGCTGTCAAGGAAGCTACAGTAAGACAGATGCTACTCAGGATGAGTAGAACCTCCCTGAATGCTGGCACAGAATCTTTCTGTAGCATCCAGAAGGCAGCATGCAGATTAAAATCATACCACCAAGAGAGCAAGAGCAGACAGAGAGCACTGTCACTGAATACTATCTACCTTGACCACTCTTTTCAGGCTAAGCAGAAAAGTCTACTCCGTCATCTATGAAAAAGATTCCTGGGCTCCATCCATTTGAAAAACCTCTAGTGACATTTCCCCAGTTTTCAATGATGCAATCTCTTGAAGTTAAAAAAACCGGACACTAAAACCAATGTTACATTTAAAAGAGCAGCAAAGGGCATTTCTTGCATTTAGGATCCCTTTGCCTGGTACGGCTGCATTTACATCAACTCTTTGCTTTTAGCTTTAGAGCAAGGCAATGCCAGACATAAACAGACAGGAACTGAAATTCTACTTTAAATAGCAACATCCTGCTTTTAAGTTCTCCAAATTCAGAAACATCAAAACTTCAGCATTTGGTGTTGCCAACTTCTACAATGTGTTCGTCTCCACACACCACAAAGGCATCGCTCTTTCACCAGTTTACTTAATCCCTCTGAATCATATAGTATCAAAAAAGTGGCTAGCAAAACCACGGTATTTAGCTTCCCGGGTACCATTTCTGACTCTGAAGGAACTCAGTGGACTAAAGCAACGGTCTCTAGAAGACAGGCAGTTCTTCCTTCCTGATATGGTATTTATAGGAAATCAGCTGAAAGTTTCTTGTCTCCCTAATTCTGAAGCAAAAGTAGAAAAGGAGCACCCACAAATTTGCTCTGTTCTACAAAAGATTGTCATCAGAATCCTGTAGCATCTTTACATCTTATTATAGGGAGTTTAAGACTATACAAATAAGGTATATGAGAAAGTTTCCTAAAAAGAGAAAAAGCAGTGCACGTGAAAGACAAGTGAAAGAGGAGGAAAGGTTAATTTGAAGGAAGAGTGTATGAAAAGAAAAGATGAGGTAGCATCTGCAATCTGAAAAGAATGAAAGTAGGTTAAGAGCATCTTTCCCAAGAAACAGATGAGGATCACTGATGCAGATTTATTAAAAATATATTAAAAATTTTTACAAGGAAAAAGAAGCATAAATACAGTTCTGTAAGTGATAGGAAGATAAACTGCTTTCTGACAGAATGAGGCGAAGGAACGAGAAATGCACAGGAAGAAGTAAGATACTTTCTTGTGCAGAAAACAATCAAATATTTACATATGAAAAGATCTTCCACAAAACCAGAACCGGTGCAGACATGTCTGAATTGTCAGGTGGCATCGTGAACTAGACGGCATCTTTGTTAACCACTTACACCTTCATCTTCCATGAACCACAGACAGACGTGTAAGATGTCACCACCTGCTCTAAAGCTAATTTATAGGTGCTTCACTCACACAAAAAATTGCTGTCTTTAAAATAAGGAGCATGCTTAATGCAAATCAAAGTGAGCAATTCCGAGGCACAGCACGAGGTGACAAAAGAAAAGATCATTTCAGTTGACCCCAGTGGTCAGTGTAAAACTGACAGAAGCAGTTGAATGGTTTTAAAACCTACACAAATAAAGGCATTTGATGAATGAAATGATCAGTAGAGTTACAAGGGAGCAAACCAAATTTCAAAGAAAACAAAGATATTTCCCATGTTACAAGAGATCATTTGCCAGAAGAGTGGCCCCAAACAGCAGCTGTCCAGGCAGATGAATATTAACAACAATTGTAACAAAGGAAGACAGCAGGAAGATTTATCTCCCAGTTGAAAAGTTGTTTTTTGCACCTGAAAGAGCTGATGTTACTCCTACTAATTACTTGGCTGCTGGACAGTCCATTTTTTTTCATCACACAAGGAGCAAGTTTAATCCTTCAGCAGCACCAAGTTAAGCAAGGAGGCCACACAGAAGATACATCCTCCTGCTGCATTAAGACCTGCCATCAATAAAATAGCCATTAACTATCCCAAATGACCTTTACTCAAAAATCTCTCTATTAAGTACATGTTGCCCTATGAAGTTGGAGCAGTTCTATACAGGTAGCTCAACTCGACTCAATACAACCAGTGAGATTCTCTGACTGGCGCAAAGCCACGAAAGCAACTGAAGAGCTGTTAAAACATCTAAGCTAATGAGCTATATCCAACCCATCCCCAAAAAGTGCAAGTCTTGTGTCACTTGAAAAATTTTTATTAATTTATTATTTTCCATAAAACTGTCAATGACAACAAGGACACATTCACAAGAAACAACAGGTGAAAAAAAAAGTAGGTAATCAATATTCATCCATAAAACATTCAAATATTTGTTTATCAATTAGCATCACCACTGTTAGAAAACAAGTCACTAATCCTTCTATTTGGAAACAGAAAGCTAAAGCTAAACAGCATCTATATCAAATTTCTGAATTTGATAGCAGAAAGTTTTTTAAATCTTGTCATAATGAAATCTCAAACTAAAGGCATATTTTTCTGAGTGCACTCTGGAATTTCTGTACAATTCCCTCGTACAATGGGAAACAGACAGATGAGCATGAACAGCTCCATAAGACCTCAGGGAGACATCACAGGAAGAACAGCAGTAATGAGAAAAACAGTGAAAAGCTGAGCTGTTTCACTGCTAGTCAGTTTCATGTCTGTCACAAGGAGAGCAAATTCTCAGTGCTGCAGAAGCCTATCACAGAAAAAAAAAAAAAAAGATCCACTCTGCCAAGATACCAGAGTATTAAAAATGTTTCTTGCCAGTGGTGAGAATGAATCAGCAACCACAGATGACATACTCGATTTAAACCTGAGATGAGGGTTTTCAATGAATGGTTTCACATCTGGCTCAAAAATGAAAAATTCTGGACATGAACATGAATACTCCAATATCTCTGCTACCTTTCATGAACATTTTTATAAATCTAGCTATGTGGAAAGACAGTGCTACGCACACAGAGACCTGGGCTGATACCAGTAAGCCAATACAGCATGAAACAGCAGCGGCAATCGCACTGACCTCCAAGATCTCCTTCCAACAAAAAACAGGAAAACATCCTGGTGGTATTTTTGTGTGTGTTTGTTTGGAGAGCTCGTTATCAATAACAAGCACCAACATGTTGCTCTGTAAATTAACAAGCCATTTTCTGGGAAGTGCAAGAAGAGGACACAATGTGTTGCAGGGCTTTTCATTTTCCTGATTGTTTGTGTTTGGAAAAGGCAGGCCGCTCATTCACTTGTGACACATTCCTTTGGGGGACACAGAGCACTTAGTTTGCAGATATGAGTAGGACAGCCATTGAAGGCTAATTAAATATTGACAGGTCCAGTTGGGCTTTGACTTGTAATGAACGCGGCCGATCTGTACTGACATCTTTGAAAAACCATTCGTTCCCAAGGCAGCTGCACACCAGGGCTGCTTCGGTCTCCACAACAGACCTGCACTGGTTTGGGTGTGAGCTAGTTTTAATTGGCACAAACAATTTAGCTGCACAGGATCAAAAAGCAAAGAGGAAATAAAGAGAAGCTCTTCCTTTCTCTACAATGTTTCTCATGAAATTCAATAGCAGAGCTCAAGATGCAGCTCTACACTGACACTACAGATTACTTAGAGGCTAGGGATATTTTCCTCATCTAAGTGTTCAGCTTTCTAGGTTGCATTATCCTCGTTGCTAGAGAGAATTGTTGCAGGACGCGCACAATTTCTGATCCACAACCCCAGACAAATCTTCATCCTAAAACCAACGCACAGATTCTCAGTGATGCTCCCATTAGAACACAAACTGCAGTAACAGTGAGAACAAAGACATCTCATCCCTCCCTGACACCTCACAGCCAGGACATTCATTTTGCTAGGGCCAAGTTAAGTTAGGAACAAAGCATAGCAGAGACATCACACCAGTCACCTTGCCAGGCAGCTTCGAAGCAGGCATTACCACTGCACTCTCACCATTTGGTTTCTCCTGATTCTACTCAATCAGCAATAAAAAAGGGGAGAAAAAGTCAGCTCCACCTGCTAATACAATCCATGGCTACTGGGCTGCACTACTGCATATTCTCTCAAACACAGGGACTTAAAGCTTTTATTGTGCTTCCTCTCTGTGTGAAGCAGACTGGCAGCAATTATTTTTACATTAGCTGAATTACTGAATCTTGACACTCACCTCCTCCCCTCCCCCTAATATCTTCTTCCATCACTCCGCAGCGTATGAACATAGATCTGCCCTACAGCTACCTCCTGCTTGTGCACCCAGGGAAAACATCCACTTTTTGGTCCAGGATCTTGCATTCGGCAATTTAAAAAAAGAATAACAACCACAAAGATAGGAACTATACAAAAATCTATCATCATTTTGATGACTTTGCTCTGTAACAGCAGTACCAGAAAAAAAAAAAAAACGGCAGATACCATCTATGTGGCTGTTTTCTCTCCTTTGATCCCATCAGGGATGACCTGCTTTCAGCACTTCAGTGACCTCTAACATCACAGACCTGGAATTTCAGCTGCTCGTTTCACATTAGCAATCTCTCCCACTCCTCCTCCCAACACACGCGTCCCTTCCCCTTCAAGTGGGGACGGAGTCGACGCGTTATCCGCAAGGTCAGCGCCGATTTGCTGTATGAATTCTGATACACTGCTGGTAGAATGATCACCCGCAGTATTCTCAAAAAAAAACACCACTCTTACAACATCCAATGAATAGCAATTATAAAAGAAGGAATCTGAATAACATTAAGTTGCATACATTGTAGCAGTTTCAACAGAAATATACACCCACTCAGCATTAATATCAAAGTAAGGCTGCTTGTCAACAAAGGGCTGCAATTTTGACCAACATTTCCTTACACCTGGGCCAAAAAAGATGTCTTGCCAATACAGCTCTACTATAATTCTCAGCGCATGTATCTTTCCCCAGCACAAAGGGGAACAAGAATTCTGTGTTCCAGGAAACTGTATCTATTTTAAGAATTCTCCTTATCATACCTTCTGATCTAAAAGCAACAGCTAATACGAACAACAACTACAATGGACACTATGCAAAAAGATGAGCTACTCGAAAGGGGCAAGCAGAGAAGATACCAGCATACAAAGAAGACATTAAAATCAGAAATTATTTCTGTAGTCTTCCATACACACACACACATAAATACGGATTTTTTACTCCTCCATTTCCCATCCAAATCTCAATCCATTCAGAGGGCAGCTCTGACAAGCTTTTCTGTCACAGAAGCCAGTAGCCCTTGATTTTTAGGAAAAAAAGCTTTCTGATGGAAATTTTTGTATGAAATTTCATATAGGTTACTGAAAATATTTTATCAGTTTATGAAAACTCCACGTGAACTCCAACCTTGGAGCCGTTCACAGCCTGTATAAATATTGTTGCCAAACAACTGGAAATCCGATCTTGAACAGCTCTAACACAACACTGCTACCAGAAAGGAACCTCCCACCACCACCAAAAGAATTAAAATGATTAACATCTCCTACAAGGAGGAGAATATAGATTTTTATTTTATTATAAATTAAGTAATATTTTCACACAAGATTTCCTATATAAAGCCACTTTACAGCTGCTTACAATCTCATAAAAAAAAAAAAAAAAGAAAAACTCAAAGTGAAGAACCTCACGCTAATCATCTTCCAAATGATTTTCCCTCGTTCAGCTGAAACTGCTCAACTGTTTTCCAGGATAATGTTACTGAATGGCACATCATTCCTACTTAGAAATGTCTCACAGCTATTTCGCTGAAAGGCTCCAAAGCCTCCAATGTCTTGGAGAGGGAACTTCAAATCTGTCCAAGAGCAGTCAAGACCCACAGACACACCCATCTCCGTCTGTATGCAATTTATACAAATTCTGCTAAGGTCAACTCTGGAACACTCCATTCTACACAGGACTGCAGAGCTATTAGAGCTCAGCAGATCAACACCTCGTGCTTCCCCTTGCAGTGAGCATCCTCCAGCACGCACCATGGGGCCAGGCACAAGTTTTGATGCAAGAGCAGTTCCGGCTTGCTGGAGGTCAGTGTGGCCCCACACGCAGGAAACGTGCTCAGAGTGCTCCCTCTATTGATGCTTCGATAAGACAGAGAGGAAGAGGAAGTGGCACATCTGCAGCGTGGAAAGAAGTAGAGGGGAAAGAGGTATAAAGGAAGGGGCTTACGATGAAAGCAGAGCAGAACTTGAAGGCAGGGGACGGAAGACAACTTGGACAGGAGAAAAACAGAATTAGGAAAAAGTTAAAGCTGGGAAAGGTGCTGCAACTGGCACAGATCAGATGCAATCATCCTTTTTTTTTTTTTCCCTATTGTATTTCCTCTTGGTGTAACTTTCCTTTGTTGTATACAAAGTAGCTGTGGTATTTCACAGTGAAGCATCTTTCTCAACCACTATGTCCATCCACACAGACAATAGCTGCCTGCCAGTGTTAATAACGTGACTGGCTCAAAGGGCACCAGCACCTCTCTGGATCCAAGCCCCTAACTATGGTGACTTCACACAAACAAAAGCAACCTACCCTTTCTTCCCTTCTGTCAATGGGAAAAATATTAAGAGAAGCAATCCTACCAAAAAAAGAAAAAAAAAAAAATTACAAAAGCTACCAAGTGAACCATTCAGAGGTCTGGTGATGACACTATCTATCTGTAAACTCATATTTCCACAAGCACTACAATGAAAGCTTCAGCTGCTCACTCCCACAGCTGTTATTATTACATAGGACCCCTAACTAATGCCTGAAACGGACTCCAAGACGAGTAAAACCGGCAGAGCCGAAAAAGCCATCTTCATTCATTTCCTGCAGAGGTTGGAAGGTGTGTCTCCACCAACACAAGAAGCTGCACAACGTCAGCTGGTCTGTGATGATGCCAGCTCAACACCGCTTTCCAGAACCACGCTGTACATTTACATCTTCTAAATTTAATAAGCAGGACATTCCAAAGCAGTTTTTCCTTATATAGCTACCATACCTTGCTCTTACTTTGTCTTCTAGACCTCCAGCTTCAGTTTGGCAATCTGATGACACAATCTGATGACATGATGAGCATGCAAAGGTCTTGCAAACAGGATTGAGAAGTTCCCTAACCACATACAATTCTTAAAAACAAACAAACAAAAAACCCACCTGCACATCCCCACAAAACACCACCTCTTCAATTACAGAAGGGGACTGCGCATGCTCCGCTGTATCCACAGTTACCTTTAATGTCTTTGCCCTGTCCCCCTTTTATGCATCAGAAACTACCACCATTAACTCACTCAACTCTCCTGATAAGTCCATTCCAAATGTAAACTAATTTACTCCAAGATATTCCAACTCTATTGTCATGGAAGAGCTCATAAAACACCAATAAATCTGTATTTCTTCTAAGGTTTGGAGTACATGCTGCAAAAAACCTCAGGGCCACATGCTGAACTTTAATATACACTATGTGTAACATACATACACAGGCTTGGAATCACAGAATCACAGAACATCCCAAGTTGGAAGGATCATCAAGTCCAGCTCCTGGCTCCACACAGGACCACCCAAAATCAAACCCTGTGTCTGAGAGCATTGTTCAAATGCTCCTTGAACTCCAGCAGCTGTGACCACTGCCCTGGGCAGCCTGTTCCATGCCCACCACCCTCTGGGGAAGAACCTTTTCCTGATATCCACCCCAACCCTCCCCTGACACAGCTCCATGTCGTTCCCTCAGGCCCTGTTGCTGTCACCAGAGAGCAGAGCTCAGCGCTGCCCCTCCGCTCCCCTCGTGAGGAAGCTGTAGGCCGCCATGAGTCCTCCCCTCAGCCTCCTCTGCTCTGGGCTGAGCAAACCAAGGGACCTCAGCTGCTCCTCATACACCTTGCCCTCTACACCCTTCACCATCTTTGTAGCCCTCCTTTGGATGCTCTCCAATAGCTTTATGTCCTTCCTACATTGTGGAGCCCAGAACTGCACAGAGAACTCGAGGTAAAGCTGCACAGCACAGAGTAGAGCGGGACAATCCCTGCCCTCTCCTGGCTGGCAGTGCTGGGCCTGGTGCACCCCAGGGCACGGTTGGCACTTCTGGCTCCAGGGCACACTGCTGGCTCAGATCCAACTTGTCGTCGGCCAGAATCCCTAGATCTCTTTCCATGGGGCTGCTTCCTGCCTTTTGTCCCCCAAGTCTGTACATAGATCCAAGGAATAACAACAATACGCAGTGCCATACAGAAAATACAAATGATTAAAATGTCAGGCATAGAAGTAATTTAAGAATAAAAGTTTAGGAATCTCAACAATGTGCTACCTACAAAGAATTCACCTATTCTTTTTTGCACCTAAATATCTTTGAAAAATGGAAGCAATGCTAAAAATGTTTTTAATAAAACTGTTTTCATTTGGAATCTCCTAGAAGTATTCACTTTCATATTGCTCATATCTTCACTTCCTCACATGCTTTTTGCATTTGTTTTTTAAAGCACAAGAATCACTTACGATCCAAAGATTTGAGCAACAATGAGAGCATACCTGCATACCTTCCCTCCACTCCCATTTTGCAAAGCAAAGTCTGACTGAACTACAGTGAGTTGGGAAAGTCATTATTGAAATCAGCTTTAAAGAAGCTAGATGTGTACAATCGTGACCTGTGGGGGAGAGAGGAAGGGGGAGATAAAGAAAAAAAGATGCCTTCACTGCTCCCTAGGGCTCTATCAGTGCAAGTTACTTTGCTGCTCCTTTATCACCTTCCTTAATCTTTTGGACCGCGAAGCTAAAAAATAAAAATAAAAAAGTTAATATTTGCACTACGGATTAAGAAAACAAAACCGTCTTATTAGGTCACAATGCAAAGTAAAGAACGAAAAAAATGCCCTGCGGATAAGAAAACAAAAATAATAGGAAAAACTTGATTCCCTGCAACATACCACACCGAACACAGATTTTGCTCCATTCCTCAGTTATAAACCCCAGAGCTCGTCACAATACTGTACGTAAAACCTTCCCTGCCGCTACCTACAGGAGCCCGAGCAGTGCTGCCCAGCAGGCACACCCACCCTGGCAGCGTCTCCCAAAACGCACCCAGCTCCCCGTGGTGGCCCGGGTGCCAGCCTGCAGCCCCGGAGTGCACTGGAGTGCTCTGAGCTCACCACAGCGCAATGAGCTGCGTGGGGCTGAAGGCATTTGAGCCGGATCCGGAGCACCCACTGACAGCCAACAGCGCAAAGCTGGTGCTTAACCCAGCCACGCACAGGTACAGCGGCTGTGAGCTCCCCACGAACCAACCTCCCGAAGAACAAAGGGAAGATTTTTTTCCCGCTGTGCTCCCAACGTCACTGTATACAACAGGTAGAACTGTGGAATAAGATGTCTGCCCACGGAACGCGTTACAGCTGGGCGGCGTAGCGGCACCGATCCCGGGCTCCCGGCAGCAGCGGGGTGCCCGCAGCCAGGGACGGCCGCCCGGTGGGTGCTGCCTACCGCCAGCCTACGCTCCCTTTTGTTCCCCGGAACACGCCGTCTCCCAGCCGGGCAGCGGGAGCAGAAAGGCACCTTTTCCCCCGCCCTCCCCTCGCCGCGCAGGTAGCGGGCGCTGCCCTTCCCGAAGTCCGCGGGAGCCACCTCACGGGCA
>WBMW01003842.1:781875-820023 GCA_013396635.1 Penelope pileata
CTGCGGGCGCAGGGGTGGGATGGGGGTGCTGCGGGGAGAGGGAGGGCGGGCAGGAAGCGCCAGCGGGGCGCGGGGAAGGGAGAGGAGGGGGAGAGAGCGCCTTATTTGGGGGCCGGAGGTTGCTTTGGGCTGGGGCAGCTCGCAGCGAGCCGGTGAGGGCTGCGGGTCGGGAGAAGAGGAACAAGATGAAAAATAAGGTAAAGACCGGCTTCTTGCTGTTGTTGTTTAGGGAAAAAAAGGAGCGGATCCGCCCAGGAGGAGCTGCGCGGGGATGAGAAGGGCGCGCTCAGGTGACAGAGGGGAGCGGGGAGCCCTGGCAGCTCGGTAACGCCCGCGGGCAGGGCGGCACCGAGCGGGGCCGGCGGCAGAGGGGCGAGCGGATCCAAAGCCATGTAATTCCTGGGGAAGAACGGTAGTAACGCATCTTTCAGAGCGCGAGCACCCTTAGTGTTAGTGAGAAGTTAAGCAAAAGCAGCTGCACTGACCCCGCGTAGGCGACAGGGAGATAGACACAGAAAGCCGTCAGGGCTGCAAGCGATAAGAAGCGATAAGGGGGGGGCTGCCTCTGCCCCACCCAGGAGAGCTTAGTGGGAGAAGGGGCTTCTGGAGGTGGGAAGTTCACCAGGGCAGGAAATCTAGGGCTTCCTCCGTATGGAAAGCCACTTTTCTTCCCCAATTACGATAATTGTGAACTGTTGAGGAGAGAAAATTAGGTGAGTTAAACTAACATAGGCCCTAACTATTTACAGACAGAAGTCCTGATTCTTGATTATTAACAACAAATTACTTTTTAAGTGAAATCTCCACAGGTAGGAAAACTTGCTTTTAATTTACTTTTTTATCTGCTGTAGCAGCATGGAACATAGAAACTGATTTGTGTTCTCCAGCAGCTTGTCTTTAACTCTCAGCCTTTCCAAAAATCTAGTTCTTTGTGATACAAAGAAACATTCACAGAGAATACCCAGTTTAAAAACTTTAGGGATAGCTACAAAAGCCGTTTCAGCTATGGAAAATAATGTATTCTAACAGGAGGCCATCTGCTCCTACATCGAGCCTGTTGTATGTCTGATCTCCACTGGCAAGTAAGAGAGCAAGCAGTGCTGGTCTCAAGAATATTAGGACACTAAACCCCTGATGTGAGTTCAAGAACTTGGGCAGGGAATCATTTCCCTGTTTTATCTTGATACATGCACAGTATCTTTGTTTTCTGAATGAAGCAGCGAAATTGCTTCAGACAGGTTCTTCATGCTCTCAAAGTATTATAGGTGTCAATCATAAACAAGGGTTTCACAAGAGTTCTGACTCTCACAACTGAGGACAGTAGTCTCCCACCACAGTGATGCTCCTCCAGGAAGTAGCCAGTCTCTGAGAGAGACAAAAGAAGCACTGCTCTCTGGGACCAGCCCTTCAATGAGCCCAGGGCAGCCCCACCCTGGGCTCACCCCTTCCAGTCACACAGGGAGCACAGGTGCCAACAATTTCCCTGTGCTCCCCAGGCCAGCCACAGCCCTCACTCCAGGTGCTCCATCACCAGTTGAGGCCATGAGGTAACATTTCCCCTATAATCTTTTAGCCAGCCACACACTACCAGAAAGCCAACATTCACTCGTATCCCTTACTCAGACAATGCTTGTTTGTTACCCAAAACTGCTCACTGCAGAAGGGTCTTTAAATTTCATTATCAGAAAATGTGTTAATTTTGCAAAGCCAACAGAAGCAGCAGCTTTACTCAGCAATTTCAGCTGACTTGTCACACAGTGCTCAAGTCTAACAGAACCAAGTAACATGTCAAATTAAGTAGAATTGATGCAACCAGGTTCGAGGGGAATTGAGAGAGTTCTACTGTTAATGTGCCAAATTTATGTGAAGTCCAGCTTTCCAGTCCTTCATCTGTATTGTTTAAGGCAGTGGAATAAACCTGAAAAGTTTGGTGTATTTGCCAGCTCAGTTTCTAGAACTCTTCAGGGCTGGTAGTAAAACCGATAAGGAATAACACAAAGCAGTGAACTTTCCAACTGCATGTTATGCACACAATGAAGCCATTTCATGGATAAGCTCAACCAGATACTCAAATTCAACTCAGCTTTGAGGAACCTAACACTGAAAATCAATGTATGGGAATTCAATGGCTTTCTCATGAAGTCAAGCAGTAACACAGTGAAGAATCCTGTTCTGAAAGTAGAAAAAAGATTATAAACCATCATAGTACCTCCAAGACTTCCCATTGTTCTGAGACCAAAGAATGTCTCTAGGACTGATGTGTTCCTACAGATCTTGCATCAATACAGGCACCCCCACAGTTGGGACATTAAAGCAACATTGCAACATATGTAGATTCGTTCAGCACATTATCGCTGTGGGGCAAGAGAGTTGAATAAATACACTGCAGAGACCATCACGGCATTTAGAAAATGAACTGTTAAGGAACTGCTTAGAGAAAATAGTTATGTTAAACCTGGTATTGATGAAAATTTGCAACTTCTATCTGAACTGACATGCGCTACAGAACGTGATCAGGCACATGCACTTTTGAAGACCATTGTCTAAAGTTGGCAAGCATCATTTTTATATCCCAAGAATTATTGAAAAGTTTTTCCTGAAGGGAAAAAAGGAACAGTACCTCCCCCAGCTACTCTATACCACATACACTTACCACACATTAGGGATTTTTGCTTTATTATTTCTTCAAGGCTAGTAACCAGCTTAGGAGTTATTAAAAAAAAAATTACATGCAAAAGACTAATACTACCTGGATTTTGGCAAGTTTGTGAACAGAGGAAATAGTTAATTTTTCTATAATAGAACACCTCATTTCCATTCCTATTTGTTAGGGAATCCTGGTATTAAAAGGTAACATGGTTATTCTTATCTAGCACCAATGGTGTTTTACAGGAGTTCCAGTAATTAAATGAATGCAATCCTTGGTGAAGTTAGCCAAGCAGCCACAAGCCTGCACCCACAGTGCCCCTTTACTGGCCAGGAATCAGAACTTGACAAGAGATGCTAAGGGTTTGAATGCTTCAGAGAAAGTTCAGAGAAAGAAATGGACCTACCTGCCTTCAAAGCTTCCCTCCCCTCACTCCCTTTTCCCTTAAATAACATCTATTTTGTGCTAACGCTAAAAGGGAGATTCACATTTTATGTCTGCACACAGGGAGCTTCTTTTAGCCAAAAAGCTGTACCTAGAAAGTGGATCCAAGCTTTAGACTCAAAGCAGTAATAGATGAAATGACAGAAGTTACAGAAGTAACACTCCAATGGCTACACGCATCAAGTAAAATATTCTGAAAAGGACACCAAATACTAACTACTGAATCAAGTCATTGAGTGTATTTTTAAGTAAAAATTTTGTTACAACATTTATTGCCTGTAGAAACAAAATTTACATTGATTTTATAGAAACTATGTTAAACATACATATAAACATACCTACATCTTAATATATACTTATGAACATGAGACTTTTAGGTATGGGATAGCATTGTCAAAAGCACCGTTGTGGACTCCAAAGACTACAAGACTTAAAATGCTTTTGCATGTAACTCCATCTTCAGTAGTTTAAAAAGGCTATTTTTTATCCACACTTAGAAATAATTACCTTGACGTTTTCTAATCATATTGTGTGCACATGTATATACCTGTGCACACACACTCATTAGATGGTCCTTGTGGAGAGGTGAACTTGAATATACGCCTCAGAAATGGACGTTGGTCCACGTTCTTGTTCAATCGCCAAAAAAAAAGCAAAAAACCTACTCCTATTCTCAAACAATGTGGATTTTTTTTTTTATTCCATGAAGAGTGTACTAACATCTGTTTCCACCCTGTCTCTTCCTTCAACAATAAAGGCATGAGGAGCCAGTCACAAAGGAAAAGCCATCTTCTACATTATTTACAGAAAATGAAATATTAAGACAACTTGAGATTTAGACAAAATTCAGAGCAGCAAACAGAAGAAAACCATATTAAAGCGACAGTCAGCATAAAACTGTTAAACCACAGGGCTAAATACCTACTCAAAAAACCCTCCACCAACAGAAAACATGAAGGCAAGGAAGGGGCAAGGAAGGGACAAGGAAGGGGCCGGTATCGTAACAATAGTTTTCTCAGACCGTAACACTGAAAATTTATGTTCACCAAGCTTAGAACAGAGCACATTTAAATGTTCATTGCCATCCTCCGTATCTACAAAGCAGTTAAGCGTTACAAGTAGGTTTTCAAAGATGGTGAAATGGCTTTTATTTCCTTCCCCTCCTTTCTGTAAGGGGAACCTCTGATCTTCAAATCCTGCAGCAGCGGAATGAAGTCTGTCAAGGGCCAGGTATGTGCAGAAACAGCCAGTTCTTGCAGATTCATTAGGATGCAAGTCTGAAGTCTGTCTTTTAGGTGACTCTCCTGTAGAGAACTTTGCAGATGGCTGTTTGGATGCTTAAAGAAAGGCAAGAAGCATGTTTCTACAGTGTATGGAAAAAGATTTCTTCAGAAAGCAAGGAAGTCGTCTTACAAGTCTTCCAAAGCTGAGAAGACTAAGAAATCAGATCTCTGTAGCTTAATCTTTGCTAAAATCTTTAATCACCTTCTCCAAGCAACTCTCGTTATCAGTTTCCTAGACATGGCAGAAAAAGACCTAAAGCACAAAAAGCATCTTTTGAAAACCCAGACTTCTGTAATACCCAGAAGTGTAATCTTTAAAATTTATTTTGCTTTTAAAAGCAAGCAAGTTCACACAAAGACAATTCAGCATTTCATCCCAAGGCCCTGGGAGAGAAGGCAGCAGGTAAGCCATTATCACAACTGGCCATCAGCTGGATCTACTCCCCACCCCCTGCTATTAGTTACCTGAGTCAAGACAGTCGTGTTGAAGTCTCAAGACCATCTAAATTCATCAGGTAAGGTGATTTGAAACATTTAAGTCACTATTAGAGTTAAGGCAGACTTCTGTATACCTTGCAACGTGTTGCTTCTTACTAGCCCCAGAACTTATTTTTTTGAACTTTGTGAACTCTATCATCACATAAAAAGCTTAGAATTAGAAAATGAGAATTTAACCCAATCAATCAATACAGAGATTAAACTGATCAGCAGCGTAAATGCTAAATTCACAACTTACAATAAGGAAGACTAATCATATTAAACAACTGCGTTTTAGAAAGCAATAAAAAACAATTTCACATGTGAACTGAGAATATGACACAAGCGTTCAGCCGTCATTTCAAGTCAACTAACAGAAAGACAATTCACATTTATTAAGGTATAAAACAAAGCTAACTAGCTCTTGGACAATCACATTCTTAACTTGCCCTTCCAATGCAAAGGCAGCGACAGGCTTTACTAGTACAAGGATTTACTAATACAAGGAACGCTGTTTCCCTTTGGAGCTGAGGGTAACCCACGTGGTTAAAGTGAGCAAGTTACGTTAACAACTGTACTCAGTCCATGCTCCCATTGAAAACAATGCAATAATCAGAATATTACTGAAGTCTTTGCACAGAGGATGTTTTCCACAACATAGTCACAGTATAGGAAGGCACCAAATTATTCAAGTAAACTGACCTTCTAGCACAGCACTAGTTTTCTCTTCTTGAGCCTTCACAAGCCAATCAGTTACATACATTATTCTCAACCAAACATTCTGTATCAGTACAACTGAACTTTCCTCTGATGAAAGAAAAGATGAGCTGATTTTTTTACGCATGACTATACAGATCTAAATTTCTAATTAAAGATCCAAAGCACAGTAAGTCACACACCAGACAGTTAGGCTGCCTCCAGCACCTAACTCAATCAGATTTCAATTTCTGTACAAATTTTGCATAAAATTGGAAGTTTTGTCATTAAAGAATCCTGAATTAGTAAAGCAAAGTTATTGGTAAAGAATGTGATTTGAGCAGATGGTATCTCCTCAGAAAAAAAGCTAAAGCAGCTGCAACAGGGACTACATTTCATCATATGACATTCATCTTGGGATCAAGGTGGGAAGAAATAAGTCAAAAATCAGCACACACGTCAAAGACACCATGTTTGTAATACACTGCTCACAGTTACAGAAGTAAGCTATATTAATGAAACCAGAGAAAGTAGTAAAACTAGTTGTGCACAAGTACAGTAAGCCAGAGCCATTCACACTCTTAAACCCAGTTTCCATAGTAAAGAAAAGAGCAGCATTAACTGGCTGAAGTCTGACTCCTTCTGTGTTACTTCCAGACAATCTCAGCAAAACTGGCACATCAGAAGTTTATTCACATATCCACTTTCCCATTTGCTCAACAACAAATTCTCTTCCAGGCTTTAGTAAGAACGCTACAGGAAGCTCACAGAACCGGTAGAATCCTGCTAAGTAAGACAATACAGCTTCAGTAGTTTGTCCTGTGTCATGTATGGTTTCAGCTGCGTTTCACAATGCTTTAGCACATTCAGGAGCAGTGTGAAGGGCTTCTCAGCTCCAGGGTGAACCTGCCCCTATCTGCAGGAGCACATGCAGCACTCCCCTGACAGCGAGCTGCTTAACAACCATGGAGACTCCACACTCACTTTAGATTGAATCAATCTTTTGTTTCAGTTCCTTCCATTTCCAATTGCTGGTAAATCTGCACAGGATGACTTCGCTGGATTCCTTACCAACAGCAGAATAAATATTTCTTATCTGCAGAAAGTTAGCTGCTTCTGTCTGACCAGGGAATTCCTTTCGCTTCCCATTTTGTGTATGTATGTCAAAAAGTTACTTAAATACAAGTTGAATCATTATTTAAACTGAAAACTTCAGTTTTAGAAACTTAAACCATCTGGTGTTATTGTTGAATCACCATAGCATCAATGGATCTGGCACACTTCCTGCCTACTTATTTCCTATCAACAGTAAGCAGTACATCCCATGAATTAAGATTAAGTACCACTATTTTAGCTGTTCTGAGCCATACCTACACTTCCAATAAACAGGCTCTCTTCTGAAAGTATTGTGGAAAAAAAAAACCATGACGAAAAGCATGCAAATAAATCACATCCCGACTTTCCAGCAAAAAACAAAATGTCCTGTTCTCCGAACCTACCTCTAACCACTACTGGAATCTGACCTGTTATCCACGAAAGAGACTAGCCTGCATTCTCTACAGCTAACACTGTCTTGGAAATGATACAAAAAAAAAATTGTTTCAAAACAAAAAAGGACATGTTCTCTGAAAACTACTTCTTATGCATCTTCAGTTTACCTGTAATAAAAAAAAGTGAACAAATCTGTAATACGTATACACAACCCTACAATATACTATATATTAAGGCAAAAGCTATAAACAGGAAATAAGCACAATATTGTTTATAGCTGCTTAAAAACGTCGAGCTATTTAAATTCTGCATACAGCATAACAATACATTCTCTGAAGCATTGCAAGCTTCAGAGAATTACTGGGATTTTGAACAAAATTACAAGCTATCTGCATTTAAAGCAGTTTCAATTATGAATAGCTTTGTTAGAACACATGCTTACAAAAACTTACATTTGTTTTTCTTGTTTTCCCCCCCCCCCCCCCTTCTTGTAACTAAACACTTCAGGCCCCAGTTTCTGAATCCAGGAAACCACCAAGTTGTTTATGACAAAAAAGATTAGAGAACATGTGGCTCGGTCAAGAATGTCACACACCAAAAAATATAATGAGACAGAATAACTCTGAATACAGACCAACTAATCCCCTAACAAACAAACCCAAGCATGCCTTCGGTGCAGTTACAAACTACTGCTACAGTACATCACATACCTGCCTTTTACCATTCGTTTCAATCAAATACTGAATTGTCTCAACACTCTTAACAATTTACAAATGTATATACACACCAGAAACCCAAGAATAAACTAAAATGAAGTAATGCAAAATACTGTTTTAAGGAAGTGACTGAACAGAGGTGTAAGATCTAGTGCGCAACCTAAAAGGTAAATTCTTGGAAAATCCTGAGCTGATGTGCTATTACCAAACAATTCAGGCACTTTTTTTTTCTTTCCTTTTTTATTACATAAGCAATAAACTTTCAACATATAAACCTCTGGGTATAACAACTCAAGTTCCATCTCTAACATCATGCTTAGAGAAAAAGTAATCAATAAATAAGACTCCCTTCCATGACTTCTTTACTTGAGACTGGTAGGCAAAAAGAACTAAAAGGTACAGACTACAACGTTTCAATTGAATACTGTCATTTAAAAGCAATTATGAAAACTGTAAAAAAGTTCTGCAGCATTCCCCTACTGAAAAATAAAGTTATTTTTTAATCAAGAAAGTTACAGGGTTAGTTCCTTGACCTGATTTTAGGTCTTGACAAAGTTGTCAAAAAATGATCAGGTGTTCCCTTTGCTGTGTTATGTTTCAACTTCAGGATCGGAGCTCAGTTCAGGTTTCTGTCCCAATGTTTATATTTCCCTACAAAAAGAAAGAAAGCAATCATTACTGTCAAGTTGTAACAGTGAAAAAACAAGCTCCTAACTTTCTTATAAGTACTGTATTATTACAGTAACACACAAACTCAATTATGGGTGGAAGCAGCACAACTGTAAAGATTGTGCCTTAAAGGACGCATGTGCATGGTTATTTCAAAAGGGTGAAGTAAATCACAAGGTGTTGTTCTCACCAGCTTACGGACAAGTGTCATTATTACAGTAAGCAAAATAAGGGAAATGCTGTGACCTAAGGAATAGCTGTTTTTAAAAGAACTGCCCAACCAGCAATCAGCATGTTGCGCAACAGCCATTTTCTTAACTTATTCTTCAAGGTTTCTTTTACCTCAACAATACTCAATTTCCTCATAAGTCAAAAAAAAAAAAAAAAATCAATATTCAGATCTTACTCTGCTTCTCTAATTCAAATAATAATCTCCAGGAGCCTGATTTTGTTAAGATTGTTCTAATAATTTCCAGACAAAAGCCTTAATATCCAATTATAGAACAGCATTGGAAATTAATGGGGGAAGAGCTCACCAACAAAATTAGATTATGGCACTTTATGCCCATTTTCCAGATTTTAATTTTTGGAAAAAAAACCTTCCACGCTTTCCACTAATTCCAATTCCATTTGCCCTTCAGATATCATATTTCTTGGAGTCCATGCAAATTTAAAAAGAATTCTCCAGTATATTTTAGCAAGAAGCAACCTATTTAACTTCAACATGTTCCGTTTTATTTTTATTTTAGAGGGGGGGGGATGGGGTGGCTAATTGCTGGGGTTCAGGTGTTTTTCTTCAACACCACTTTTTTTTTTCCCCTACTAGGGTGGAAATTTGGCTTTTTTTTTTTTTTTTTTTTTTTTAAAACAATTTTTAAAAACCCTTTTTTTTTTTTTTNACAGCTCTAAGAACCCGTTAGTGTTTCTGTGTTCTAAGAACTCAGCTCTAATCCAGCTACAAATGCGTATTATGCAAGTGCATCTGCTTGTAACTAGATGGACACAGAACTGCAAAACCAACAAGAATTCTCAAAGGAACACATAACTGGAAGGGGCTGTGCAGGTCATCCAATCCAACTCTCTGGTGCCATGAGCGACCCTATAGAACTTCGATCGCACTTGAACAATTCTAATTAAAGACTCAATGTTTTAACTACTTGTCCTCCCAAAAGCTGTAACATTTCATACAGTTCAAAAATTCTTCTGCACTTATACATTATCACTGTCTCATACACCCTGCAAATCAAAAGATGCAAGACAGTACCTAATCATTTCAGCTTGAGCTATCAAACCCTTTTACTCAGACACCCTACACTGCAGGATGCTTTTTTCAGAACAACACTTTAAAGGCCACGATGAATGTAAGGTAACATAACAAAGAGGAGAAACACAGACTTAATCAAAAAGTGTTATTAATACCCTTAATGTTAAAAGTGAAAAATAAATAAAACCAACTCACCTTTTCTTTCCTCAAAAATCCATCTCTGTATTTATTAGTGGTAAATCCCCTTACACCAACAGAACGTAACCGCTGGTACTTAGCTTGAATATATAAACCCTTCTGTACTAAGCCTGATTTATAATGGGATTGCAAACGGCCATCTGCAAAGTTGCTCTGTAAGGGGAGGGAAAGGGAAGGACAAAATGCAGAATGAGTGCACCAGAACTCAACAGTTTGTATTTACAGTTATATGCACATGTAATACCTGCAGTATTGAACAAGAATATGCGCTTGCAAGTACTGAGCCTCTTCCTTATTTACAGCCTCCTGTTCCTCAGACTACTAACTACCATGTGGATCCAAGAACTGCCAGACTGCATTCACTGTTTAGAACATCTGAAGTTATCTTCCTTGTAGAAAAATGAAGAATGTTAAAGTATTAAAAAGAAAACAACAAAGAAAAAAGGTCTAAGGCACCTCACTCGCTACCAAATTCACTGATGTTAGGCCTGCAGGGGGTAAACGTGTTAAGCCTAAAAAAAGGCTTAACTAACACTAGGCTTAAACTAAAACTTTAAAAAAAGGCTTGACTAAACACTAAACGGAAGTTAGTATGACTTATCTATGTTGAGACCATAAGACCACAGAACTACATTTTTTACACTTATATCACCCCCAGACTGAAGTACTGGGCACTGACCTAGTGTGGGACCAGATGTAAGAAGAGCTTACAGGTGAGCAGCACTACAAATACACAAAGAACAAATACAGCAAGACCAGCACTGATGGCAGCAGTTAAAGTTTTTATCCCTAAGCACCCAGAACTCCAAAAGAACAGCCTGTAAGGGTCTTTAGAAAAACCTTGTTCATTGTGATTTTACCTAGTCTTCCAGTAAAGCAGTTTAAAGTTTTCAAAAGGTAACAGTGACAAAGTATTCCCATACATGTTCATCTTTTAAAGCTTTCCCCCCCAAATTAAAAAAAATAAAAATGGGTTTTTACATGAAGAGAGGAAACATTCTGGCAACATAAAACACTTGTCATGTTTTACAAACACCTCTAAAGTGTAGGAAAGAATCAAACACCACCAACAGCCCCTTTTGAGCATGACCTAATTACCCTGGTGAAATCAGTCTCCTTTGGACAGAGTAGGGATCACTTCAAGAAAAATCACATGCCCTGAGGTTGTGATAAGTCTGGTACCAGTCAGTTTTTCCACTGTGTGGCCAGTGAACAGCTAAGGAACAGCTAACTGTACAGAACAGAGGTTCCTTCATGCAAACACAGTCTTTGTTATTTCAAAAAATGTGCCACCTATTATGTAGAGAAGTGAGAAGTCAGCCCCATCAGTCCCCCAGCGTTACTCTTAGGGTGCTTGTAGGTAGAGGACACACTTGCAGAAGGTGACTAAATGCTAACTAACCCCTTTACTAAAATATTATCAGAGTCCAAGCACAACACAATTAAGTGCAAGTGAATTCCTTATGTTGATACACACCTACCATAGGGAAAGCTGAAGCGCATTTTTAATGCATATTAAGCCACTGAACACAGTTACCAGTACAAGTCCTCATTTCTCCCACAGCTGCTGTGGCTCTAGCCACAGAGGTGGCTACAAAGGGGGCCTCAGGTCTGTCATTGCATTTGTGCAGCAAGAAGCAAAGGAGAAGACAGAGTAAGGAAGGAACAAGATATTGCAAGTGAGATTATACACACTAAGTTTCAACTCAAGTATCTACACAAGCAGAGAGAAAGAGGACTAGAAGTATTATTAACACAGCAGAATCAGCTGCAGGTAATCTTAACAGATCATACACTTGGTACGTAGTGTAGGTACTGCAGTCACACACTGTTTAGATATCTCACTTTAATGTGCGTAGAAAATAAATTTTGGTCTAAAGTGAGAAAAGCAGCTGAAGTGATGTCTAGTTTTACATTAAGACTACTGTATAAAAAACACTAATCGCAGTGCCTGTGAACCAACAGCCTCAAGCTCTGCCAAGTCTGTAAGAGCAAATATGTACCACTGCACTGCATCTGGCTGAAACAGTCAATTTTCTTCATAGCAGTCCACATGGGGCCATGGTTTTCACAGGTGACTGAAACAGCACTGACACCACGCCAGTGTTTCAGCCGTGGCTCATCAGCACCTGCACAGCATCAAGGCTCTCTTCCTGCACTCTGTCCCCCGGCAAGCTACTCAGGGGTGGGCAAGAAGCTGGGAGGCGACACAGTCAGGGCAACCGACCAAAACAGGCCGAAGGATGTGCCATGCTCAACAATGTTACGCTCAGCAATAAATACTGAGAAGAGGGAGGCTTTGGAGGAGATGGTCACTGGCTGGCTGGGCAGTCTGTTTGTGAGACATGGTGAGTAATTGCCTTTGCCTCGTTTCTTTTTTCTTCACCTTTCCTTCACTTGAGCTGTCCTCTCATCCCGTGAGTTTTGTTGCTTCTGCTCTCCCTATTCTTCTCCCTGGTCCTGCTGGAGGTGGGAGAGGAGAACAAGCAAGCTGCTTGCTCACTGCTCCCACAGTCATTCATACAGTGAACTATCTAAATCAGAGAATGAAGCTTAGTTCAAAAATGACTGTGCATCTACCCACTGAAACGCTGATTTATTTCAGTGTTATTACAAAAAAACAAAAAAAAAAAAAAACCTTTTAAGCTTCATAAGATTTCTTCAGATCTTTTATGAAACTGTTGCTCTGAAGTATTTTTTTCTGTAGTGTTAGACTATTTTAAAAATCATGGTCTTGCAAATAGTTTAAATAACCACTTTTGTTTTTTTGCTTATTAAGTTAAAATTCCCCCATTTAGGTGTCAGGAAAAAGCATTTTTAATAACCAGCCAAGGAAAGCTCTTGAGCATCAAATCACTTTCCTTAAGCAGGTTTCAACAACAGCATGGGAGGGAGAAATCCTTTGTTATGCAGGAGGAAATTAAGTGTAAGAACATTGATGAAATTAACATCGAATCAGTAATGCTGTTTCCATGGCAGTAATAAATGTGCTATACACATACGGAAACTGGAACACTAGTGAAAATGCTATTTTCCCTACAAACATTAAAGCACTGTGGAACAGATCATTGGATACAGCAATGCTCAGGTTTCATATATACAGACTGACAGTTCAAGCAGACTCATGTTTCCACAGTCTCCAGCAAATTTCTATGCTGATGCAAATGAAGGCAGCCTTCCATTTTCTTTATATCAACTACCAACATTGCCTCAGTGATATGGCAGGCAGTGCTGAAGATCCATCCATCCCCTATAAATAAATTCCTCCTGACAATAGAGGAGGAATAGAAAAGGATACTGAATAAGGGACTATGATATCCTTGTGCATTAAAATGGAGCTATGGCAGGCTGACATTTTTAACTTGTTAACTTCTGCCTGGAAATATTTTGTTTTGGTTTGTTTTTTAAAAACAGCAGAATAGAGTTAGCCCTTTTTGATTAGCTAAGCTGACGCTATCTGGCAGATGGCCTGGCAAAGCGCACCTAAACGAGGGCCCCAAAGCCTTTTTTCTAACAGTTCTCTTACGTTTAGTCTGAGGGAACAGAGGAACCCTCCTACCCTTCAGATTTCCATCCAAAGTGAACTACTGAACTTAGTGAAACTGAAGTAAGGCTTTGATGGTTATCTTCAAAACAAGAAGGATCACTGCCTATTCTCTGTGTTATTTCACACCGAGAGCACACTTGTTAAATAGAGAGTAAGGGTAATTTTAAAGCAGAAAATGAGAACAAGTTGTTTTTCTCCTGATATAAATAGATCTAATTGGATCCACGCATATCATTCCACTATCAGAAAAAGGAGAAAGTGTTTTTGTTTTTTCTGACCCCAAAATACATTTTAAATTAAAAGGCTTTAGGAAAAAACTGCATTGCTCCAGGAAGCAGCACACCTGCCTACCTTATCATCATCTTGAGGACCTGAGAAAAAAAGCTTTTTTTTTTTTTTTTTAAATACATAGATACCAATATGCAGGGTATACACAAGAGATTAGTTCTCCAAAATCCCCATATGAAAAGGCAAACAGTAATACTAATACTATTCTGAAAGCAGTACAATTCATGTCTCCTAATCTTCAGAAATGGCTCAGGCTTCTGTACACATCTGGAGAAAGAAAGCTGCTCAGCTTGGTTTTGAATAGTTGAGCTTTCTAGTCATTGTCCACTCTCTCCAATTTCCATTCCCAGCTTTGGAGCTAGCTTATTTCTTTCAGCTGTATGGATACAACACACTGAACAACTCAGCTTAATCTACTGCCAGCCCTCTTTCCTGCCATTCTGTCAGTGGAAACAGGCTACAGTGCCACTATTTTTCATGGTATTTAATACCCTCAGATCTGCGTCTCTTCAAACTCAACAGAATCAAAAACACAATTTGATGTAACACACACTTCTGACAAAAGCTGATCTGTACCTTAAAGTGTCTTCTGATGGGTCCTGTATTGTCAAGGTGTCCTCTAATGCGTCTGTGCGGGAAAGCGTCATTTGTTTTTGAAGAATAGTAAGAATTCTGGTAGGAAAACAGATAGCAAAGCCGTTAAATCATGAAGGAAAACAGACAGTTTCCAGGTTCTGCTAAGATATATTGCAATCCTTTCAGTCTTGCTGCATTTGACACAATGCTACTGTCTGAAGGCACCAAAACAGAAGCACAAGGCCTGGAGTCCAGGTTGGCTGATGTGATGGCAGAGCCCAAAGCCAAAGATGAGACAAACCATCATGCTGGAATACCATCCTCATGGGTTGTTGTCCACTCAGATCTCTTCAATTAAGACTCAGTACCTCATCCCCCCTAGAACAGATGCCTCAGTTAGGACACAGCATGTGTAATAGATACGCTGCTGTAGCAGTCCTCCCTTGAGTCAGGAATAGGATCTGTACTCTGGACAGCCCTGGTTAGCATATGGTCACCACCAGTTAGCGTACCCGCAGCTGGCACGTGCATTGCTCCTGCACACACCCCTGCAGCAACCCGACAACAACTGCACAGCACATTGGACACTAATCCTTAGAGGATTCTGCTTTTGACTCTGTATTACAGAATAGCATTTTGGAAAAGACTCTGCCTGCCACAGAAACATACCCGATCTCAAGAACAAGTGGCACAGACAAGTGGTATTGCAACTGTTGTGCCAGCACACTGAACAGCTGCAGCCTAACAGCCATGGTTGCAGACAACAGAGCACTGCCTCCAGTTATTGTGTGGTTTTGGTCTTTCCAGCTTTTCCCAGGACAGTTACCTCAAAAGGATCCATACAGCTAAAACATCATTCTCCCCCATCTCTGTATACAAGCATTGACACACGTATTAGGCATTGACTTGTACCAAAGTCATCTAATGCAGACAATCGAATTGCTCATGAACTCTCGGCCATCAAATTCAATTTTTTTCTGTTCCATTTAAAAGTATCCTTGAAGAATCACAAAAGTCTTCCAGTGCTGTTGAATTCTTCCTCCTCCCCTCGATAAGTAAATTAAAACAGCTTTAAATATTTCTTAATTTCTTAATTTTTTCAAATAACCTAACATTTCATAATAAAATGCAAAAGCAAGCTTCGCTGCTTATGGAATTTCTGTTCTCTAACAAAATATGAAACGTTCCCAGTGGCAGAAACATTTTTGGATGCTTTCTAGCACTTTCTAACAGTGGGGGGCTAATAAATGCAAGTGGAACTGAGATTTTAACTAGCATTTTTTAGGAGAATATATTATTGCCTACAAGTCAACTCCTCAGCTTCTGAAAATGCTTCCATAAGAAGGGATGTAGAAAACAAAAGGAGGAAAGTTTCTGAAGTGAGATCAAGGTAATCAAAATGGTTTTTCCAAGAAAAACAAAATGAAATACCTGGAGGGGAAAGTATGTCAAACTCCCCAGCCCCCTTATCAGAAGTATTTAATTTCATGGAGTATCTTTATATCCTCCCTACGTTATATAATTAAAGGAGGTAGCGCCTTGTTGTAGTACGCTCTTAAAGCTGAGAATTCAGCAAAACTCAAAGAGAAACCATTCAAGAAGATTTCTTGTTATAGTTAAAAATAAACTTTTGGGTATTAAGAAAAGCTTATCTCAGGTAAATATGGACCACCACCCCACCCCTTCTCCAAGATTAAAACATATCCACGGGAAAAGAAATAGAATTAGAACTACTTAACCTACAGATTCAGCAACCTACTATTCAGAAGCTTCCTAAACAAGATACTTAAAATTAAGAAAAAATTGGGAAGAAGAAATAGATGTTTGTTCTGATCTCCTCATACTCTTTAGCCATCCTTTCTTTCCCTCTCATCCTCTCTTTTTTTCTTTTTTTTGAGGCAAAAGTTCTCACAATCAAGCTCAGCTCCCAGTTGTTTACTGCTAACATGAGAAACGTACTACAGTATGCCAGTGAAGGGGAGAAGGTTCTCAGACTGCGCACTGAAAAGTTGATCCTGGTTACCAAGGGAAATGGAACACCAGAAGTAGGCAGTACAATTCACTTGTTCAATTTTGATCCAAGTAACTAATACCATGCAACAAAACCACGGAAGAACTTAAGTGGTGCTAATATCACCTTTTGATAACTTACTGTTGGAACATACTAATATGACCAACGCAGTTTCTGTTCCTACATGATGCAGCACCCCAACGTTAGATGTGAGCCGCTTATCAGGCTTTGAACTTTCAAGCAACCATCTTTTATCAATATACTCATCTACAAGCCTCCTTACACAATACTGAAAAACCACAATGAAATGTTTTACTAACAAAGAAATAGAAGAAACTATCCAATACATTAAAATTTTTAAATCCTGTATAACAATTTAAGATGACCTATTTTTCCTGTCAAATTTTTTTTTTTTTGCTGCGTTGTCTTAGCCTTGACACTGCTATGCTTATCGTCTGAAACCTGACTCTCTGATGTCCTCTCTCTCTCTCTCTCTCTCTCCATATTTACCTGTAAGCCAGAGCAAAGAAACCTGGGAGGAGTTCCTGTTGTGGATTTCCCAGGGTTTGGTTTTTGAAGTTACAGGTGGAAGACTCCTAAACAGAAGTGTTAAGAAATGTCTACTGCATACTTTTCCCACGTGAATTTCCACGCCTTTACAATTTTCCTGACACAATACGCTATTGCTGACTCTATTCTGCAGTATAAAACTGCCTCCCACAAAAACTGGAGAGCTCTGCTTGGACTGTGGAATTGACTGAAACAATTTCTACCCAAGCATCTGTAAGAGTGCCTGAAACCACAAAGCTACTTTCTTATCTGGCAACTATTATATTTGTTCTTACTCATGTTTCAATCCTTTCCTCAGTATTTCCATGCATTATTTTGTCTCAGTAATAAATGCTTCATTTCAGCATTTTTCCTATTTACGAAATGTAGTTGGTCCAACATCAATTCTCTGTCACATCAAACCATTTCTTAAATCCAACGCTCTCTTCTCTAAGCACTGCCTTTCAGTCACGATCCTTACACTTTCCAATATGTACATTGGAACAGTTTCCAACAGTGTTCGCACCTAAACTGTTCTATTCCAAAACAAGACTGAAGTGCAAATTCCTAACAGTTGTCGTCTTGGAGAAAACAAGTATGAGTGACCTTTACCCTCATTCATCTTTGCTTTAAGGCTGCTCTCAATTCCACTACTGCATTTCTGAATAAAGCAGTAGTGGATACAGTCACACAACTCTGAGTTTATTACAAAAAAAAAAAAAAAAAAAGAAAAACCTTCTCACCTCACAAGTTTTGCGTGGCTGCAATGACAGTTGGCTACTTGGAAGCCACTCCAGTTCTCAACTCCCACAACAAATAGCAGAGCAGTGCTAGCATCTTAGACATACGGAGATCAAGCTTGAGCTACTGCCCACCAAGATGAGTTCTTGTCTCATTGCACCCAGTCCTGAAGAACTTCTCCTTCAGGAAAGTTCATCTATAAGCAGCAGTCTCGCACAGTGTGTCTACACACCACAGGGAATGCCATGTTATTAGTCAGCTGAACTACTTACACTGTCTCAGATAGGAGAATTACCTGTGTTATTGATCTTTTCTACCCAGAACAAGATTACGCTCTTTCTGCATTACTTCACATATTGAGCATTAAACGTAGTAGATAAACAGCAAAACAAAGGGAGCAGAATAAGAATCAAAAGCAAGAACAGGAACAGGAGAGAAGATGGAATTAGAGAGTGTCAATTAGCATACCTGGGACACATTTGCAAAACATCCATAAACTATGCCAGGCAGTGAGCACTGATTCATTCTACCTCTACTGATGCATGCAGATGGTAAAGCAAAGTGTTTTAACTTTCCACTTTGTCGGCAAAGTAACTTGCATATGGCTGACTTCACAAAGAGTCACCCCTTGCATTTTTAATACCTGTGCTTTCATTGCTACTATTGTTCTGAATGTGCAGTGCATCTCCGCTCAGGAACAAACTACCTAGAAACTGCATGTTTGCAGTCTGCTATTAGATAGCAAAATGAAGACTTCCTGGATCTTCAGCAGATCTAACGATAACTGTTTCTATTTCAGACCAGCACCTAGCACCCTTTTGCAATGACTATATTAGTTCATGAGCAATTACATGTTTTTTTGGGGCTTCAATCTTAGGGCTAAGTAGTGTTTTTTACTCTTAAAAAATACTGTGTTGCATTGTTTTGCACTTATACCTGCCACGCAGCTACCTCACAGTGAGGATCACAGCTCTGACTAAATAAAAGCTATTTTTGATGGCTCTTGGAAGTTTTCATGGTCTTCTGGAACCCAGTCCATAGGGTATTTATTATGATGTATTAAGAGTGACAATTTTTGTTAGTCTCCTTGTTTTGCACCAGCCAGAAAACAGGTTTTAGAATTATACTGTACACATTAACTTGGGCAAGGGCGAAAGCTTTATTAAACAAGTACAAGCACTTTGAAGTAAGACTGCACTTGTTTAGGAAGTCTTCCAGAAGGGAGATTTTGTTTCTACTGAACTTAATGTAACTGTCCTTCCCGTTTCAGTATTAAAGTACATTGCAAAGAGATAGCCAGAGTAAGTGTTCAAGCTCTACATGATCAGATCCACATCAGAGAAGCTATTCCACTGTTATCCTTAAGAAAACAATTTTAGGCATTTCTAATTATCTCCATAACGTTCTTCATTTTTGTTTTTTAAAAACAAAATCTTTCCAGAACTTCTCTTGTAAGGAGGAACAGTGTTTCAGTAACAATGATGGACAGGGTCCTGGACATCCTGCTTGAGCAGGAGGTTAGACCAGATGACCTCCAGAGGCCTCTTTCAACTTTAACCGTTGTGTGATTGTGAATGCTACCAACACAAAACAAGATTCAGACTTCCCCTTCACACTGATGACGACTGGTTTTCCCTTCCGCAAACAATTCCACATTACCTCAGGTTATTTGCTCAATAATGAGGCCTTCTAATTTGTGGTTTTGATAATGTACTTATGAAATGGGAGAAAGGCAACATTCAGAAACTTAATATATTATTTGTAGCTCTGTAAAATAAGTTTGTAATACTTAATAAAGCCCTTTGAATCAGTTAATTTCAGCAAATCATTATGAACCTTAAGTTAATTTGGCCTGCACCTGCCACTCACAAGTCTAAAGTTGAACACCTTATCTCCAAACTCTCTGAAAAAATATTTTGATACCATTGTACATACACTCAACATCACCAATCTAAACAAGCTTTTCTGAAACAACGAATTCCTGGCAACTTCCCTGCTAGGCTATTAAAAACAATAGCAAAGTTGTTTTAGAGTGCCATGGAGGTGTTCAAAAGCAAAAGAAATATTTTTCTTTTATCAGCACTCAGTCATAAAAGTGGTATTAGCTTGCTTGCACTATTCTATGCTGCAAAAGCTGTCTGAGGAAGTATTGTTGCACAAGGAGCAAAGCTAGAACCATTTTTATTGTTGAGGAAGTCTGAAAATAGAGACTCACTTGGAAGTTAAAAAGACAGGAGTTCACAGATTGTTAGTCATGTCAGCCTAAATAGCGGACAGAAGCTGTATTATGAATATGGATAACAAACGCAGAAACTACTACCTCTGTGCTTAGGCTTACCAGGTAAGGTTTCCCGATGAATTTCCTGAAAGGTGGTTTAATGAACCTCATAGGTTTTTGGAAGCCATCAAGTTGAGAGTTTTGTAATTTTGAAAAACTGCAGCTTTGTTGATTCCTGATGTGCATGTGAGAGACAGAGAGAGAGATCAATTAAAATCTAAAACCATAATATATCAACATCTGGAATTTTAAATGACCTTATTTTAACATCAGCACCACTTACAAGCAGTAAAGTTTTCAAGTAATGTCAGTCTAAGACATTTGACAAATTACTAGTCCTCTGACTCAAAGTCCAAGTTGCAGAGAAATATACAGTAAGCTTTGTTCTCTTATGCAATGGCAATACACGAAGATATTCTGCCTTCTTAAAAGCCTTATGACCAAAACAAGTTCCCTGGCTCCCGCAGCTACACCTGCACACCTGGTTACCACTGCCCTCTGCTGGCTAACACGCTTTTTGCATTTCAGCAGTTTTATATAGTACAATCTTTAAAGTTGCACAGAACTTCCCATTTTACAACATCCCAAATTGGATAGAAGCTCTGATAAATACCCAGATGCCAGCACATGCTTGTTTCATCCTCAATAATTACAGTGCTCTGGCTTTGGGGCTTTTTGGTTTTTGTTTGTTACTGAGAACATTGCTAATGCATGTCCATAAGCAATAAATAAAACATACCACGAAAAGTAATCACTAGAGTAATCACTAGAAACCAAAATTTAATAGTTCCCAAAACTATAAGTTTTCATAGAGGTAAAATAAATCAGGCAAAAAAAGAAACAGAAACACAGTGGGCCAACTGATCAAGCATTGTCAAGATCTCATACATGAATTACGAAGAAAACCTGTTCTCAGGGATGCTATTCATTTCTCCATACCATGACTGTCCTCAGCCCACAACATACTGACAACACTGGTGGCCAGTGTAAGTGTGTCCCTTGTCCCCATCCAGCTCCAGGACAGCCACGCTTCCTAGAGAAAAACGAGCTTCCCACTTCAAGTAGCATATATGAAAGGTAACGCAAGACAGTAACTGTGGAAGATCGCAGAATAAGCCTTCCCAAACAACTGGGCTAAACTTACACTGAAGATACAGCCTCAAGCAAATGAAAGGCTATATGCAACACTCCAATAATTTGGTTTTTATATTTGACACCTTTCATCTTTTTGTTTAAAAAACCTCAAATACTAATTTTTCCTGCAGCTTTACAAGTCAGTTTTCCTAAATTTGCATGTATTGCCACTATAGACTATTTGAAATGGTCAAACAGCAATATATTGAAGTATTTGCAAAACATGACTACAGTGTAGATGCATTTCATTACACTTTGGCAACTCTTCAATCAACATCTAACACAAATAAGTCATCTGTGTAATCATAACATCAAAAGCAGAACAGAATGACTGAGGTTGGCAAACATCTCTGGGCCACACACCTTTAACAGACCTGCTGTAGGAATTCAGCAGTAGCAAGCAATTCTGAAATCTAATTTTAATTCATAAAATTACCTAAGAATGAGAGAAATTCCAACTCTTTCTTGACATTCCATGACATCACAAATGACCCAGAGCAGCACAAGAATGCATTCATTCTAGAATACTTTCATGAAACTACAAAATACAGAATGTTAAATGGTACGTAAAGTAGTAGTAGAAAATTACCTCTTTCAAGGTAATACTGTATTACACAGCAAGCCTACAACATGTCAGTGACATTTCAACTTAAGTCAAAATTGGAAAAGAATCACAACAAATTTGAATGCAACTCTGGAAGCATCTGTAAAATTAATGCATAAGAGAACCACTGGCTTAGGCAAATGAGGTCATCATTAGCTAATTACCTTGGGGCTGTACCATCTGTATGAAACACCCTCTCATCTTCATTCTTCAATCTCTCCTTCCTTCTCCTTTCTATATCATGTCGTAGATCATTTGGATCTTCTAAAACTCTCATGATGTTCTAGTTAAGAGGAAGGGTTAAAGACTAGTTAGTTAGTAATAACCAAACACCGACTCAATCCTGTCCTTCAGACACTGCATCCTGTATATAATCTTGTTAACCTAGTACAACCATATGGACTAAGACAGATGCACATCAACCCAAGAATCCAAAGTCCAAAACAACAACAGTAACTAGTTCCAGTTACCCTCTTGCACCATCTGCCCCGTTACAGATTTCTGAACAACAGTGAACAGAGCACTGGAATTTCAGCTAAGTGTTCTACATAGAGTTGACAAGATAAAAATATTCACAGGTCTCAGTAAATCTTAAGGCCTACCCTTCTTAATTAAGTTGCGTCCCCATGTACTTGTACTATAGAAAAAACAAATGGGAGACCAAATCATAGTAAGTGCAGTTAAAAAGGGGAAGACAAAATCCCATGTCCCTGGTTAAAAGTAGGGAACAAAACTGCATTCTGAGGTCTAATCTGTATGTTGGGCCAATCTAACCTCCTAACATCCACATAATATTACGGGTTTTTCCAATCTCAGATGAAAATTAGAATCCTTATGTCAGTCACCTGCCCAGTATTCACACTAGTTAAGAACAGACAAGGGTTCAAGCAGCAGTAACAGCCACACTCCAGTTATTCTAAACTACATTTGCATTTTACTCAGTAAACGCATACTTGCACCACTGTGGTACCTGTAAACATATTTCTGTGCAGTCCTTCAAAAATAGAATTGCTAGTGGTCTTCAAAACACACGAAAGTGACTTATTGGTATAAAGGGGAAAAGTGTTAGTTGCACCGATAATTTTCACTTAACTGTCAAAAAAATTAATACCTGAGGACATTCTGATGGGACAGTTCGTTTGTTCTGAAGTTCTGCTAAAGACATGTCGATCCTCCTGAAACAGAAAAAATACACGAGAACAAGCAACATCAGTATAAATCATTATTAAACAACTACAGAATTCTTTACAGATTACGTACACATAGTTTAGAATTAATGAAAAAACTACTCCAGCTATATTATGTAAAGCCTACTGAAGATTAACTACCTTGATGCAAATAAATTAAGGCAGAAGAAGCCCAATTACCTGTGAATTTCTGGATCCAAACTTATTTTAACTTCATTCTTATTTGGAATTGGTTTATCCCGGATTTTTGAGAACCGTTCATGCAGCGTTATGTCAGAAGACGTAAAATAATTTGCTGTGAACATAGTACAAAGAAACATTCCTGTATTTAATATTTGAAGTCTTCAGTGGGAAAATTTATCTTTTAAAAGATGATTAATTGTTAAGGACAAGACAACTCCTGAGATTACATTTCAAACTATTTCCACTTGCAGTCTAACATTCTCCAACAAGAGATTAGGCCAGCTCAACTTAAACAGCCTTCTTACTTGGTAAGAGTAAGCTGAAGAAAATTAACTCTATCATAGCAACAATTAGAAACTACAAATAAAGTACCACACCAAATATGACACAACAATCTGAAAACTCATCGGAAAAATTAAAGGAACTATATGTAACTAGTAAGTTGTGACTACAAAGCTTCCCTCCCTCCCCCCTCAACCCCTTTCACTTGTTCCTAAGCAAGTAGTTTAATCTTAAGCACTTCCATGAAACCCTTTCTACTGTAACACTCTACAACAATGCCTCTATTAAGGACTGAGAGCTTCCAACCAACATGCTCCAGCTACTTCACACCCTCAACCTACATTCTCCTCAGGTGAACAACACAAAACAAATGAAACCTCACACTTGATATTTACAAGGACAGCATACCTAATTCAGTATATATTTTTTCAATAATCATAAACACATGCATATACCCCAAATATTACAGCCACCTTTAAGTTGATGGATAATTGTGATTATTTCTTGAGTAAATTCTCTTGATGGGTCATTTTCAACGCCGCGTGTTACAGATTCCATGTGCTCAAACACCGGATGAAAGTTGTCATTTTTCCTGCCAACAGCGACCAGATCATGTGACATCTGTCTGTCTGTAGTGTGGCTAGAAGCAGCCCTGAAATCAAAATTTGCAGATATTCACTTTAAAAAAAATTCAATACTTGAAAACTTCAAACACAAGTAGAACAAACAAATTAAGAAGATCATTTTAGTAATAAGTGCCATGAAAGTGATTTTTTTTTTTTTTTAAATTGCAAAACAAACAAGCCAAACTAAGTCATAATGAAGGAAAGCTGTAAGATAAACAGCTATAACCACACTCTTGGGAATCCTTGCTCCAAGGAAGCGCAATACAAAATGTGTAAGTTTTAATCTTATTACATCTAGACTATCAAATAAAATATATAAATGAAGATTTTTATATCCTTTTCAGTGTAGTTCTGGGAGGGAATTATGTGCCTCTGTTATGAAGAGCTACCAGAGAATTTGCAACAACAGTTCACAAGTGTTCAAACCTCAGCATCTTTGAAAACTCAATCACTTGAGCCTAGCAAAGCATCTTTCCAGTATGTGAACTTAAGTGTTTAGCATCCTTCTGTCAGGTTTTATTCATTCTACACAAATTTATACTCCAAATGGTTGCATGGCTTTGTAAGAACTATTTTGACAAGGAAGCTAGCACTAAAAATTCTGCTGTTCTTGCTGCAATGAGAATCCTTGTCATTTGGAAAGAAGTTGAGAACTCAAACATTCCATGTAAAGCTTTTAGGACAAAGACCTTACTGTCCCTTCTGCAAAGTGATTATGCACCTGCCCATTCTGTATTTGAAAAGTAAGAGAGTAGAATTTCATGCAAAAATTGCATCACAAACAGCCTCTAGCAGGTCCCAAAAGACAGCTATCTGCCCCCAGTAAATGCCTGTGAGTGAATTCAAACAATCTCAATTTAGGTATTTGTTACAGATGATTTATCCACCTTCTCCCAGGGTTTATAAAGAACACATTCTTCTCAGCTCAGCCATTTTAAGTCATGTGTTTGTTAAATGCCTGAAGTAGGCAGCATGAATACTCCCAGTCATCAGCTTCTGCAAAATTAGTGGTTTACCCTCTGCTAATGCCTTTTTTTTTTTTTTTTTGTCACAAAGGCAGATCTGCACATAAAGTAAGCTGTAATCAATATAGCAGTTTCTTCAGCCTGCAAATAATTGCCACGTCCATTGTGCCTGATGTACAAGAACAGCAGCAAGAGACTATTACATATAGGAATCACCCCACAGGCTTCCAACAAAAACCAGCAAGAATTAAGTTACTTTCCTTACATTATGATTCTGGAAGAAAAATTTAATTCCCTTGCCTCAGTCTTTCATATTAGCCCCTTACAAGCAGACAGTAACTCGTCTTTATAACTCTCCACTGTATTACATATTTCTGAAGTATTCAAAAGTTGCTATAGATGCTTTCCTTGGGAGAAGAGGTAAAATATCTTTAAAATTATGACTGAACAGTTTCCAAGAGGGATTACTGCCATTATCTGACATCTTGCCTGCAACAGCAAGCCAACGAATCAGAAAAGCCTGCAAATATCTATACAAACCAAGCTGCTTAGTCTCTGCCATGTATCCATCATCTAGATTGTCATATTACCTCTTTTTTCTTATTCAGGTGACAATGGGAATGCTAAAGGCAACCATGAGTATCACACACAAGATAGAAACGTACTCTGCTACTTTTCAGTTCTGATGTCCCAACAGATCCCCCCCTTCATTTGCTACAACAATGGATAACAATCCAGGGATCTCTGATTTGACAGCTTTATTGGACTTGATCTCAAACATCCGAATGTGTACCTGAGATTTACATTATTTAAAGTCTTTCTAAAGAAATGAGGGACTCCTCACGTAGCCAAAAAAAATGCCATTATATTCCAGAACAAAGCACAGGATTAGGCTTTTTTGCTTTGGTCTTTTGTTTAAAACAAAATTAACACACTTATTCATACTAAGCAACTTCAACAATGCAGTTTGTATCAGCCATATCTGCTCTGCTCTTTTCATGCGCTCCTACAATCCCATGAAATAAGCAGGCATTTTTGGGGTGGGTAAAGGGGCTTTTTTTGGCTGTTTTTTGTTAACAGAAACAGGCAGTGAGTTTCCAGTCTGAGCAAATTAATGTTTTGAACAAAGTCAAATGTAAAAGGCACAACCTTAGTTTGTCCTCGTTACCTCCTAAGGAAACACTGATTTCCTCTGATATTCATAAGCTGTAAGCAGTGGAATAAAAAACAGATGAGGAGAAAGAAATACCTGTATTTGTTCACCATTTTCTTCATATCCACTTTGATTGTGAGATGTTCCCTCCTACAGTTGACATCTGACATTTTCATATCTGAAACAGTATGACTTGAATCATGTTGGCTACTAGAAGAATCTATTTTTCTCCTGAGTTCCCCTTCTTTCCTGACTCTTTCCTTCTGCTTGCTTTTAAAGGGTCTCAGATCGACATCCATTTTGGAAGAGTTAACGTACGCATCGCAGCCCTTCTTTGAACTATATTTAACAGGTACTTCAACATGCCCTTCTTCAGTCTGTCTCGCTCTTCCACCACTAAAGTAATCTAACTCTTTGCTATTCCGGGCACCCTTAGAAGAACCGTATTTCTGGTCTTCCTGCTTCCCGTACTTCTGAGCTCTGTCATCTGAATAAGACTTTTCCCCATCCAGGTGCCTGCGCCGTTTGTGACTGTATTCGTAAGATATCTTTGTGACAGAACCCTCCGAGTACTCCCTTTCAGCCGATCGGTGAGACTGGGCACCCAGATTTCTTTGCTCCTCCTTTTCATGGTAGGGTGGAAAAGAACGTTCTTGCTTCCACTTGGAATTTCTTGCTACTTCTCCACCGTCATACCTCTCCATATCTTTAGCCCTTTTAGACGCGTGCCCATATTCTCTGTAATCGTGATCTTCAGGATACCTGTGTTGACATAAAGCAATTTACACTTGCACTAGAGAAGAAAGCGAGAACTTATATGTGAAGAATGTTGGACAGCAGAATGCGTGGCAAGTTAACCCACAATCCCTCACGCCAAGGTACGGATGTGCAGGGGCTCTTAAGAGGGAAATAATATCCTCTCACACTCTAGCCATCAATACGATATACTTAAAAGACAAATACTTCACTATTACCAGTCGCCCATAATTAAACTACAAAGTGGCAAACGTGTTTCAAGGTGGTTATCTTCAACTATAATGAAAACAGACTTGAGGCTTTACACCACAATACCCAGGTTTTAATTATTTTATTCCTATACCTCTTCTGTAAAGAGCTCCTTGCCGTAAATTCATCAGAAACTCTTCTGGGTGACTGACCATACTTCTCTTCATGTAACCTCTGGTGCCTCAAGTCATCTTCATGCCATGTTCTTTCAAGTTTACAAGGAGCCCCTAGCGGTCTATGAAAAGGTTTCATTCCTTTTTCATTTCCAGTGACTTTGTAGTGCTCAAACGTGTATCTTTCTTCAGTTTTGTGTTGGTAGAAAGGCCGATCGTGCTCTTTATATGGTATTTCTGAGTATTTTGGTGGTAACTGGCATCTCCTATTGCCTTCAGTTCTTTCTGATGAATGTGTTCTGTAGGGTTTATGACTGTAAGCATCTTCCATAGGAGTTCTTCTCAGGTTTGGTGAAGGTGATCTACGTTCATACATTCTCTGGTGGTTATTTGCATGAGGTGCAAATCTGGAATTGCTTTGTCCATATTTTTCATCATCTGTTCTCCAAGGCATAGGTTTCTTTGGGTCCTTTCGAAAGCTTTTATATTCACAGTCATAATTAATATGAGCATGCCTTTGCCTGTGGTGCTCTGGACTCCTAAACGCTGGAGATAAGGACCTAAGGCAAAAATAAAATTCCCTTTGAGTAGTCCCATAAAATTGAATCACTTTCTTAAAGAAAGCATCTATTCCCTAAAGAAGTATAGTTTTAATCCATTAGTAAGAAAAATTTAGAACAAGCCAAGATACTCAGTGTCACTTACCTAGCTAGAGTACCAAACTTGCTTTCAACTCCACTGAAAGCACTCACAGGAAAAATACCCACTCAAAATACTGGTAAGTCAGTCATTTTCCTCCTCCTAGCATTTTTTCATTTAAAGCTAAAAATAACTTCATGTATATGAAGCTTCCACTATACTGAAAAACTGTTACACATTTTCACACTTTTCAAGCATTCCCTATCTTTTTCAGTGCCAAGAGAAAACAGACCAAAAAAAAAGAAGAAAAAAGCTTGAGAACTTTGGAGTTTTCTTTGCGTGCCAAGATAAAGAAGAAAAAAACACAGACTGGAAACATAAGATATTCTACTTAAAATGTCACACAGGTAGACTTTTTCCTGGAAAAAAAAAAAGACAGTTTGAGAAAGACTGTTTTAGGTTTTTTTGTGCAAGTGCATGTACCTGCACGCACGCACACACTTGCACAATTATTTTAATAGCTTTTGCTATTAAAAGTTCAGCGGTATCCTTCTCAGCTTTGAATTATGATCTACAAAGATGAAAGCAACTTAAGTATTTTTAGCCAAAAACTTCCTGAAGAAAAGCAGCACACGCCACTATCAAGAACCTGAAAGTAACCCCAGTAATATTCAAGTATTCACTGCACATTAAATCAATAAAATGATTGAAAAATAGAATTTGAAAAAATTTAAAGAAGTCACTTCCTTGGTGCACATATTGCAAGTGTGTGATGTGGCATAACTATTTCCTCTGTTTTGGCAAACAAGTTTGAAATTAGAACTGTAGATTGTAAGACTATATCCTCTAACTACCACCAGCATTCATGCTGCCACCCCAAAATTCCTTTGATTGTCCTGGTTAGGGACTGCACTTACAAGAACTCTGGCATTTCTCCCCATCCTTCACTCAATTTCCAATCATTCATCTAGCATGGAAGCAGGTGGGATTTCTCTAAAAAATGTTTGTCTGCGTCATCCAATAAACTCCCTTTGTCTCAGCCATCCCAACTTACTAGGCCAATTTAAATAAGCAAGCCAAAACCAGCAAAAATGTGAGGTTTTATATTACATACTGACAGGTTTTGAAAGTTTTCAGTTTTAACACCTCCCATTTATGTTGCAAGTCCTTAAAATCAGGCAGGTAGCTAACTGCATGAAGTTGCCTGGATGTGTTTCTGGTGGCTTACACCAGTGACACATGCTACTACACTAGTGTTAAAAAAAGGACACTAACTCCCCTGTTTTTGTTGTGCTTTATGCTGCGAGGCATAATTAACTGTTAAAGATCAACTAGCAGATCAGCCCCAAAGGCTCAGAATGCCTGAGGCATATGAACTAAGTATCGGTAA
Organism: Penelope pileata; assembly: GCA_013396635.1. Lineage (NCBI taxonomy): Eukaryota > Metazoa > Chordata > Aves > Galliformes > Cracidae > Penelope > Penelope pileata. Next base: position 811,032 of record WBMW01003842.1, read on the forward strand.
CATTCAGTGTGCTGGCCTCCCTTGTAGACCAAGAGGCAAGACAGGAGTGCACTACAGACATAAAGTGCATCAGCTAGGGTTTGAGTGAAAAATAAGCTTAACTAGTTCAGTGTTTGGAGTTTGGTACTTTAGACAATTTCAATTTCCAAAACATTCAAGCTGAACTTCTGCAAGAGTAGAAGCTTAACATTTCCAGCTTAAAAAAAAAGTAATATAATTACTGAGAGAGAAAAAATGTTGCAGAAGCCATTCAGTTTGGAAAGCACATTATGATTCTGTGAAACACACCTTTCAGATTGCAGTTCTGGATGCTGTTAAGCCTTCATTACAAATCCTTCTATAGAGCTACATCTCAGAACACGAGTTACAGAGAAAGTGTTTACCTTTGTTTCCATCGCGGTGATCTTGATCTAGATCTTGTCATCTTCTCTCACGTGCTTGTATGAATTTCTTGAAGCTGTGAAAATGATACAATTCACTGAACTGATATAAGAATTCACTACAACTTGCAACAGAAACACGTTTTCAACCGGGACAATATTACATCATTTATGGTTGGGGTGTGGGATATTTTCAGACAGTTTTATTTTTATCTCTAGTTCTCATCTTAAGGCAAGTAACTTTTATCCTAATCGCTGATCTTAGTACATATTTTCCTCATAAAGAACATAAACATTTGGTTATTCCTCACCTCTCTCTCTCCCCCCATTCTACAATAATTCTGTTTTAAAATATTACTCTTACAAGCAAGCTACAGTTGTGAAAAATGCTAGTAAATACTAAGAGCCACTGAATACTATAGATGACAGAGAGGGGACAGCCAACTTGTTTTAAAATCACATTTACAAATAATTTTTTTCAATGACTAATCATATATGTCGAACTTGAAATTCATAATACACACCACACCAACATTCTTACATCACTACAGATCACCTGTAAGCTTTTCCTGCTCCATCACGTCAACATTTGTATCATCACATACATCCAAATAAAACCATGTACAAAAGATTCACTTCCATACTTCACTTGCTAATAACCCACCGCCGACATGCAAGCTCACCAGCAATGGGACTAGTGAATAAGAATGGAACAATTATTCGTTATTTAGCAAACATGAGGATTAAAATAGAGTAAAATCATCATCAGGTAACTGGTTAGAAGTCGGAATTTGGACCACGCACCAAGCCTACGGCTCCTAATTACCACAAGATACTGTAAAGGCCAAAAATAGAAATAGATGCAAAAAGAGAACCATCAACAGTTCTGAAATTAATGAACAACCAGCCACCTGAAACTGGAAGAACATGTACAGGTCAATGTTGTTTTACACGCGCTGTGGTATTTATCACAACAACCTGCTCACAGACCCTGACAAAGACAGAAAACTACCCCAGAATGGCCACGTATGGTCTTTCTGACACTCCAGGCACTTAGATCGTTTCTTTTGTAATTAAATGTCCAAGTACAAGGTCTTGCACCTGGGCCATGGTAACCCCTGCTATCAATACAAGGTGGGGGATGAAAGAACAGAGCACAGCCCTGCTGAGAAGGACTTGGGGGTACTGGTGGATGGCAAACTGGACATGAGCCAGCAGTGTGCCCTCACAGCTCACAAAGCCAACAGAATCCTGGGCTGCATCAAAAGCGTGGGCAGCAGGGCGAGGGAGGTGATCCTGTCCCTCTGCTCTGCACTGTGAGACCTCACCTGAAGTGCTGCGTCCAGATGGGGAGTCCTCAGCACAGGAGAGACATGGAGCTGTTGGAGTGTGTCCAGAGGAGGGACACAAAAGTGACCCAGGGGATGGAACACCTCCCTGCGAGGATAGGCTGAGAGAGCTGGGGCTGTGCATCCTGGGGAAGAGAAGGCTCCAAGGTGACCTGATAGCTGCCTATCAATACCTAAAGGGGAGCTACAAGAAAGAGGGGGACAGACTCTTTAGCACGGTCTGTGGGGATAGGACAAGCCGGAATGGCTTTAAACTGAAAGACAGGAAATTTACGTTAGATTTAAGGAAAGTTTTCTTACAGTAAGAGTGGTGAAGCACTGGAACAGGCTGCCCAGAGAGGCGGTAGAAGCCTCGATCCTGGAAACATTCAAGGTCAGGCTGGACCAAGCTCTGAGCACCCTGACCAAGCTGTAGGTGTCCCTGTACATTGCAGGGGAGTTGGACTACCTTTAAAGGTCCCTTCCAACTCCAAGGATTCTATGATTCTATAAATCTTTTACTTGATCAGTTCAAATTGAAAGAGGGGAGGGAAGAAAAAAAGCAAAACAAACAAAAGCAGCAAGCTTGAAGGTTCACGCAAAGCATGGAGAAGTAGGGGTGTGCCCATGTGTCTGTTCTCCCCAACCCCACATCACACAAATTGGTCAAATTAAATATTACCCTTTGCTGTGTCTTATTTTGGTACAATTAGATCATGGCTACAACAGCACTATCTTAGAAGAGAACATATAGCATGCTTCTGATGCCTACCACCACAGATGGATGTTAGGCAAGGCATCTGTATGATCTGCTATATTTTGGGCTGATTCTGGGAGCGTTCACTTCCTACTCATTCCATTGGATTATAACCTAACGGGACAATTATTTGCAAGACATAGTAACAGCACAACTCTAACTCTCAAGTCTCATGTTCTGTGAGAGTATCTGCTCTGCAATGAGTCTTTCCATGCAGCAAGGCATGATGTTTTGCAAAGTCCTGCAAGGGATAGTGAAGCAAGAAAAAAAGTGTACCCCAAAGATGACACACAATATTTGCTCCTTGAGCTTTTGAATATGAAATTAACATTAGCCCTTAAATTCTAAAGGCATGTATCTGAAGACTGCAGAGCATGAATTCACTTTAAGCCTCTTGCTCACTCAAAAATTCCACTGGCCAAAGTACTCCAACACCAGTACTTGTATTAAGTATTTGAAAAATTAAGTAATGGTGTGGCTGAAATTATTTCCTATTTCTCACCAGTAAGGACACACCCTATCAAATTGAACAGCACACCAGAAACACAAAAAAAATCCCCGTATGCTTTTCAAAAGAGCTGCATGTCCCACAAGCCCTGAAGATTTATCGCTACTCTTCTGTATAGCCTTTAAGTGACAGTGCTTGATATGCCATTCAAATTCTTGTTTTCTGTCATCTCCTCAGTTCTGAACTTTATCCCTCTTTTTAAAATTATGTAAACACCAACAATACAAAGTACCATTAAACCCCACCCAAACCGTGGTTCAGAACCTGACACGATGCCACAGAGCCATCAAGCTAGAAATTGAACATCCATAACCAAAGTTGTCTTATTCTTCCCAGACCAGCTGAACAATTGTACCACAAGCATGAGAAGGACTGCAACAGCACGTCCAAGATCTTGCCTTAGGATAAACAGGATTACTCTGACTTCCAGTGAGACACTCCCTAGTGGAAAGAAAGCGTTCACTTGTTTTAATGCACCTCCTAAAAAGTGACCCAGAATTAAGAGATTTATTCATAGTGAGCTTAAAGATGCAACACGTAGCATAAAAAAGCAGCAGACACTTAAGTCCAAACAAAACTCACAGCGTAATACCAAAATAACGAATTAATCTATGCAGAATTTGTAAGCACATCGCTAAATTCAGGTTTAAATCACCTAACCTAGATCAGCAACACAGTTCCAAGCCAAAGGAAAGTTTGTTGCACAGCAGCACTAAGTAGCAACCCCGCCTGTTGCGGAATGCTCTGAAACAAGAGGCGACCTGGCAGCTCCACAGTGAGCCACCCGGGTGCTTCCCGCAGGTCAGCTCACTCTGAGAGCCAGGAACACCAGGACTCGCTGTACTTTGAATTTCACCAAGTCCTCTCATTGTACTTTATATGACACTGTCACTATGGAGGTGCACAAAAACTACTGAAACTAGGAAGCCATATTACCAAGTTCTTACTGCTCCTCGCATCTGCTGCGTTACAACCATAAGTGACTCATTGCAGGAGTTATCAGAAACTGTGCTTAGATAGCTCTCAGACTGCTAGGGGGAAACCTCACCTTTTGTTTTCTTTTCCTTGACTTTTGGAATGGGAATCAGGCAAATTCTCTCTCAGGAGAAACTGCCTGAAGCCTGCTTTCTGCTCTCCTTGGATTCTACCCTCTGGAAACCAGTGCTTTCCTGAAGTATCTACCAAGAACCTGAAAGAGGCATCTTGGGATAAGTAACTTGAGAATGACCAGAAACTGTTTGGGGTGCATCAACCAGAATGCACATTCTTTCAGTACGACCATCAACTTGTAAGAACTCGCTTTTCTGAACGAAACAAACCTTCAATCTCTTTGCTTTTCTCCACCAGGAAATACAAAGTGACTACAACCATCCAGCTGAACGGGTGGGAACTGGAGCTCTGGCTAAAACAAGCAGACCCACACCAGTGAGCCCCAAACAGCTAAAACCTTACAGACAGAACGCAGATGGAGCAGAAGCAGTTAACTCTTTGTAAATGGACCGTAAGCAGCCGACTGCTTTACATGCCTTGTTTGGGCGCTTTCTATCACCCACAGTAAAGGTGACAGAAGCAGCCCTACGCTGGAAACACAGAGTACGTTCATAGGAGTAAGTGTTCACCACCAAGGAGCTGCCATTCCCTGTTGAGGGTTTTCTCACAGAATGGCTAAGAGATAAAGGGCACAGCGCCGAGAATTTGATACAGCTGCATAACTTAGAGTAGAAGTAATAGTCCTGGGCGTTCTATCCTTGGGATAAAGAAGCTGCTTAGCAAGCGAGCAAAACAGGATGGGAACTGAGGAAGATGTATTCATAAGAAGAGTGAGACCGGGTGGGAACAGAGAAAGATGTATCTATAAGAATGATAGGGAAATTCCAACAAGGTGAGGTTAACGTTAGAGCTGGTTACCAATCATGAGCTTTACTTTTGCAGTATGCATGAGCTTCATTAATGAATGTACTTAAGCACGCGCGAAAAGCTAATAAAGCGAGACTTGTTGAATGATCAATTGGCTGACCGAGTCTCCCTTCGATTGCGACAATTCCCCCTGTAGTGAAGGAAGGCATTTCTTATCCCTTTGTAAGGGACTGCCTGACTGTCCCTGCAATTGCCTCCCAAACCTTCCACAGTAGGAAGGGCTGAGCAAGTATTTCGTAAGTTGGGTCACAAAGCAGTCAAGAAGACACAGTGACCCTTGCTGCTAAAGCCAGCTAGCTCACTCTTCTTTCAGTCTGCTCTAGAAGGAAACAAGCAGCTGCAGGCTTTTCATGACTGTCTTCAAGGCTGGGATCAACCAGAAACTGCAGGGGACATGCCAGAGCATGCCATGTACCGCTGCAGTGCCTATCGAGAAAGGGAAACCAGCAAGTAGAAGTAAACACCATGACAGCCAACTATTTGCCAGGAATATAATCAAATCAGAAGTCTAGCTGCAATCCGGGCAATTGAAAGATTTTAAAGCCTGCAACACAGAAAGTCACTTATCTTACCCTCAAACAAATATAGGACTGGCAACTTTTCTAATAGATAAGTCATAAGAGCTGAAGCAAAGCTCGTCATGTGTGCGTCCCCCCAGCCGTTGCCTGAGCAGCGCACGGGCACTGCTTGCTCTTCAAGGGAACACACAAGCTCCCTTGACATTACCTCTCAGAAAGGAGCCTCAAACAGGGAGCTGAGCCACGACACAGCCCTCTTTCCCTCAGCACAGCTGTACCATACACTTAACGAAGCTGGCAGGTAGACACAGCCAGTTCAAAGCCTTACCTTCAAAAAAAAAAAAAAAAAGAAAAAAAAAAAAGAAAACCACTCATCTCCAAGAGCAAATGCCAGGGCTTAAAGCAAGATGTCATGAGTTGGGCCTCAACCACACAGTTTCACACTCCCCACCTCCCCACTCTTCTGCACCTGAAGTCAGCAGCACAGGAACATGGCCACACACACCTGCACCTCCAGGAAGAGGCAGAAAGGGCTCAGCTGACTGACAGCCATCAGACAGGCACCCAGCACTGACCAACAGCTCTGCCAGCCCCAGGGGTAGCTCCTGGCACACTCCCTCCGGGCGGCACACATGACAGGTTTGCAAGCTGCTGAACTCAAGGACAAACACAGTGTTGAGGCAATGTAACTCAGCTGAGGGATTTCTACACCATTTCTTTTTCTAGGCAACACAAAGATAACAAATCTATGCAAAAGACCTAGATTAAAATTTTCATCTGCAGTTTCCTCACTGCTCTCACATCTGATTAGTGCTCTTTGGAATTACAGATAGCTCCTCCCAGGCTTTTCTTCCTCTCAGAGAGTCTTCCACACCTCCAAGGTTATGGCTTGACTTGTCTTAGCTCCATGCTACCTTCACCAGATCTCCTAGTCTGATCCACAGCATTTTGCCAAGCAGCTATGGCAAAATGGCTGAGAAAAAGGATCCCAGTGGCGGAGAAGGCCACTCTGACCCCTCAGCTCGCCTGTTCACCACCCAGCCATGAGAAACACAGCTCCCATAGCTCATTCGCTGAAACTTACAAGCATTTTTTCTGTTCTCTCTCTTATTTTTCAGGTTTTATCCTGTTTCTTAGGTAGAAGTGGAAGAAAGTAGGCTTTACACAGGTTGCATCTTGACACCAAGGACCATTGGCTAGGCCTCAGGTATCCACTTCCTGCAGGGGCAGCATCCAGGCCTCGCTCCCCTCTGTACAGGGGAAAACACAAAAACAAAACATGCACACAAATACCATTCCCTTTACACTCACAGCAGGGTGAAGTACAGCCCTACCTGACGCGTATTTCTTAATGATCTACTAAGTGAGTAGCAGCTCCTTGAGATACACAGAAAGTATTCCCCTGCCCCCCTGCATTTGAACAAAAGAATAAAAATACCTGAGCAGCCCTACTGAGCATGTAACTTAAGCTCAGTGTGTTCTCATTTAAAACTAACCCATTTAATGACACTAATTAGCAGGCAATGCCTCGCCTTTGTAGAAAAACAGATTACAATGCCAACTTGAAGAGACTGAGCAGAGCAAGTCTATATCACATCAAATCATGCCTTTCAATCTTCAATCAAAAGCAGTGTGGCCAGCAGGTCAAGAGAGGTGATTGCACCCCTCTACTCCTCTCCCATGGGACCCACCTGGAAAACTGTGCTCAGCTCTGGGGCCGCCAGCACAAGAAGGACACAGAGCTGCTGGAGCGAGTCCAGAGGAGCACCCCTCCTATGGGGACAGGCCAAGGGAGCTGCGCTTCTTCAATCTGGAGAAGGCTCCGGGGTGACCCCACTGTAGACTTTCAGAACCTAAAGGGGCCTACAGGAAAGCTGGGGAGGGACTCTTCGTCAGGGAGTAAAGTGATAGGACAAGGGGCAACGGCTTTAAAATAAAAGGCAGACTTGGATTAGAGATTAGGAGGAAATTCTTCACTGTGAGGGCGGTGAGGCACTGGCACAGCTGCCCAGAGAGCTGTGGGTGCCCCATCCCTGGAGGTGCTCAAGGCCAGGTTGGATGGGCCCTGGGCAGCCTGACCCAGTGGGTGGCAGCCCTGCCCATGGCAGGGGGTTGGGGCTGGGTGGGCTTTAAGGTCCCTTCCAGCACAAACCATTCTGTGATTCTATGAAATAATTGGAGGAAAAAAAAAAAAAAGGACAATTAATAAACATATTGGCTAACCTTTTCTATAAGGCATTGAATTAAAGGTCTTTAATACACGTCAATTATAGAGCTGAAATTTCACAGTACTATCCCCAGCCACTTCTGCCTACCGGCTTCTAAAGAGATGTCAGAAGCATCTTAAAAATTCATGCCTTCATTGTCTTAATATTTAAGCTTTACAAAAACAAAACAGAAAAACCACAACAACTTCCTGCCTCCTGAATGCCATCCAACACGCATAGACTGTAACAGAGCTCTTTGCTTTTTAATCCCCAATCACAAAAGCAGAAAAAGTGAAAGAAACTCAATTTACTTCAAGACCTGTGGAATGAGCAGCACCATGCACAGGCGCTGCCAGGGAGCTGGGAAGGCAGAGCTGAGCTCACCAGCGGGACCAGCCCTGCTGGAAGGCTCCCAGGGCAATGCCTCCCTCCCCGCAGAGCCCGCTGCCACCCAGGACAGGAGCAGAGCCCGGCTGCCTGCAGCCCCAGCCCACGTTGTCTCCTGAGAGGTGAACACCCACGAGGCAGCAGCCCCAAAATCAAGCCCATCTCCCGGCACCACAGGCAGAGGGAAAGTTGGTTTGGTGGCTCTTACAAAAGCAGCGGCAGCAATACCAGTTGTTTTGCTAACAGCAGATGTGGAGGAGTGACACGGACACTCGTTAAGGCAGCTGCTGATCAGGATAGCAGGGCGTGCCTCTACAGGAAGTTAATTAATATTGGTGTTGATGAGGTGAGCTGAAATTAAAAAAAAATACCTGAAAAAAAAATCCTAACAGTCCTGCAGGGTGGAAAGATGCAAACAAGGGGAAGAACTTAGTCAGCTATGTTCTCCATCCCTCTGTGCCCAGCCCTGGATGTCACTGCTTGCCACAGAGAACCTTCCGTGGCCAGAACCCTTCCGCGCCTCTGCGTTTCTTGGCACCCTCCCCAGCGCCCTTCCCCGAGCCTCACACCCAGCCAAGCTTCCACCTGAGGTTCCCTTCTCCCTGATGCCCACAGACATGCCAAGTAAGCAGGTAAGGAGAACCCCCCAGCAGCGTGAGGAGCCTTCATTGCAGAACCGGGGTAACTCAGGAACCTAAGCTATGTTGAGGAGTAACTCAGGGTGGCAGCAAGGGCAGGTGCTCGTGTTCTGACAGAGGTGGGCCAAGGAGGAGACCGCTACCCCTGGGTGCTCCCTGCCAGCCTCCTCCCTTGCTGCCCCCTGAGGTAGGCATGGACAACCAAGACACAAACAGCAGACACAGATCGGTCAAATCAGCGCCAATTCGCCTTACCCTGCCCTGACTCAGTCCTGCGGGCAGCTGGTGCTAAGCCCAGGGCACGCTGGGCCCAACGGTTCGTGCCCGCCTGCGCCCAGCCCCGGCCGGGAGC
>WBMW01003842.1:820180-845213 GCA_013396635.1 Penelope pileata
GGCCCCAGGACGGCCTCAGCCGAGCCCCCGCCCCTTCCCGCCACCCCCCCCGGGCACGGACGCCGGGCCCGGGCCCTCCCGCGCAGCGCCGCAGCTTTGTTCCGCGCCCGGCGTGGAGCGGATCAGCGCCCGCCCTGCCCCGCTGCCCCTCCGGGCCTGACCAGGCCCCNGGCGGAGTCGGGTTGGGGGCGGGTGAGGGGCCCGCATCCCCGTGCCCTCGTCCCGTCCTTCTCGCTGTATAAACCGGGAGCGCCGGCCCCCTCGGAGGTGCGCCGGGAAGCACGGCGAGCCTCTGCGTCCGGGGCCCTGCGGGAAGCCTCGGGCAGCTCCCGGGCCGGTGCCTGTGCCCGCAGCCAGGCTGGCGGCAGCCCAGCGCAGCCGGGGGCGCCATGTCGTGGGGTGCCCGGAGCCCGCGGCCGTGCCCGGGTGCTCTGCCCGGCTGGAGGAGCGTGGCCGAACGGCTCGCTGAGGCCTCACAGGCCAGAGGCCCCATGGCAGCGAGCTACTGGCTCCAGCAGTGCTCAGTGAGCCTACACAACCCGCGGCTGGTCCTGCGCTGATGGAGCAGGCCCAGAGGTGTCACGGCCATTGCTTGGTCCCTGCAAGGCTCAACCCGGGTGTGCAGCACTGTACCCCAGGGCTGCGTTGGCTCCTCTCTGGTTGCCTGAGTGCCTGAGCGTGTGCTCCCTCTCTCTGCTTCCCCAGAGATAGGATCAGCCCAGCAAGGTGAGTGCAGGGTACACCCCCTCACTCTGGGTCACAACGCCCGGCTGGCCCCACAGGTTCGGTGTTTGGGCAGGAGTTTCCTTCAGGAGCCCTGTGCAGTGGGAGCACACACCAGCATACACAGGAGCCTTTCCGAAATGGAGTAGCTTCTATGTCAGGAGAGCACAGGAATAGATTTAACATGGTGCAAAATGGTGTAAAATGAGATGCTGACGTTATCTGCTTCAGACTGCTGGGCATCTGAGGCTGTTGGTTATGAGCACCATTTTGGTGCGTTGTCAGATCATCGTCAACACAAACTGGGTTGAGCTCAGGCACAGGCACACACTTCAGCTTTATTGTAAGCGCGGGATCGATGCTGGCTGTGTGTTTTTACACGGGCTGCAGGAAGGTGGGCGATACCTGATACAGCCTCACGACAGCCGCGCAGGCAGGCGACATCTGATCTGGCGCAGGGCTCGCCAAAACCAAGCCAGCTTGTCAACATTTTTAAGAAACAACAGCTCAAGGCAGAAAGAGAGCCAGCGTCAGGACTCTGTGTTATGTCCTCCTGACATTTCTGATCCAGCTCAGAGCCAGGGTGCTGTGTTTACCGTCGAACCATGGCCTAGCAGGAGGCTGTGTGTTTGTGTTCCCTGGGTAAAGAGGTTACTCCCTCGCCGTAGCCTCTTGGTCGGAGAGGTGGTCTCAGTTCCCTCATACCAGCGTGGGCAGCTGGCTTTGGCAATCTGTCTGGCTGTTGGCAGCTGGCTGACACCTTCCTGCCAGCTCTCTGTAGGGCCGCTCCTTCAGCAGAGCGTTCCCTTCAGCTCTCCCTCTTCTTGACCTCGGCGGAGCTGAGGGATCCCTCTCCACAGCGTCAGTCCTTTTTAAGCCCACTCAAACACAAGGAAGCACGCGTGATTATCCTACAAAATAATTTCCTGTGTCTTCACCAAAACGCTTGGAAAATCTCACGTGAAAAACATACGGAAGCATAGGATTCTTTTTAAATTCAAAACAATTTAATTCTTCCCGATAAAAAGGGACTGCAAAAGGTTTGCCGAACTGCGTGATCAGAAATGCAGGCTGCGCTAAGCAAGGCTTGCTTCCTCTTTGCCTGTTGGTATTTCTGTTAGCAGGAGCTCGGGGTGGTCTTCAGCTGGAGAAAGTGAGACTGGAGAAAGTCAGACCAGCAGAATGGGGCTAACAGGAAGAGATTTGGTCTCACTCCCTGCTGCAGCTGGTGCAATGGTTGGCCTGTTCCCTGCATGCAGGGAGGTGAGCGCTGCCCTGAAACTTAGAATGAAGCGGACACCTCACTTGAAGCAAAAGTAGTCCGAAGCGGTCAGTGTAGCCACCCAGCTCCGTGTGTATGTGATGCACTTGTACGTCACACACGCTAACTAATACTTCATTATTCCTTTGAATGCTGCTCAGGGGCTCTCGAGCCAGCTTATCCTGATGGGTGCCATCAGGCGTACCCACAGGGTCTCCATGGCTGGGACCACGCAGCCTAAGAAAACAAGAAGTTAAACACACGTTACAAATCAAATTAATATTCAAACCGGTGTCTGTCAGTAGTTCCCCAGCATCGTTGCTCTCCATCTCTCAACTGTGAAGGCTATTCTGTTGCACAAGGCCTGACAATTACTACTTATTAAGACTAATTATTTTAATCTATTTCCATGTTTTTTCTAATTACATATCATTAGAATACAGAATAGCTTTCACATCCCTTTAATGTTTAATTTAGTAAACATTCCCTTTGGAAACAGTATGGCTGTGATTTGCATGCTAAGTGCTTGGAAGTTACGGATAGTAGTAAGCTAGAATTCGGGCAGAAACTGGCAGGAGACAGCAGGCAGATCTCACCTGTCTGATCTTTCAAGCAGGCGTTTTGTTTTCTGCATAAAACTTTACTATTGGAGCTAAGCTTTGCTGAACTATGCTGTATCTTGATGTAAAAAAAAAAAAAAGAAATAAAACTTTCCTTGATCCCTGGCAAGGCCAGTTCTGGAAGCATGGACTTTCGCACACTGCGGTGAGAGAAGCTGGCTGAGAAGGGCAGACCCACCCGCAGGAGCTGCTGTCTGAGGGTAACGATGGTTTTAGATGGTTTTATCGGTCACCGTCTCCTAAATCCCTCCAGGGAAATGTTTCGTGTGTACTTCACTCGTTTATTATGCCTCCTGATAAGAGTTGCATGGCCTCATTAACTTTGATCTCTGCTTTTAGAGGAGTTTCACAGTCCTGTTTTCTTTTCCACTTGTGTCCCTTCGCGCAACCGTTCCTTTTCTTCTTGTGCCGTACCAAAATGCTTTTGCCAAACCACAAAGCACGGCTGCTGCCTCGGAACAGGAGTGAGTTGCCTCAGTCTTTGCAGACACACAACACATTTTGCTGCTTTTAATGAAAAAAAGAATAGTATTCTGTCACTCGGGAGAACGCAGTCAGCTGAACCTCTAAGCCCCGGTGAAGCGGTGTCAGCTGTTTCTCTTAATAAAAAATGGAGATACCGCTGCTTAGATCAGTTCCTGAGGTTACTCGTCAAGATAAATCTGAAACACCTCATCCAGACCAGGAAGAATTCAGTCCAGCATAAAGTAAAAAAAGGAAACAAATGCAGAGTTGTAAGAGCTGTGTTCAATGTCTTTCTGTTGAGCAGTGCTATTTTTTCAGTCGAGGCTCGGAGCAGCAGATAACAACTCCCTCCTTAATTGAGGAAGTAAGTCCCACGTCATTTAGCTTTGAAATTTAAGGAAAGGCATAAAGCAATCATTTAATTAAAACCTGACGGAAGGTGAGAGGCTGACGGACTGCATGCCTGGGCTGCGATAGGATCACCAAATTACTTTTTAAAGAGCCTTTAGCGAGCCTGCAGCCTCCTGACGTAGAGATGCCTGCGTGTTTTATTTACGGGGTTATCGTGGCTGTCCTGCCACCACTTGCAGAAGCCGTGCCGTTGCCGCTGGGTGTACGGCCTCTATAAACGTGGCTGGATTGTCGCAACTTAGCGGTAAGAGCAGTCTGAGTGCGTGAATTAACGGCAGCGTGTGGCACAAACGCGGGTAACAGGATCCTAAAGCAGCGGCTCTGCGCTGGGCTGAGCCTCCCACAGCTGCAGCGGCCGAGCTGGGGACGCGGAGGCACAGAACTGCGGCACGACCAGAGCCTGGAGAGGGGACAGGCGGGGAAACTGCAGCCAAGGAGCAGGAGGGGAAGTGGAGGGGAGCAATTCCAGAACGTGCAGCTTGACAGGACGTTGTGGGCATTACCCGTCCTGGTTCCTCTTGGAGTTCTAATAGTAACCACTTGGTAGTAAACATGCATGCAGCACCCTGGCATTCTTCGGTGACGGTGACCTTCAGCCATCCCGTTTCCCCTCCCGCCTCCACTACCTCATTTATTGGCTGAATCCAGCACGTTGTGTTTGTTACGGGGCACTTTCAGCCCTACGCAGCATTGGCCCAAGCACAAAAGCGTAAGCTAACCTGGTCAAAATTCAGGTTAGAAGTGCAACTTCTGTGCCAGAAGGAAAAAAATGTTGACACAGCCTTCATCCAACGAGGGGTGTCCATTCCTGACCGGGGTTGTATGGATTCGTCGCCTGTGACAGCGGTGTCTCGCTGCTGCCTCAGACACGCTGCTGCAGGTGCTCAAGTCTCCAAAACCCTCAGATTTTTTGTTTCTCTGCCAGCAGTGGTCTTTGTCCAGGAAATAGGAGAACAAACTCCTTCCAGCAAGCACCCATGAGAATTTGTATTCTCTTGGATTGAGGCATTTGAACTGATAAGAGGTTTAAGTAAAGAAAAGGAAGAAGGAAAGAGTGAAAGCTGTTGCTTGACTGACATCTCACACCAGGAAAATTCAGAGTAACTCCACAGAATTTATGGGAATTAAGCCCCCATAGCTCTGCACGTTTATCATACTAACAGTGATACTTCTGACGATGTTGCCATCTGTATTTTAAAAGAAAGTTATTCTGAAAAAGGTTGTATGAGCATAGCGTTAATATATGTGGTAGTCTCATAGATATTGCCCTGATGCTGCTTACTGTGCTGCTCGTGTACTGCATTTGTGAATGTAGCTGTTGTTATTTATTGAAAAAATTAAGAAATCCTGCCAGGGTAATCTCCCTGATCGTGAACATATTTCACACCCGTTACATTTTTCCTCCACCAATGTAATTTAAGTTCCTCGGGTCCACCCCTGTACAACATCAATCACCTACAATCACCACTGACTTCAAGATACACATTTAAGATGCAGCGAGAAGATCCGGGCAGTAATGCAGAGCCCATGGCTCAGGTTGTTTGTGTAACTATTGTAAACACTTAGAGCAAGAGCCTCGGGCAGCGCGCAGCACACTGCTGACCATTGCCTTCTACTCACTGAGTCTCCTGAATAATAGTTGTTTTCTTTCTGGAAATCGTTAAGGCTTGATTTCAGCAGGGACACTTCTATTTGTGTAAAGCTTCCACGTGAGCATCGCACACCAGCTCCCCGAGCATTTATTTTGATCCCGAGAATTGCAGGCTGCAGGTAATCACGCAGCCCTCTAGTTGGAAAAAATTGCTACCTCGGTCTCGAATCATTAGAAATACTGCCTAATGTGTTGTTAGACTTCAGCAGTACAGCTGGAGAGCAAGGCAGCTGAGACAAAAACAAGAGCCGGAAATTATTCAGGTGGTCAATAAACCATTTTCTTGTATTTTAGGCAATTATTTTAAAAGCCTAAGCATCCTTTCTCTTCGCGTTTCTGCCTGCAATTGTGAGGGCTGTTAGGTGTCACGCGTTGCTACAACAGACAAGTGAAATGGGCCAGCTGAGGGAACAGCAGCACCTGATCTTCAGCTGTAAGAGATCATAACGATAAGGTAAATGACAGCGTTAAGGACTGGGGAAAAGAAACATCACGGCTTGCAGTGCTCTGGAGCAGTTTGGCTGCCACTAAGAGCATAACAAAAATGCTGACGGTTTTGACTATTTTTGTGCAACATACGTGCATATGTGTATATATGTATGTACACATCTGTGTGTACATCTATGTAGTACATATCTGTGTATACATCTATATATGTATATATATACACACACATTCTGGAAAGTGAATGGATTTAAGAATGTTTTTCTTAGAATTAAAAAAGCAAACAGAGAAAATTGCAATCACAGTATATATGTATTTTCCAAATCCTAGCATAGTGGCCCAGCAGTAATACGTCTTTCATTCGCACTGCAAAACAGTGTCACCAAGTGTCAGGCAGCTGACATTATCTATGTCCATCTGCACATCCATTTGCATTTTGGTGCCCTTTCAGGGGGTAGGACAGGGAGTAGTCAGGGGAGTGATGCTGGAGCTGCTCACGGCAAACCCCGCTCAGCAGACACCTGTAGGAGAACAGGGGCCCTCTGCCAGCAGAGGCATCTACGCAGGGGTCTCACTTTTTGAGGTGATGGGGGAGATCTGCACGCTGCCAGCTGGCATAGCAGTCTGTGCTATTGCTGTTTCCCCACATACAATTTGTACAATTACAGGAGAGCGGATGACTTCCCCCCTCCTAGTCCTTTATCAACAGATGAAAACACAGCCTCATGGTCCAGACCCACCCATCGCCGATGCCGCTTTGTTTGGAAGTGAAGGCGCCTGGAAGCCAGAAGGGCGGCTGGAGGCCTCTGCGAGGCCTGAGATAAGCTTTGGGTGTCATTTCCCAGAGCAATTCCGAGGAAAACGCTGATTCTCATCTGAGAGTTACCGTGATGCCCAGCTACCTTACATGTATCATTTGTGTATTAGAAACTTACTAACAGTTACACTGCTGATTGAAAAGAGATCTGGGAAAAGATGGTAGCAGCATCAGATTCTTCTTGGCACTTATGACAGCTACATTTGCATTATTTCATTGTGCTGTGTTAGCACGATGTCTTGCTAGCAAACACGTGCTAGCCTAACCTTAACTTCCTTCTTTTTTATTTCAGTAATGCCGTTCTCGTGTTTCAGCCTGAGTTCTGCTTCCATCATTCCCTGACACTCACTCCTGGTTTGCAGATCACTTTAATAAAGTAATCTGGGAAAAAAAAAAAAGTATCCTTTCATCTATTTCTAAAAATCCATTTAAGGATCATGGCTGTAAGCCTTTTTTCCTTGGTTCTTGCATCTTGATTCTCAAGTGCTTTACAGCAGAGAAACTCTACCATGGATGTGTGTGAATCCCTCGTGATCTTTCACCAGTTTCAGGACCACAAATTAGAAATTAAGCTCTATGGGCAGAGCTGAATCACAGCAGCAGACGTGAACATTGATGCAAAGAAGCTGCATCATCTAAAACAAAAAGTGGAAGTGATTTAACCCCTCAACTAACAGTACTTGCTTCAGATAGCCCATTTTTTAAGGCTACATTTGCGTATTTTCTTTTACATTTGCTTTCAAAGTCTTTCTTTACAAATACTGACTTACCATGTAGCCTTTAATCTCAGTAAATAATGGAGCGGACAGATCACAGGAATGATTCAAGAGTTGATAAGAGATCAACTGTCACCATGAAAAAATATTAATATACTTCAAAATAAAAGTAGAATTTCTAATTTTTAGTTTTCAAAAAAGTTATGATTGTAAAAAAAAATGCATTTGCAGGAGGTTATTCCCAACGTTTCGGTAGAATACTAATGGCAACTCCAAGCTTCCTCCAAGTTGCTCTCTAAATACCAGGACGTGCATTTGGCTTGAAGAGAGCATTTACATTATGGACACCCTTACAGAAGAGCCCTCTCACACTCAGAACAGCGTCCAATGGCCATGGCTCCCAAGTTCTCCTTTTCTTATTTTCTTTCCCACGTAACGCCCCAGAAAGCAGAAGCTGGGGCTGCAAACTGTCTCGTGTCGTGCCACTAGCATTTAGGATGCCGTGGTTTGGAAGCCATCGGCTTACAGCTCTTCTGCTGCTGGTCAACATTTCTTCTACGTGTTGGCACGACCTCACAAAGCAAATGAGCGCATGGCAAAGGCAGCAATAGTGAAATATTTTAAGGCTCTGAAAACCATGCCTTCATTCACTACCACACAATTCTTCAGACAACACCTCAGAAGAAATTAACAGTTAGGTATTGTTAAGTCTTATTTCTGTTAGGAGTAAAAAAAAGCTAAGAAACAACAGTTAGATTCATAAATGAAAATGTATTTCACCTTTATACATGCTATACATGTCATGCAAATAAAGAAATCTACAGGTTATACAATGACACCATAATAAAACATCATGTGACATCTGTCAAACACAATGTACCACAGCAAAACAAACGGATTGGTTTGGTTTGTTTATTCTTCAAGAAATAAATGTAGGACTAATTTGGAAGACACAGTACCATGCTACAGCTTACTGCACAGTCAAAAGAAATTACTTGTTCTGAAGTACACCAACATAAACAGCCGGATTGCTGGAGGTATGCTTGCTTTACACGTCACACCTAATTTCATTGGTCACTTCCCCATTGCCGGCTTTAAAGAGCACAGGAATGGGTCTACAGCTGAGCTCAAGCTACACTTTGAACTCCCCTACACGTAAAAAAACCTCAAACAAACCAATTTTCCACTTCTTTTTGTGTTAGTTTCCAAAAAGAGCTGTATTTATAATTTATTTGTATAAGGATCTGGACAAAAGTGTCCTCAAAGCAGCACATCATCTAGCATATAGTTATCATAGGTTACCAACAGAAGTAAAGTTAACACTGTATGGCACGTAACGTCTACACGTTGTACATCTCGATGTGTGTCTCCATACAGATGCTTACAGGATATGAAGTAGGCTAGCGGTGTTCATGGCATGTCTCCCAGCCTTTCTATTTCTGCTGCAACATTCGTGTGGTATTTTGCTGCCGACCGTACCTTGTTTTGTCGAGCCTATGAGGAAGACAAAACACTTCTCCACACGCTAGAAAGCCTGCTGGTATCCACCCAGCGTCCACATCTTCAAAGGTTAACGTGGTGCCTGACCCCCGACATACGCACTCGCATCTACTACAGTTACACTACAGATATGAAGGGACTACGCTCGGCATTTTGCCTGCGTTGCTTACAGCTGTTACACAGGTATGTTGTTAAACACGGAGTTGGTAATCACTCCAGGACTAGCAGTATTAACCAGCAAGTGCCACTAGTGACTAAAACTGTCAGCGTCACCATAGCAAGGTCACTCCCATGCTCTGCAGTCAGTAAGAAGTCTTTTAGTCTTTCAGTTCCGTCACTTCTCTACTTTTCCAGCCTTTTCAGCTATAGCTTTGAATTATACACCTGCACAAAGGTTGCCAATAATTCCTTCTTAAAAGCAAAAAAAAGATAGGCACAGAACTAAAGTACAGCGAATGATTTCGTTTCAATGCACTGTGGGCAAACTTCATCGCTATTTACAAGAAAAAGACGTCTAAATAGATGTATGATAAAATTAAGGAAGGATGATTTTAAAATAAAATGCACAAGTAAAAACATCACAGTGAAGCGTTCAGATGAATTTTAAATTAAAAGAAAAAAATAAGTGCCTTGCTAGCAGCTAAAGCTCAAATTCTAATGCATCCTCGGTCTTCCCTGAAACCATCGAGGTTCTAGATCACTGCTCTCCACCAAAAGCAGCCAGTTATCCAACATGTTCCCTGGGAAGACAAAGTTATATTCAGCTCTGATTATTTGAAATCCAGTGTTCAAGGACTGCAGAAGCTTTTTCAAGTGTCAAGTTCATATTTTGCCGCCAGTAGCGTCACGGGGATATACGTCCTCCACAGACTGCTACCTCTGTCAATTGAAAAAAACAAGAGAAGAAAACCAAGTCAGCTATGCAAGTTTGGGACTTCAGAAAGCACTCAATGAAATCAGCTGTAGCAACGGACTTTGAAAATGCCGTTAGAGCCTGCTTTCCCCCCACTCCCACGTTGTTGCTCAGCTTTCCAGAGAAGTGATTCTCCAGCACTCTGCAAGTAACTGCAGCAGCCGAAGAGAGTAAGCAGCAGCAGCAACTACCACTATTTTCTAGTCTGGCCCCATTTTTAACAGTTTTCTTCATGCTAGCGTGCTCCAGAGACTTACAGGAGAGCTATTTTATTAATGAAGAAAACGAGCAGCTCTCTTCTCACTGCATTCTGAGTGGAGAAAGGAAATGTTTCCACTTACCAGATACATTCAGTTGCTACGATACGCCCAGTGTACATATGATGCCCATTTTAAAAGAGCTGCAAATGTGAGAGATCACGCTACATTTAAATATCTAAGAGACCGTATGTGAAGAGAGGGAGAAAGCTGCTGTTTACAGCTGATACATTCTTCTGGGAAGCTCAGCAGCAACCACGTCAATTTATCACGTCTAAGATGTTTATCACAATACTGTACCTTTATCTGTTCTGCCGAAAAGTGAGGTTGTCAACAGATAGAATTCAGTGTATTTTCCTGTCCTGGACTGTTAAATCCCTCAATCAAGTTTTTGTTACAGTCATCAAGGCTAATAGTGTCGCTGGACATCTTGGAATAAGTAGCTTGGCCTGTGAAATCCAAGAGATCTTCAAGAGCCTTGGAATTACTTGTCCCATTTTGGTCGAAAGCACCACCAGGCATGAGTTCATTCATGGGTGAATATTCAGGGATAGAGATAAGTTCTTCTTTTGAAACAGGGCTATAAAAAAGATACATGAAAAGAAGATGTAGAATCACAGTCATGTAGATTTTCATTAAGCAACAAATTAACCTTCTGACTATCCAACAAGTACTACTCATCCTGAGGCCAGCTCCACCAAGCTTCTACCTAGAGTATGTCCCAATCCAAACAACGAGAGATTCCCCTCTTCAGGATGAAAGGTCACACTTAATCTACATCCCTTAAAAACTAGGGTTTGTGGCACTCGTGTGATGTGAGCACTCATCTCCTAAAACCCATGTTGCCGATAGTTTCCTGACCCCTTCAGCACCTGCACCGTGCAATTCCCTAAACATTTAATTGCATCTTACAAATTATTGTCCTGGACCTGTAAGCACATACCTACAGCACTTGCCCTTCGCAATTTAAATAAAAAGATATTTCTTAATGCTTTATGACATACTTCAGACACAGAAATCCCAGAATTTAATTGAAGAAGCACTGCAGCCAGCTGATGCTCTGCAGAGAGTATAAAGGCAAATACATTTCAGATTGGAGAAGAAAAGCCAGAAGGAGAATTTCACTAAGATTTCTGCGCCCACGTGGTAGCTGCGGTAAGGGCAGAAGTACTGTGCATCAAACCCAGTAACACCAAACCTGAGCGGTGCCCAGAGACACTAGTAAGAGACTGAGTTTAACACAGATCGAAGAATACAATGTACCTCGGTGGGACTGAGCTGTTGAATTTGCTACCAGGTGAGGTTGTGGAAGCAAAGAATATCAGCAGGTTGGAAAAGGAGTTGGATAAACTCACGGGAACAGGTCAGTCAGTGGGTATCAAGCAGGGCAAGGTGGACTTCTACCTTCCAACGTTCCTAATAGAAGACTTCTGTGTGGTTTTGGATGGCACTAAGTGGTTGGGCTCAAGTGCTCTCCCTTTTTCCTACTGATGCTCACTAAAACAGAGCAATGGGCTAAAGGACGTTTGGTCTGTCTCACTAGGGCACTTCTTATGTCTTTATGCCTATTTACTGAAATACTTAAACAGTACGAGAGGTTAATAGGTTAATTTGGCTTGTTGATTAAAGAAATGGATAAAAATTGCATGCTTAACATTCAAGCTAACTTTCTCAAAGCAACGTTAAATCACCAACTTCCTTCTTTCCTACAAGTACGTCCATCAAAATCCAACGGAGCTTAATACATAGGAAGTTACTTACTGATTTCCATAGACTTGTTCCAGTTAAGTACTTAAAATTCTAAGTGCCTCATTTTCTTTATTCTGTTTGTAGGGACAGAGAAAAACTTATGCATCACAGCTATGCAGTCTTGACACAAATGAAAAGGAGAATGGTGGCATCTGAATAATATCTACCATAGCTGCTTTCACAGTGAGGCAGTCTGGATTCTGAGAACTATCCGCAAGGTTTGGACAAATTTGTATGGAATCTGTAATCAAGAATGGTAGGAAGATTTTGAAGTCCCGTCCCCCCCCCAAATATGTGAAAGTGAGATGAGGTTCAGGCTCCTGTCTGAAACAACCACTTTGCATCTTGGCAGAATTGGAATACACCACTGTAGACACCACCACACTGCTCCACTGTGGGGCTGGTGAGAAGCAAAGGAGTAAGCGTCAGGAAATGAGACAGGAAACACCATGTGTCTAGTGGGAATTCACAATTTCTCTTGGTAGATGTGGTCTGTACCTCACATCCATAGACTGAACCTCATCTGCTGAATCTTCCATGCTGTTAGATTTCCCATCAACAGCTTCCAGCTGAATAAGTCCTGGATCTGACTTCAGTCCATTAGCGACTACATCTTGGGGAGGGACTACAGAGGCGGCACTTTCTAAGCTTTTACTTTTCAGGCAGGTTGCCAGTCCATTGATCTCTATAAAAGAAGGTTAGAATTTATGATAGTAGCAATATCTTCATTTAATAGTTTTTAAAACATCACAAATGCTTTTAAGTTACAGAGAAGAAAAGAGGACTGACAATGCAGTAGGACTCAGTTTCATCTACGACCCATTGTGTTATACTTTAAATCTTCCTTTCCTCTCTAAAATTGTGCTTTATGCTCCATCTTTTACATTTAATGAAACAGGAGGAGGACGTATCATCTTTTTTGTCATGCACTAAAAGCCTTAACCTGGGGAAGTAACCAAAATATAGATAAATGCTGCAGATATTTCTAAAATTAATGCTTAAAATGCATATGCTGATTTCATCAAGTCCCATTAAATCTCCTTTTTGCTGAGTGAGATTCAGAGCAATGCTGTAAGGAACTTGCAAACTGGGTTATGCACCAAAAAAAAATTTACCTACAAAACTCAAATGTAGGTTGCAGCAGGCAAACCAATTAGCAGACTGGAACTTCTCATTTACAGAAATGCAGTGTCAGGCACTAAACGGAGGAGAATCACTCTTCTGCTTCTGCTTACGTGGCAAAACAAAGGTGACTCTCCAGTTCCTAACATTTGTGACTGACACAAACCTAACTACTATTTTTTAGATAAAAGCTAAGAGCCTGCGCTAATGCACAGTGCCTGAGCAGAACTCTGAAAGGCACTAGTTATGAAAACAGGTCAGAACAATATGGCGCGTTTTACCTGGCTGGTTAAGAACAAGGGCTTTTGGTTGCTTTTCCACGTTCAAAGTCGATGGTATCTCCAGTTTTGGCTCTTCCTTCTGCAATCAAGGAAGGAATCAACTGTATTAGACAAAGTAATGTAACCTTCATGGAACTGACTGGGCTCAAAAGCTGTGGGATTGCCTAGGGCCAGGGTGTGGTCAAAGTTCATCAACAGCATTAGAGGATTTTTTTTTTCACTTCATATTAAGCATGGGATTTTTTTTAATATTTTTTATTTGTATTTTTACTTCGAAAAGAAAATGTTCTCTGAAAGTAACTGAAGAAACAGTTTCCTTAGTAAAAAACTTAAAATGTGAGAACTTAATTGTCCATCAGTTCCTAGCTGGATACAACTGCCTTGTTCTCAAAACCTACATTCCTGGTAGGGTAGGCTTCACGTGGAGAGCTCAGTAACTCAATTCACCTCCTGGTACAAAGCAGAAGGTATCACACCAGCAAACATTACAGCTCCAGCATTCAGTGCCACCAGCATGGCATGGGCTCTTCCCACCTCACCAGGCAGTGAGGGAGGCACCGCTACAGCACTTGCATAAAACCGTGTCACCGCAGCAGTGGCACAACAATACCAACGAGTCATCCACAGGTCTAAAATGCAAGTAAAACCTGGGTGCAGAGAGTACCTACTATAATGGAAGAAGCTGGGGTTTAATTTTCACTTGTGAGTTGTTAAAATCAAAACAAATCCTGAAACCACACAGTTTCATACCTTTATTTCTGGTGTTTCACTCCTCCTTGTTCTCTTCATTATCTCATCTATTCTCTAGAAATCAAAACAAATTGGAGGATGAGAGGGCAGGCAGAATATTTAACACAAAGAAACTGATAAAGGAGGAAAAAAAAGAAAGAAAGTCTTGCAAGGACCTCATCCCCATCTCTCCTGAAAAAGGGAGAACAAATAAGTAAACAAAAGAAAACAGCTGGGAGCTGTCTTTCTGTATCAGAGCTCCCAAAAGATGACCTTCTCACTCGATGCAATTTACAGACAAACATTTTACATACAAGATGTTTGAAGTTTTGAGTTGTGCTCAGCTTTGAAACAAGAGTTGTTTTTTTTTTTTTCTAAAACAGCTATTTTCATCCAGTTGCTTTCCTATTTCCAATCAGTTGCTTTAAAAATATAGTTAGGGTTTTTGGAATGGAGGAGTAGAATAAAATATCTGAAATTATTCTTGCTGGAATTCTGTGTTACCCTAAAAATCCTCTTTTTCTTCTTTGTTCATTAAAAAACAACAACAAAAAGCCCTTCCAATGAACCTTGGTTCCTCGCACAAGAGCGTGAAAGGAAACTGTTTCAGATGTAAAGACATTTTGCTCTGGTATTCTAATGTACAACAGCAACGTGCCTCCAGCTCAGTGGTAAACAGTTAAAAATAACGTATTGGAACAACATATATGGAAAGACCTTCTATAACTAGAACAAGGCTCAGCACCTCTGCAGCTGTTCTCTCTTGCCACAGAGCTGTAGGTAAAGCTAAGCTATGCAGTTCCAGCCATTTCCTCGTGCAAAAACAGTTGTGGTAGACAGCCCTGCTGCTGCCTCTGCATAATGTCACCGGAGACAAGCCAGGGGGGAGGAAACCTGTTTGTTAATCCCATTAACTTTCTCAATTACAAACACTGAGCTTTTGTTGAGTAAGTTTTAAAACAAAGTCACTCGTGATGCTCAATAGTCTGTGATGTCCTGGGTTGGGTGGCAATCCATATTTGCCTTGGCATGCCATTCCCTGTTTGTCTCAGGCATTTAACCTTGTGGGTACGGGCTAATTCAGCTGGTTCACTGCTTAGCAGAAAGTCACTTGCCTTAGGCAGTTCCACTTTGTTACAATGCTGATGTAGACATTCCCCTTGCTTGCAAGAAGCAAACGCTAAATTAATCATAAATATCAATCTGTAATCTTCCCAGATTATTATTTCTGGATACTACTGGGTACTTCCTGGGTTATGTATTTAATCAAGAAATGAAATAACTATCTTTAATGAGACACAAATACCTACCTTCTTCCGCTCCAGTCTTTCTTGCTCAATTTGCTGCATGATTTGTTCCCTTTCAAGACGAAGTTGTTCAGCTGCCTCACGGGCTTTGATTTCTGCTTCTTCCCTCTAATCAAAATGTGTAAAATACGATAGGTCCATTATTTATCTCAGGTTATAGTATAAAATAGTATATATTATATACTATAACATATTTTATTTGTATGTATATATAAATACAGGTGTACACATATATTTGTGTTTGAGATGATACCTGTTTCTCAAGTTTGGCTTGGAGTTCTTTCTCTTGCTTTTCTCTCAGCATTTGTTCTTCCTCAGCTCTTCTCTTGGCTTCCTCTTCTGCCTTTTTTCTAGCTGCTTCTTCTTCACGCCTTCTTTCTTCCTCTTTCTTACGAGCCTCTTCCTCGAGACGAAGTCTTTCTTCTTCTGCCTTTCTTTTCTGTTCTTCTCTTTCAAGCCTGCAAAAATAATGCCAGTATGTTTCAGGCTGGACCGAGCTCTGAGCACCCTGACCTAGCTGTACATGTCCCTCTACATTGCAGGGGAGTTGGACAAGATGACCTTTAAAGGTCCCTTCCAACCCTGAGGATTCTATGATTCTATGTTTAGAAGGTTTCATCTTGTTTAGCATGAATCCTATGGCACGCATGGTGTACAATCAGCATTAACTAATTATGCATCAATGCACATTTTCATGAAAAATACCAAAAATACAAGAAAGAGGTTGAGCACATGCCCAGAGCTCAGGTTAATATCCAAGTGTTATTCCAATTTTATTTTTATTGCATAAAATACAGAAATTATATATAAATTATACTTTCCCTAAAAAAAAAAAAAAGGAAAAAAAAGAAAAAAGAAAACACTTCCAATCTGATTTCCAATTGAATATAAAGAAATAATTTCTGTAAGTTCCAATCATAAAAAAAAATCCCTTTTGCCCCATACTTCAGTTCACTCCCAGAATACCGGTACCTATAAACAAGCCTATACTTCTGTCCTTCATTTTAGCTGAAGATAAACAGATTGGATGAGTAGCAGCAAGCAGAATCCACCAAACACAGTGATATGCTCAGAAGAGTGGCTCTACATATTCCACGTGTCTCATTGACCGGCCCACCCAGGGACAGCATGCTCCTTCACCATCACAGTCAAGGGCTGTTTTGACAACTGATCATTCTTATCCTTGCACGTTGGAGATCTGGGAAATATTTTCATCAGGCCAAGCTCGCACACACTTCTGATTTCTCTTTTTTTCCCCCTCGTATTCTCAATAAGAACAGCCACAGCCACACTTAGACATGCAGAGTTGGTGCTTTAACATTAGGGAAGGAAGGCACGATTTGTTGACCGAGGCAACCAGTGCCCAATACGAAGAACAACCCAAAGCTTGCTCCTGAAACAGAGCCAGACACAGCAACCTTCCCTGTGCCCACATGCTTAAAGCTCTCACCTGCCTATGGCCGAGTTGGGCAGGGAGATTAACATGAAGGTTAAGTTTTTGAATAATACAAGCCTTGCAATTTAAGGCATAAACTGTTACTTCTCCGTGAACTGGTTAATTTAAAACTACCTCAAGTATTTTTACAATGTACCGCACATTGCAGGTTGGACATACCTGAAGAGTCTGGATGAGTGATAGTTTCTTCAGGCTTCTTGGTGGGAACAATTATTATATTCTACCTTCACTAAAGAAGATTAACATCTTTAACATCTTAAAGAAATTAACATCTAAATGTAAGCTTCTTTCTTGATTCTAAAAATATCGCAGTTTCAGGCAGCTTCAGAGATATAGGTTATATTATCAATAGATCAATTATAGAAAAATAGAATCAATCATCAAATCAATAGAGATACCTCTCCTGTTCTTCTCTTTCCTGTCTCTCCTTTTCCTCTTGTTCTTTTTGCAGGCGGGCCTGTCGTCTTTTTTCAGCTAGAATTTTTGAAGCTTCTTCTGCATCAGTTGTTCCTGCTGTGATCTTTCCTGGAAGAAGACCACCAAGGTGGAAAGTCAGACAGGGAACTGAGAGAGTGCCCAGCACTTACTCGCTGGCACAATGCCTAAAATAGACCTGGTTCGTGCTGTTATGCCACCTTTGCTTATCAAAAGCATACATCAGCATTATCAGCAGATAGAATATGAGATAGCTAAGGGCATCCCTGTATTTCAACATTTTCACATTCTCATTAGCATACATTTTTCATACAGGAAGAACCCTGGTGAAAACCATACATTACTGCTTGCACACATGCTCATAAACCCATGGCCAAGTAGCTTCACAGAAAGAACAGTTCATCACTGTTTGAAATCCTCACGGGCCCACAATGCCTCACACACTGTGTTCTTTTAGAAAAACTCACCTTCACTACTCTCAGTCTTTCCTGCAGAAGGCACGTGCTTTTCAGAAGCCACCTGACCTGCCTCATCGGTGCGTGCTCCTGCGGATTTTTGATGGCTGACATTTTCCTTCTCTTTATCTGCTTTCTTTTTAGGAGTTTCCTGGTTGAGATTAGAAGTGGCACGATGCTTCACAGGAGAAGCTGGATATTGTTTGGCATTTTTAGGAGACTGAGGATAAGTCTTTGCAACTGTCCTGTTGAGGAAAAACAAAAATGAGAACAGTCTACACATGGTACCACTTGGAATCAAGTTCCATCTTAACATACATTGTTCTTCTTCCTTCTTGTCTGACTACGTTGGAGTATTGGTTGTTTTGCACATTGCACAGGACCTATCTGGATGCAAGCAATCAGAATCTGAAATACAGGAAATTGGCAAGCAAGTGCAAGTGGCTACAGATTCACCTAGTAAGACCAACAATGCTGTCCGAGTTGTATGAAAGCAATCATGGTCAACCTAAAAACAATCTTTTTCATAGTAGCAATAGCCATCCACAATCATTTTGTCTACTCTAGTGTGTTCAATAGTCCATCTCAATATTTAAGGTGAAGCTATTACTGCTTTCTGTCTGCAGCATTATGACAAGCTGCAACGTGCTGCTTTCACCTGACTACTGCCTTCTCATAGAATCACTGAGGTTGGAAAAGCCCTCTCAGATCACCCAGTCCAACCACCAGCCCATCCCCACTGTGCCCACTGACCGTGTCCCCTCAGTGCCACATCTCCACGTTTCCTGAACACCTCCAGGGACGGTGACTCCACCACCCCCCTGGGCAGCCTGTGCCAGTGCCTGAACACTTCTTCTGAGGAGAAATGTTTCCTAATATCCAACCTGCACCTCCTCTGGCCCAACTTGAGGCCATTCCCTCTCATCCTATCACTGTTACCCAGGAGAAGAGGCCGATCTCTCAAACACCATCTTTTGATAACAGTAACTTAAAAACAATTTTTTTTTTTTTTTAAAATAGCACCAATTATTACTACATACCAGCGTAAAGCTGGGCACCACAAGAGGCAGAACTGACCAAGTCATTCCACAGCCCACTCCACTGTTTCAGTTGGTGCTTCCATCAGCACCAGAGTAGCAGTGTCAAGGCCCAAAGCCTCTCACCCTTCACATGGCTGCGCTGGTGGTGACGGCAGGGCACGGCAGCAGAGCTGCCGACAGCTCAGTTTGGCTTTGCATACTTTAGATGGAGTGATAACCCTGCAGTCGGTTCTGGGATAGTGAAAGGGTAAGGACAGTTGATAATGTGCAAATATTTTCAGTGAATAAGAGAAGAGATGACAAGGAAACATAAAACCACACAGATACACCATTAATTATTTATGCAATGCCAGTAACTACCACTAAATACTTCTAACATGTAGAAAAGCTGTGCTGTGTGGCTAAGTATTATGGAGGTAAAGAGATAACAATCTTAAAAAAAAATGGTTTATGTGAATCTCATTAGAAGAAACAATCCTACGTTAAAGAGGGCATTACACAAGCAGTTTTAACCTTCCTTATGGATATACAATTATGTAAGTGTATTATCCCTTATCACTTTTTTAATCTGCACAATACACAGTTTCATATACTACAGCATATTCTCTGGACTGTACACTCATTCTGGCAGACCACAAGCATGAAAAGCATGGACAGTGGCTGGAAATTAATGGGCCAGAGTGCAAAGTTTTGTTTAGATTATTGTATTGCGTGGCCAGAGATTATTACAACTGAACCAGGATTTGCATTACAGAGCAGACAATAAAAATTACAAGTCTTTTAACTCCCCCCCAGTTAATGAGCTTGGGAAAAGAAAGGGTTCTTTTCCACTATATTAAAAGAGGTTGAGATAACAGAATACAGAGAGCTCATCTAAAGCTGCCCAATGTATGAGGAGGAAAAGACCGCAGAGCACTACACTGCCTGTACTCTCTTGTTCCCATGGAACAAGAGCCACTGCAGACTGCAAAAGCCCTTGGTCTGCAGGAACAGTAGCACTCAATTAAATCTAAAGTTCAGCTCAGGTATCCTCTGCCCTCAGGCCCAGGAACGCTCTGTAAGATCAGGTCCTTGACCTTGCTCCTCCCCTAAGCTAAGCTGTAGGTATGCCTGTGCCCAGCCTTGCACCCTAGTGATCCTGATGCCCTGGCTTGTCCTTGGGCCTGAAGCACTATTAAGGCCTCCACTGGCTACCACTGGACTCCTGGCTCACTCTGGTCACCAACACCTGACAAGCCCTGGTCACCTTTTCCGGGTGCTGTGGGATGGGGCCCTGCGAGCGAGGTCCCCGCTGCCACCAACAGCTCCTGGATCGCCCTGCCTTGTGGGCTGCTGCTCCTTGACAGAGACGGGCTTTGGAAGATGTAGAAACATGAGTCAGTGCTTCCAGCTCTTGTAATAAATACCAATGGGAGAAGCTGATAACATTGGTTGGTGTGAGTCTGGTCTTTAGCGCTGTCTTTAGTTTTCTCTTTGGGATACAGATGGATTCCCAAGCCCTCCTAAAGACATAGGCAGAGATTTCAAAGTCCCCACCTACACCTACCTATGTCTCACATATGTGCCTCACCATCACGCCATTTCATTTCATAAAAATATAATAGAAAGCAAACAGCCTTTCTTATGCTCCTCCAGAACACAGAGAACGCTTCTTGCTAACCAGACACTTTTTCAAAGCAAAGTCCCTTCTTGTGGTCTTTCACATTTCTGACTTTACCGCGTATTTCCTACACTGCTTTTATTTAACTTGTTGTGACAGGGAGAGCAAACCAGTCATAACTAAGGCTGACTCATGTTCAGCATTAGCATAGAAGTAATTGTTCTCTAATAAGGAGGTGACAATCACATTAAAGAAGCTGGGAGGAAGGAGTCTAGTCATGAGAGCACTGAACCCCGGACAGCACAGGACTTAGAGCTCTGTACAGCTTACCTGTAGGACTAGGAACATGCTAGATGTATTGAGTAAAGCACCTTTGAACTTTAAGACCTACAAGACTTTTTTCTTACAGCTTTTCACCAATAAGAACAAGGATGACTTTATTTGTTTTAAAGCAATTACAGGGGAGAAGCGCGTAAAGCCAAGTGTACTGCAAGGACAGCAGCAGTGTAGTGTGAAGAGTGAAACGTTGAGAAAGCCTGTTAGGAATATTTTTTTCCCCCTGAAATTTTAAATCATTTATTCAATGCCAGTAGAAATTACTGAACAAACACTGTCTTTCACCCTTGTATTTTAACATATTGTTGACTCAGTATCTTTAACATTCCTAAACACAGGCAGAACTGTTACTGGAAAAAGCTCTCCTGCTAGCATTCAGACTGGTGCTACTTTTCACCAGAAGGGACAAACTTGATTGTGAAGACAGA
Organism: Penelope pileata; assembly: GCA_013396635.1. Lineage (NCBI taxonomy): Eukaryota > Metazoa > Chordata > Aves > Galliformes > Cracidae > Penelope > Penelope pileata. The sequence continues at coordinate 840,897 of WBMW01003842.1, forward strand.
AAATAGGATCATTAAGGCAAACGGATAAATGCTTGTACAAGGGTCTATTTAGCTTTTAAAATGCTTTATTTTTGCCTCTAGAGAAAAGGAAAGGGATGTAATGAAATGCTGGTAGGAACACAGGAAGCATATTTGATGAAGATAGATTAATTAATTAAAGGAGACTCTTCAAAATCCAAGAAGTGGCAGCACATCAGCTGTCTGAAAGTTAGCTAATCTGAGTCACTAGATCTTACAGGGGAATGCAGAAGCACAAGAAGCATCTTCCTCCCTCCAGGAAGTCTCAGCTTTCCCCTCTCACTCCCATGTGACACCGTGGCAGCAGCTGGAAGAAGCCACTGCCATCACGACCCCAACACACACTGCACAAATCTCTATCAGGTCTGAGGATCCACTGGTGCTTAAAGTACAGCGGCTTTTATTTCAATTAAAGAGAGGCAGCAGTAGCGCATACAGCAGAAGAACATCTTAGGAAGAGAAGGAGTTCTGAGCTTACTGTAGCTAAGCATAGAAAGTAAAGCACACGAAGCACACGTGAGTCAGAGGTCACATCCTATTTTGTCCATGAGCAGCAAGAGAGAGAACAGCATGCTTTCTTTAAAATCCAGGATATCTTTAAAAGACAGGCCATCACTGGTTACAGCACTTAAGCAGGCTAACTTTAAATCAGAGATCAGCAGCAATGCAGTGCTGCCTTCCCCCCCCCCATCTCCCTATTAATTTGACAAAAGCCCTGTTGGAACCATACCAAGGACTTTCATGTTCTTAAACTTTCTGAGATTGCTCTGATCAAAACACTGTTCCTGGGTTCTGATGTTTTTGCTCTGTTATCTGTGATATTTTCTCAAAAGCATTTTATTTTACTCTTAGTTTTGATCTTTAATAGCCAGGGACAGATTCATTTCTCTTTTAGATTCCTTAAAAGAGCACACAGTCAGAACAGGTCTATTGAATGTTGCTATTTTATTTGATAGTTGCATTATTACCAATGTTTTCAAAACCCTGAATTGGCCCACTCTCTAGGTCAGCTGCTGAAGAACTCAGAATAACCCAACCATTCATCAATTGTCATTATCTTTCTAATGGAAAACAAAGATTGAGACAAATGTAGCAGGTATTGAATAAAAATCTAAAGCTAGGTTAGTGGGGGACACAGAAGCTATTCCTATGAGAAGTTTACCACAAAACATACAGCTTTCTAATAGGCCATTTGAAAAGTTTTAGAAATCTGGGCACTGTTGTACTACTGTACATTCACATTTAACCACTACTCTGGAATTTGACTGTGCACACATATTCTGAAGTTAAAGCAACGTCCCAGTGGCTGCAGTGGGATGTCACCCAAAGAGCCAAGCTACGGGTCCAGCTGGGGAAAACGTCAGCAAAGGACAGCGGCACCAGCTGGGAGCTGGAAACACGACCAACAGGCAGGGCTGCATTCCCACCTCTCTTCCTCCACTCCCTTTTTCTCCTTCTCACATGAATAATGGTTTGGCAAAATAATCCAATGTAGAGACGTGTCAGAGCTTTCCATTTTTATTCACTGTGGCTTATCTGAAGGCACTTAAACTAAATCCCACTTCCTTGATTCAGTCAGGTCCCATTGATTTCAGAGGGGCTGTTTACCCAAAGACATGTGAAGGACGCAGGCTTTATTGCTTTGCTGATCTATAAGACAGGACACTTACCTATCCCTCTGAGGGACACTGCAAGAATAAACTGATTAATGGATGGATCTCTGAAGATGAAACAACCAGAAAAAAAAATAATCACAAAATCCTGGCATTATCGACCATGCGAAAGCTCTGAAGAACAGAAGCATTTGAGACAATCGGTATCCAACTGCAGCTGTAAAAATTACATTTCTGTTTTTCTAGTTCTAATCCACTACCAGCCATCTTTATCAACCGATCCATTCTGGATTCAAAGCACTAGTTTTGGTTTTCTCTTGCGTGGTGTTTCTTGATAATATACTTTGCCAGATTTCATTATCATCATTCAAACTCCTTCCTTCCTTATAATTATTCCTCAACATACATATTTCTTTCTTTCTCTTTCTTACATCATCATTTGCCTACATATTTTTCTTGAATGTTATGCTCTGGGTGGATCTTTTTTTTTTTTTCCTCCTTCTTCCTTCTCACTAGAATTTGTATCTTCACAATCATTTTTATTTATGTACTTATTGCAAATCTATCCTGCCATCAGTCACTGTCTCTGTTTAGGTTACAGCTTTGTTGTCTTGTTTGAGCCTGTTTCAGTTACTCAACCACGAGAAAGAAAGCTGTCTAATTAATAAATAACGAAACAAGACAGAAGAGAAGACAAGGAACTAACACAAACCAAGATGACGGCTGAAAATAACTAACAACTAAAACGATACCAAAGCAAACTGGAACATCAAGCCGCATATTTTTAAGAAGAAAAATGCACACAGCTAATTATCATCTCAATCACTGCCATACTTGATTCTTTCCTCAACAGCTTTCAAAGTTAAGGTGCTATGCAGGATCACTAACTGCTAATGCTGTTGAATACATACTTTTATTTCTTCCACGTTATTTTTGGCCATATGGTGTGCTGAGAAAAGATTAAACTTGTGAAAGATTGTCAGGTTTGCAATGAGAACGAATATTTGTCTGTATACTTAATTGCAATAAGATTATTCTTAAGCTTCACAGTTAATTTTGAAGGAGAAACAAAGGTAATACGAGCTAAAAGAAGGTTCCTACGTTTAAATCTACTGACCAGCCAGATCACCATCTTCATACAATATCCCAGTATGGTGATCAGGATGCTTTTTTCCCCCCTTCATTTCTGAGGGGAAGTTTAAAGAGTGCTGTAGCACAACCGACTTTCTGCAATCGGCAACAAACAGGGATTTAATCTCTATTTGCTGTATCTTTCATAAGGTCAAGGAGGGTGTTCTAATTGCGCCATGTTAAGATTAAATGCTTAGTAATACATTGGTAGCAGAATCAGATTCTCTTGAGAAAGAGAGGAAGGGAAAAAAGGGATAACTGTCTGGCTTACAATCAGAGAGAAACCCATTAGTAGTCATTGTAATTCCTCCAGACAGCATCTGCTTCTTCCTCTAAAAAGCAGAGTCTATATTCCTTATATACATTAAAACATTTTCCTATAAAAAGGTTTTCAAAATTTGCATCTCTAGGGAAAAAAAAAATAAAAAAAGAGGAAAACCTAAACCTTTGCATAACCATTTACAGAAATTAGTTCTACAAATTACGACAAGCCATACTTTTTTCATGGAGCACTAAGCATCTGTTTGTTTGTTTCATTGCATTTTTTTCCTCCTCTCTCATCTGGATGTCTCTAGAATGACCTACACCAACCTTGTCAGCGACTGCCCTTCACTTTCAGCAATCCATTTCCCACCAATCATTTTGCTTTAATTATGTTTCTTGATATGTCTTTTGTATTGGTTGACTGAACTGAAAAAATGCATTCTGAACAGGAAATATCAGCAACTTACAGGATAATATACATTTTTATAGCTTCAACTTTTCTCTGCACATTCTGGAGTGCCAGCAGTACAATGATCGACTCAAAAATTTTAATGAAAAAGCTGACATTAACATTTCTCAGTATTACATTATTTACAACATCTATGTAGTTCAGAATGTGATGACATTCTAGCCATAATATTGAAAGTTTGAGCACTTTTGGCTCATAATGAACCAAGAATTGCAATTTCACAGCTGCATGCAAGGGGACATTAAAACAGAAAGAACGTCCAGAGTCAGATGATTTCCTACACTTTGCTTAACACCAGATTCACACACAAAATCACTCCTCGTTGAAATGACTATGCACAAAGAGTTGAAGCATAATCATAATCATAGAATGGTTCAGGTTGGAAGGGACCTTAGAGATCACCTTGTTCCAACCCCCCTGCCATGGGCAAGGACACCTCCCACTAGACCAGGTTGCCCAAAGCCCCATCCAGCCTGGCCTTGAACACTTCCAGGGAGAGGGCATCCACAGCTTCTCTGGGCAACCTGTTCCAGTGTCTCACCACCCTCTCAGGGAAGAATTTCCTCCTTATATCTAGTCTAAATCTACCCTCTTTCAGTCTGTAGCCATTACCCCTTGTCCTGTCATTACCCATCCTTGTAAAAAGTCCTTCCCCAGCTTTCCTGTAGGCCCGAAGGAACACTAGCTAGCTTTTGAAGCAGAAGAAATTTATCAGAAAGATTCAGAAGATAGCCCGGTTCAGATAGGAAAAAAATATTTATAACCAGGCAAAACGACATCATTTCCAACACAGGACCCATGAATAGGGTCTAGAAAAAAAAA
>WBMW01003842.1:845256-1009125 GCA_013396635.1 Penelope pileata
CTTCTGCAGACAATGACCGCCTCAGAGAACTTCTGCATTTGAGTCAGACTTAACATCCTATTCTAAGAAAGCTGAAGAGACATTTGTTTAGACTTGTGAGTTGCAGGCTGTGGTGCACACACTAAAGTTTGGACTGTCTGCAAAAGAGAACTTAGAAAAGCAGCTCAATTGCCAGTTGGACCAGCAATGCTACAGGTCCACAGCTCTGCACAGGGCGGGGTGGGAGGAAGGTCTGTAAATAAACAAAGATTAAAACTGGTGGTTGAGATGACACGTAATCAAGTACACCGATGGAACCAGATGGTAGCGCTAGCAATAGGAAATGCATACTTTAAATGCAGAAATTTCTAGTTAGTATTCATGTTCTGTGCATTTGTTCAAATCCAAATAAAACAAAAGCATGCTTAAAATAAAATGTTAAATAGAATTTCACAGCAACTGAATTGCAGTGATAATTTCAGAAGACTGAGAATACGCTGAACGTCTCCAGTGACCACTAACACAAATTTACATATATTGTATCTGTTTATCTACTTCTCTCTATGTGTATAACTAAAATTAACTGGATTTTATACAACACTACAAAATAAGTTCTCCAGGAATCTATACATTCTTTGTAGATAAAAGAAGCTCAAAGCATATTAGACCGCTAATAAGAAAGGCATACTTAGGTGTCGCAGGTGAGGCGGATCTTCGGGACAGAGCAGCAGGAGAATCCGACCTTCTGAGAGGAGACCCCATCCCAGATGACGAGCCAGGTGTGCTGGGTCGCTTCTCTTTCTTTATTTTCTCAGTCTAGAAACACCGTTCAATTTAGTTTTCGTACTTAGGACCAATACTTCAAAAATGTATTTGATAATTTTAGTAACAAGATGACATCTAAACAGATTCACGTAACATGCGTTTTCAACAGTTTTTTTAAACAGGAGCTCTTAAGTGAGGTGCACTTTTTTTTTCCATACACATTTAAAAAAAAATAAATAATTATGTCTTGCATAGACATAGTACAGCAGTTGCAAGTAAAACCATGTCAGAACATTCCTCTGTGGGAGTTCTTGGTGGAGGGGTGGGGAGATACTGGGTGTAGTTTTCAAGATCATCTAGGTCCTACTGCAGAGTCTCTTAGACATGGTCAGCAGTACAACCAGGCATCTCACCCAAATGCTGCTGGATGTAACACTGCACTTCACACCTGAGACAGACACTATGCAAAACTTCAGCTCCCAGCTCTGGTTCTCTCACTTGCATCTAATTCGGATGGCGTGAATCCCCCTACTATTAGTATTAACCACTGGAAGATACAGGATCTTATAGAACACAATTTCAGAGTCCTAACATAAGTTTTCCAGACCATATCTTCCATTACGTAGACTCAACGAAGGTGAATGACTTGCTTTTACTTTTATGGACACTACAGTGGATCAATAATGTGACTTTTAAGCAAACAGCATCTAAAATGTCTACAGAGAGAGTTAAGCAATTTGTATAAAGGAGAAGCATCGCCAAAACTTTTGGCAAGTTTCCAAAATATCTGAAGCTTGCTAATTAACCAGCAAGACAGGACTGACAGAAGGACAGAAGGATCCTGTGTGTCATCCCCGTTTGCAGAAGTTACAGGCAAGTCCAGAAGTATGCACTTCAGTACCAGAAGTCTCAGTTCCCTGAAAATAAAGGTGTTGCTGCTCCAAATACCATTGCTTAACACTGGCTCCCAGCAGGAGGAAGAATTATTAAAATGTTGCTAAGCCGGAGGGCAAAAGCAACAGATGCAAGTCTTATTTTCGTACTGTTGTTTCTTACAAAAGAGATATTCATAACAATAAAGCGATGCAAAGTAAAGTTAACAATGAGAAGCCACAACAGTTCACCCCAAAGTGAAATGAAAAACCTTCCGAACCCACCTGAGTGGCTTCACCTGCAGCCGCCCCTTTCATGGCATCAGACGTGGAGGGTGAAGTTGCCTTCTTCCTGTCTGTGCTTCGGGTGGGGGAAGGCTTGTAGGGAGATTTTAGAGGACTAGCTGGTGCTACACGAGGACAGATATGGAATACTAAAGAGTTATAGTACAATAGCAGAGCAAAAGGGAGCACAGACAGAGGAAGCAAGGAGAGGAGAAAACAGCACACTTTTATGTTACAATGTTCAAAAGTTGTTCTCAAGTTTTTCATTTTTCAAAAAGATCATAGAGTGGAATATATTCAACATGGTCCCATATTTACTAAAAATGCCTCAGCTGAAAGTAACATTTTACAGGGTTGGTTTTTTGTTTTAAATCATCTCTAACATATTGCTTTCTTACTCTTTTGAATACTCTTACTTTTTGAATTACTTGACTACAACTGTGATTCTTTTCTGAAAACTCTAGGTTCCTTTGTATATGACAGAAAGAGTAATCAAATAATCCCCACTGGGTAATATTTGAACAAATACTGCCAAACTGGAAGGGTAACAGAAGAGTAGAGTTTTATTTTAATTTAAAAAAAAAAAAAGCTTCAGCATGGGAAAGGCCCTCAAAAACCTCAACTGCTTTCCAAGTAATACCTAAATAATGTAAAGAAACCCTAAACTAAATGCTGCTGCAGGTATTTCAGTTATTGTTATTAGTGGCAAACATTAGCTGCGGTGTGACACAGTTTACAGGGCAACACTTACTGGATTTTTTTTCATTTGCAATATGAACAGGATTAAAGAAAACGGGATATTTTTCTCTTTTTTTTTTTGCTCATATTGCCTTCTAAGAAGAAACTTTCACAAACGTAGAACAATCAACAGAGTATAAGCTTCATTGAAAAGATACAGGCAATTTGTAACCACGTGACAGTGTTGACAGTATTATTTTATTCAAATGAAGTCAAGAAGGATATTGACTTTAGAAAAACGTTAATTATGCCCAAATTTAAAGGAAAACATTTTTTTTTTTTTTTTTTTTTGAAGTTAGGGCAGTGCTATAAAATCTCCTAAGATGCCTTTTTGCATGCCTACAATTTTAACACTGGACCTGTGTTTTCCTTGACTGACTTTGCAGCAACTTGGCACCAGTCTGATGAATGTTGAGAAAAACATTCAGAAACTTGATTGCTGCTTAAGGTGTTTCTGCTTCAACTGTAAAAAACCCATCTTATAAGCACTCAGTAAAAACTGTTTGCTTGCATGTCTTGACTCAGAGTTGAATTAATAATGTGTTGCCTTAGAGAAAGAGTCTTTGAAGAGAAGATCCTCATTCCTAAGCTTACAGAACATGCAGAGGAAGAATAATTTTGGCCCACAGACAGTCACAAGAGGCATGGGATGTCAGTATGGAAAGGAAGGACCCTATTCCACGTTCGGGACACTACTCCTACTGAGAGAAGTACACCTCAAGTAAGAGATTCTCCTCAACCTTTTTGCTGACAGCTACTGACAAAACAATCAATGGACGCTCCAATTTCACTTCAGGGAAAAGGTGACCTGCAGGCCAAATTGCATCCCTGTTAGATGTGCCAAGGTGCTACTTTAAAGTCCCTGTGACTCAGAGGGAGATAAGGCTGAGAGCTTACAAGCAAAATGACTGGGGAATGACAAAGAAAATCCCTATTGATTTCTTCAATATCAATCTAAGACAACACAGAAAACAATATCTGCAGGTGGCCTAGCAATTCACCTGAACATTTTCAGCAGAGTATCCTGATCTAGATTTGAGTTGGCTTTCGTTCAGCCTTAGCAGTAGTTGCTCCCTGAACAGTAAGTACACTGGGGATTTTCTCACGGGTGAAGTACGCAACGTTGTACACAACATTTCTGCTTCCAGCAGCTACAGGGGGAGGGATTTCAGAGTTGTTCCATAACAATGTTCCCTATGCACTGCAACAAGGAAGCAGTGCATAAAGTATGCTGACTTTGTAAGTAATTTTTAAAAAGCTTTGCAATAGAAGCACAGATATAGGACCTGAGCCTCCTACAACCATGACAAGATGAAAAAACCAATCATAAAGACGGTAAATTTTGTACTGTCTAACCAGTTTTATCTATAGAAAAAAAAGTTTCCTTTTGCAGACAGGTGTCTGGGTGTATTTCGCTGTTGTTATTTTTCGCTTTGTTTGTGAATAAAAGCATAGGAAGAGCTATAAACTTCTGTACTTGTTTCTGCAGACACTATGAGCAGGTGTAACTTTTTAACTGGGAACTACTCCAAGTCAGGCCCTTGCCTAAGTGTTAGCAGGGCTGGAAACATCCGTTTTAGAGATGTTTGCAAAATAAGGGATTAATTAGACTGCCATTTAGAGAGGGGATCAGGAATTATCATCTCTAATTTTTAGCTTCTTAAAGAGGAATAACTTCTGGAGCGGATACCTTCCAAATCAGTGCGTCTTTTTTTCCTTTAAGCAAACATCATTTTGTAGGTATTTTTGTATGCATAGATACACATACAAAAAATACATGTACACACACAGTCAAAGACAAAAAATGATTTAACAGTAAAGAACCGTAACCCCAGTGAAAATAGTTAAGGCTCAAACGGTACACTGGGAATTTTGTTCTACATTCCACTTGGGTATAAAAGGAGACGACGTTAATGGATCAGTAAAATCCCTGTGTTTTGCTCTCAGAGGTGTCACACACTGCTCTAAAAAACTGTTTCAAAATGAATATATTCAGGTTTCAGCTTTCCACTGGTTCAGGTTTTAGTGATTTTTGTTAATTTATTATCTTTTTAAGTTTGAATAACCACTACATTTTTCTTTTTAGAAGACACTCAGAACAAGGAAGAAAAGATGATGTGTTTTATCAAGCTTTTAAATACACTGCTACCAAGAACAGTGTCGTTAACAGCCTATTTTGTGCTACCATAGAAATTGTCATTGGGTTCACAGCATTCTGTTTCTTTAAGCAGCTACTCAAATGCAACCAAAAACATACCTTAACGGTTTCAAAGTGAGTAATTCACATTTTTACCTGGATTATTGTACTGCTCAGAAAGCATTAATGTGCTTCTGCTTCTGGCTAAAGACGACTGTGTGGGAGTCAGCAGTCGAGAAACAATAAAGTTTTCCATTGGACTAAGATGCATGCGGTGAGCTGAAGGATGGGAGCAAATAAAAAAAAATTTAAATGCAACAAAACAAACCTTTACGTTAAAATAACAGAAACAAAAAATGGAATGATTAAGTGAAATGAAAGAGTCTTGAGGTGTTTGAGATTTAAAATATTTAAAGATAGTTCTCATTCCCTCTGGAAAGAGGTTTCTGGATCCTCCATCACTTTAAATTATTTTTCAACGTGTACAGTAAATATAGTAAGGTTATGACTATGCTGCATTTTGTTCTTACAGCAGAACGTTCCATTCTGCAAAATGGTGGCTTTCATGACTCAGCATGAGAAATGTTTGCTTTTTTCCCTAATAGAAAAGGTGAAACATTTGGTCGAACACTGCAGCTACTCACCAGTGTGCCAACCATAGTGGAACACATTTAGAATTTGCAGTCTCATTGCATTATATAAATCTTACACAATACGTCTGCATGCCTTTCTATTCCACAAAAAAAAAAAAAAAGCATCAATTATATAAGAAAGACATCTATAGATGTTCTTATTGCACGCATATAAAGCCACCTATCACAACGATCTCAAAGCTATTGGTGAATTTTCAGTAAGCAGTTTACAAATGAAAGTAATTTTACTTTCTCTTGTCATTCTAGAAATAAGCCTTTACCGTCATCTATTTCAGTTGGTATTTTTTCAGTTAAAAAAAGGGGAAGGGGGGGGGTGAACACAAAAATAAATAAAATCCAAAGAGTTCACAGTGGGATAAATCCCTCAGTCCTCTCGACAGTGCTCAGTACCCGCTAATCCTGCGGGATGATCATCTTTTGCTGAGCCTCTCATGGATCAGGGTTTCAAATCAAATTAAAGGGCTCTGGTCACCAGGCTGAGGTCTCCCAAGCAGCTCACTGGGCGTACGGCTGCCAGTGGTGCATCCCGTATCTACTGTCCAGCCATGTTTACTTTGCTTGGGCTCATTATTGGGCTAGAAGATCACAAGCTATGGGAAATAGCTGCAGTCACAGCAAGCACAAGCCTGTTTGCCAGAGTATCAAAAGTCCCTGGCCTAGGATCTCCAGCAAGGCAGCCGAGCCTTGGGGCAGGCTACTCAACTATTTTCTTGCATCTAATGTTAATAATTAACATACAGCCCCCTAAATGTTTGATGTCTTTTGACTAACAGACAAAAGAGAGCCGCACAGATAGTTGCACAGAATTGCTTTAAGCAGAAGGAGAGTTGATGCTGGCAGCAGACCAGCATTTTCACTTGCCTCTGTCGGGGGAATGTGTTATTGCCGCTGTGGAGGAGGAGAGGCGCTTACTGATTGGCGATTCCATTTGCTTTGGCAGGTTCATTGTAGAAGCTGAAAGTTTGTCACATGCTGCAGAGAGACGCATTGAAGATATTTGTATTCGGATCACAGTGTTGATAAACTCCCAAAATTAACCTTGCATTTGTACTCATGGCAGCGCTGGATGAGCAAGGCCTGAGATAAGCTCGTTCTGGCTGCTGAAGGACCGGCATTTCAAAGTAGTCTTTGGAACGCGGCTTTTCTGCTTGTGAACTTAACATCTCAGTCATACAATTGTGTGTCATGTCTGAATGACTGAAGCCATTCTGGCAGAAGATAATCAGTAACAGCACAAGCAGAAAGTTACCTAAAAACCCAAACTGCATACACGAGGGGCTCTGATCCTCACCTTCCCTCCTCCACCCCTCTCTACTTTCAGTCTGGAAAAGCTGGGACAGACCTCAGGTATTACTCCAATACAGAAACTAAATAATCAACATTTGTGCATTTCCACAATGAGCACTCACTTTTTTGGTGATTGGTTTGGCTTTTGTACTTGGAAAGGAAAAAGAAAAACAAACAGCTTTTTGGTACTATCCCAACTGCTTCTTTTTTTTTTCCTGCTATTTCTTCTGAAATACAGTTTGATGGTCTGTTTGAGCACAGTACCCATTTCCTACCTCATCATTTATTCAAAAGAATGATAGAAAAATGTTATCGAAATATTACTACAGCGTACTGCTCTATGATGATCGCTGCATGATGCTCAAAAGCACGGAGAAGCAGAGAGGCTTTGTCCTTTAAATTTGGATTCTAGTTCTTTCAGACACAAAAATACTTTCAGCTAAAGACATATGTGCAACCCCAGATCTGCAGCCCCTAAGTTACAGCTTTCACTGTGACATCCACCAAACCCTTGCCTCAGTGGGGTCCGCAAGATCTGCCTCCATCTACACAGCAAACAATGCAATCCTCTGCATTCCCTTTTTTCAAAAAGCGGGTACAATGCCACTATGCTACGTGAGCTGCACATCCAAATCTCTGCGTGCACAAGCAACGAGCACAAAATTTTCCATCTGTTTGCACAGAAAGAGTAATTCTGTAAGAGCATGGGCCCACCAACCAATAGGGTGCACTCTGCAGGAGGAATATCCAAGCCAAGCTTCTCCTCCCGGGGGAGGGAAGGATCCTAGCTCTTAAAGCACAGGCTGCATTACGTTTTTGAGTTGCCAGGTACATCTGATACTAAAATTAGCAATCCTACATGCAATTCATTCTCAATCCTGGAGCACTCATCTACTTCAGTCTTTTTAGGAGAACTAAAAAATAAAATAAAATAATAGAGATAAAACTGAAAAACACAAAAGAAAACAAAACATGATCGCCTATACACAAAGTCAACTATCTGAGTTTGCTAATAATACCAGTGTGGTCAAAATCCACTTGAAGAGGCTGAAAACAGAGCATGGCTGTTTACACTAAGCTTGCTCGTTTTCAAAATACTGCAGAAAAAGGCCCTTGATATGAAAAAAGAGGGCTGTTCTATTGAAACACCGTCTCCTTAACATATTTTCTCTCCGTGATTTTTTTGAACAGCACCTGCACATGTACATTTCAGCTGCAATATGTGCATATTTATATTTACACACACACACAAACAAAAACAGAGTGCCCACAGAGTTAACAAAAATGAGAATCTGACTTGTAGAAGTCTACAGTTAGTGAGAAAATCATGAAATGCCTCTACTGTGTTGGAATGTGAGGCATGCACTGCTTCACCATGGTCAAATTAAAAGCAAATTAAAGACACTTGGTCCACATCACTAAGGGTAATGCTGTAGAGTATTGGACTGAAATAATAAGAAAACAGTGGTTAGGAAGGACAAGATCAGTGGATGAATTACAGTGATTAGAACAGTTATAAACGAGACATGATGGTACTGTGATTCTCTGAAATACCATTGAAGGAATCAGCAGGAGCAGTAGAGGTCACAGGGTCTGGAGGAAGGGTGTTGGCAGCTAAACCTAGAACGGGGGGTGGGGTATTTTCTGATTCACCTACACAGCAGAGAAATCAGAGCAAAAAGAGGTGAAAGAATTACTGAATAAGTTGGGGGAGGTGGAATTCAGCATAAACTGCATCACAAAGACAATCTGCTTTCCTTCTCAAAGTATGAAAGACTTTTTTTTTTCCATCATCATATATATTTAATTTCCTGTGAAACAGTTTGCCATTTTCAACTATTTACATACTGTTTAAAAAAGAATAACTGTCATATTTTGTTATCACCCAACCATGGATACGTTTCCCTATAACTACAGTTTATTCAAACCTGGCCAATTTAGAGAAATTACGTGATTTAAAACAGAAAACATGCATACTTTTGAAATATAAAAGCAGTACATGACTGATTACAAAATAAAAAGTATTTATTCTGAAGCCAAATCAAAAAGCACGACAGCAAGAAGTATGCGGGAGGAAGAAAAATCCACAAAACTATTTTAAACTGCAGATGCCGCACAGCCATGTAGAAATTCCCATTGGGTTCTTAGAAGTAGCAAACAATGACAGATCATCTTTCGCAAGGCTCGGCCAGCACTTAGTCCTCGGGTGAATATTAAATTTGCTAACTGTGTGCGTGGAAAGACAATGCGGGGGAAGAGAGTAAGGGAGAGCGAGCGTAAATTTTGACTTTAGCATCTGTCATCCTCCAAACCGATTCTGATTAAAACGATCTGCATTCCTGAAGTTAGGAGTGACCTTTCTTCCCAGAAAGTGTTAGAGAGAGGAAGCCTGGCAAGCAATTACACAGCATTTCTTCAAGCCCCAAGGCAGTAGCCCCTGCAGTACACCACACTAAAACGCATCATCCTCACCATCTCCACAACCTCATGCATTTTGCACTTCAGGATCTGCAATGCAGGCAGCCTCTTTCACTCACCATCTCTCCCTCCTGAGCCCGCAGCCAGTGCTCCTCCCCACGACCATCGCTTCTGCTTCTGCTCCAGCTGCTGGCTGCGTTCAAGGGACCGACGCATCATGGCTTCTAAACGTTCCTGGTTATGTTAGTATAAAAACAGAAAAATCAAATTGAATCAGTTCTTTCAGGGCTTTTTTTCTCCCCCCTCCCTTCTGAAACAACGCTAAAAATAAGCTGTTCCCCTGTTGCTCCACTTACAGCATTTACAGGAGGGTGCTTCCAATAGGAGAGAAAGGATGAAATAAAGAATGTATCAGTATGTCACCTACCTCCAGATCTGTGTATCCTTTGTCTGCAAGCCACTGAGGTCACTACAGAGGCCTAAGTAAATAACACAGGTTGCATCACTGCCTAGCATCTGCTCCTGCTGGTGAGGCTGCTGCTGTGCTCTGGACTTAATTTGTATAAGAATAATGCTCGACAAGCATTAACTCCTTCTTGTCTATGCAGACCTCAGGATTTCTTCCACCCCTTTCCGAGTACAGCTCAATTGCTGCAGTGCCAGTGGCTCCTCCTAGCCACGCAGATAAATGTTCACTTCAAACCCAAAGTAGGTTACTTTGCAGGATGGCTTAGTTAATTATTTATTTTTGGGAAAACTCCCTCCTTTCTTACGCTATGCTCTTCATTGTCTAGGTGTTTAAGAGCCCTTTTTCTTTTTCTTTTTTTCCTTCTTTTCTTGCGCATTTTTCTTGGTACATGCCCAGATAGATCATCTTGTTCTCAGCTATCTTTTCTCCTCCACCCCCATGCTCCTCTCCATGTCTTGAGTCAGAATTTTCAGATGGGGAAGAACAATAAGAGGATTCCTTCCCTCCCCAGATCCAGCTCTACCTTTAATTCACAGCTAGGCATGGCTTTCTGGTTTCATTTCCACCACCTCCTAACTCTCACAGACCTCCACTTGGTTTTGTTCCCATCTCCTCCCTCTACTTGTTTATCTATGGTTTACTGTTGTGGCAAGGATCTCTGCACGTTTCTTCCTGCTCCTTTCAAGCAGATAAAGCCTGGTTCTTCCCCACCCACCATTCATTATCCTCTCCCCCCCCCACAGTTCAGCAATCCAATCTCCACCATGCAATGAGCCCACTTTTGCTGCCTCCAACTCCTGCCCCAATGATTTTTAACCCTTTGATGCTCTTAGTGTTCTCAGTCCTATTACTTACTACCTTTGCTATGTTGTCCTTCCCATCTAGCTACAAAATTCCTACTCTGTTCCCTTCAAGCTCTTGCTCATGTAGGTTTCTCACTCCAGAAATGCTGTTTCTGTGATTACATCAGATCCCCTTCCATTGCTGCCAGTCCCCTGCACTGTCTCCAGTATCTTTTGACAACTAACCTCAACCGCATTGAAAACCTTTCTGCATCTCCTGGCCAAATTATTCCTTCTCACTGACTCATGACTTTGGTCTATATCTCCTATTGCCCTCCCCCACCATATTTTAACCACGAAAACCTCAGTCTTTGTTCAAGCACGTCTCCTTCAGTCTCTGCACTGATGTTGAGCCTGTGCTCTCCAGCTGGGCTCCTTCAGCAGATCAGACCCGAACACCAGGCACCTCCAGTAATAACCATGTCAGGAGCCTTTATGCAAGCATCTATAAACTTCATGTTACTTTCCTGCAATTCTGTCTGCAGTCACTGGCTGTCAATAACAGCAGATATCCAGAAGCTGAAAGGAGTGTATCTACAATATCATAGACTCACAGAATCATTAAGGTTGGAAAAGATCTCTAAAATCATCCAGTCCAACCGTCCACCTACCACCAATATTGCCCACTGACCATGTTGCTCAGTGCCACATCTTCACATTTCCTGAACACCTCCAGGGACGGTGACTCCACCACCTCCCCAGGCAGCCTGTGCCAGTGCCTGACCACTCTTTTGGAAAAGACTTTTTTCCTAGTATCCAACCTGAACCTCCCCTGGTGCAACTTGAGGCCATTCCCTCTCATCCTATCACTGTTACCCGGGAGAAGAGACCAACCTCCACCTCACCACAACCCCCCCTACACTTCAACATCCCATTACTTCTTGTCCATACTTTGGCCACGTAAAGAAAGTAATCTTCCAGTCTTTGGAATCCAAAGCCACTTCCCTGTAGTTTGTAGAATTTTTGCAGTACAATCTTTCCTTCTTTCTATTTGGTGATGAAATTTTCACTTTTAAAATCTGTGTGTGCTGGCTCAGTATTTCAAGTTCACATTTTCCACTTTTAACTTCACACCTTCCAACATTAATTTCACTCTATTTCAGTCCCTTTTCTGTACTTATGCCTTCCAAACTTGTTATTCCAGCACCAGTTCTCTGCAATCCACTTCATTATTTTTATTTACCACAGTTCTTACCCCAATATATGTTTCTACCCACACTCAAAGTAAAATGACCCTCCCACTTCTTTCCCATTCAAATATATAACTCTACAGAATCTTTTTTCATCTCTAAGTAATATTGTTACACATTAATCAAAAAGTACAGTATGAAAACAGACAAGTTTCATATATCTGGGTGATTTATGACTTATTTTTTTAATACTGCTCGGAGCAACTACCAACAATATTCTCCTGCTTGCAAACCACAGAATATACTTACACCACCAACTATGAAAGCGTTTTTCTAAGAATAAAACAGAATGCATGACAAAATAGTTTAAAGAAAATAATGATTTCTCATACGTATATGAAAGCTCACAGAACGTACGTTCTGAGATCGAAATCTTCAATTACACAACATGGAGAGGATCATTTATTTTCATTTGCAAAGAGCCTTTCATTACAGCACTATAGAATGTAATGATTAAGCCTAATGAAACCCTGCAGATATAGCTCAGATAAAGAACCATATGAAGACCCTTTGCACAAAGGAAGGACTGTTATTAAAAACCATTTTAAGATAGTGCAAGACTGAATTTTAAAAAGCCAAAGAAAATAACTACGACACATAGAAGCATAGCACAAGCAACTCATACATGAATAATTTTAAATTATGACAAAAACTGAACAGCAAGACAAAGCATTTCTTCATTAGTAAACACTGTGCAAAATCCCCCCCGTGCTACAGGCACGGTACCTTGTTAATGATGTATCAAACCATCTGACCTTCATTTGGGAACTCTAATCGCTCTAAATAGAGAAAAATCTCTGCACTGGAGATATAGTTAACTTCCTTAAAAAAATATACTGGACAAGCTTTGCATGTGGGTTAAATTAGGAATGAGTAAAACCATAAAAAGAGAGCCATCTACTGCTAGTGGCTAAAATAAACACGATACTTTCCACAATCCATAGTTACTCACGCATGTTTTCCTCAGACTAAACAACAGAACAAATGTTTGGACTGCCTGAATAAAAAATAAAAATAAACTAACTGTGAGCATACAAACAATTTGATTGAGGTGACAGAGATGTGAAAACAAGGAAAAAATAATTTTAGAAGTATTATGACTCAAAATAATTTGTGAAACCATTCTAAAACAATCTCCCTCATACCTACGCGACAAACATCTAAAAGAGACAACCATAAGATTAGAGAGGAACAACTCTTCCTCTTTGCTTTACGTATTCATCAGCACTCTGTGCAGGTAGCTGTTGCCTGATATCATCAGTCGGCCTCATCTTTTATTAGAGTGGCTCTTCCACGTAACAACAAAAGAGCTCTGTTATTTCCTACTTAAATAATGGATTTAAGATTTAAAAAATTGATTTTTAACTACACCCTCTGAATAGAATTCATTTCTACTCCTAGCAATTTAAAATTACAGGTGTGTATAAAGAGAAAATTTATACAGAAAAGGGGTGTGTGCATCAAAGGAAAACACCCAGGACAAACGAAGGCTCTGTGTTACTGTGCACGAGGAGCTGGAGCTGCAGCACTGGCAGAGGGGAAGCAGAGGGCAGAAGGGAGGATGCTTGTTATTAGAAAGTCGTTATTAGAAAGAGGACTAAATTCCTCTCCTCATGCCCATGGCATAGCAACCACGAGACTGCTTTTGCATAGCAATCTCAACCAGTTTGCAGCAAAATTTCTGTATTACCTGCACAACTGAATTCCACTTCCTATACCAATCACTACAAAAATGTTTGAAAGATATTTATTAATTCCATATATTCTAATTTGAAAGTAAGTAACTGACACTATACCATCCTAAGGTTTTTCCATCTTGTGTTTTAAGTGCATACTTTTTCACACGTAACAAATACTGCACACACACCAAAACAAGAACATAAGAAGAATCTTCCCAGCATTGTGGGATGTTCTTTTCCATTAAACATTGAGTCTGCATGCTGGAATAAATTTGATATAGTCTACCTTTTTACTAGTAGTTGTTCATTTAAACATTAGTATATTGGTAAGATCAGTACTAATTTTACCAATTCCCTTTTCAACAAAATCTGGTGGTTTTATTAAAAACAGATCTTTGACTGGATGGATGCTATTGCTCTTATTCACACTATTGCCCCTGACATGGCCCATACAAATGATGGTCAAATGGTGTCATGGAATACACGAGCAAGAGAAGAACATTGCTTCTAAAGAGACTTCCCAATACAGTGTGCATAGTAACACGTTTATTTACAACGCATTTCCAAAGCATGCAGGAGCTTCAAGATGGGAAAAGGAGGAAACCAAATAATTGAATCAAACGAGGATCAGCTTTGCTTTTGTCCAGTCCCATCTCCACTGGCTACTTGCTGTTAAAAGCAGCTCCTTAGTACCTTCTGTTGAACACCACCATGCTTTCCTCAAGGCTCAGGGACTGCTGATCCTAACAGAGAGGGCAACTTGACAAGCAATATGGAGGGAAGGGCACTGCTGCTGAAGACCTCTCCAGATACGAAATGTGCAGTCAATGTAGACGGAGCAAGGATCATTTTCAGACACATTTGTTCAGTTTCTGCTCGAGGAGCTGGAAACACTTCCATCATCCTCTGAACAACTCTGCTAGAACAACTCCATTCCCATTAACACAGACTTTAAAATTACCACCTCTTATCTGGCAAGGGAGAGGAAAAAGAAAGCAAAATAAATCAAATTTTGGTCACCTCCTCTTTGAGAAGCCCTCTGCAAGTAAAACAGCCAAGAATAGAAGGCTCTAATGTAGGATGCAAACAAGTCCCCACAGTTTAAGAGCCATTCACTTCTCAAACTCTTACAGACACAGCAGCAATATTTTTCAGGGTGAGATTTATATAACCCATTCCTGTCAAAATTATACACTGCCTTCTGCCACGTTAAAAAGCAAGAAGAAAAGACCTAAGGAGGAGATAAAGGATAACCAGTAAGGCAGACAGCAAGGAAGAAAATCTCTCTATCTGGCACTTCAGACACCTGAAGGGCAGGTAAAATCAGTGCTCCACTCCCCACCCAGTGTAAACCAGTCTTAAAAGAAGAAACACTGAGCACACATTGTAGTATACTGGCTCACTGGCCAGGGCACAACCCCACAGCTGTGGGAAATATGGGCGCAAAGCTCTTCCAGTAAAGACAACCTCAGATGTCCAGAATGATTCATGAGCAGTGAGTAACTTGAAATGCCCATACAGCTGCAACTTCATCACCATCCTCACTCTTACATTTACATCCATCTCTGGGAAATGCAGGAGGCCATTACAGGAGATGGCGCTCCCCAGTGAACAGACCTTTGGGTCTGGCCTGGCACAGCCTCACTCGTGTCTTACAACCCCCACCCTGATTTCTCCAGCACAAATCACGCAGGCAGGCAAAGCTGGCAAGTTGCTCACTTCGCCTGCAGCTCTCTCCTCCCCTCCCTGCCTCCAGCGCAGTTTCTGAGGACAGGGATTTAGAAGCGTTTGTACTTGCCACTTCCCCTTCATCCCCCATAAAGAAGATCAATTTTGCTTAGCTGCAAAAGGTTATCACAGCTGGAAGTACTGGGGAAGGAGAACATCAGGTCAATGATATTAACATAGAAGGAGACAGGTCTCCTAACCCTTTGTTTCTGTTTTTGTCATTCTTAACAAAATTTGAAGCGATCCACATGACAAAACATTTAAAAATTAATTCTCAGCAGTTATGCAAAAGCTAGAAACAGTGTGTTACAGTTGAAAAAAGAGTGGCAGGATATAATTTTCTTTTCAGGTTACAGTACAGTAAGTGAAGAATCAAACACAGGGAAAAAAAGAAGTATGTCATTCTGATTCCATGTGGAAGCGTTTCCTATCTTTTGCAAAGATATTTTGATCAACTTGGGTGGGGGGGGGAGGGAGCAGGAGAAGCTAATAACTGCAGATTTCCATAGCCTTTTTCTGTAGAAACTAAAGAAATCTCTTTTTCTTCTTCTTTTTTCCTCTTTTTTTTTTTCTTCTCTAAACCACTGCCCCCTTTTCCAAAAATCATTAATTCTTTATTAGTTGCAGTAGCAGTGCTGATGTTTTCTACAGTGTGTCACGCAGGACGACATACACACACATACTGCATTCAGAAATCTGCATCAGAAATTGGACTCGTTAGAGCAAGAAAGAACCTTAAATCTCAGTAAAGAAAGTAGAATAGAGACATGGTTAATTCTGTATTAATTCTTTTCTGCACTACAAATTTAAATCAAGACTATGTTCTTCACTGCTTCAAGTAAGAATTTCTGATTTTATGTTACCAAGGAATAAATATACTTTCCTAAATACAATTTCAGTTTCATGGACAGTGTAAACAAATCAGTAAGAAAAAATTTGCAATTTTATGGAAACGCCCATCTTTAAAAGCTACCTTCTGGGGTGCTGCTGCTTTATCATGTGACAGCCAGAGTCCCAGATATGTTACTGTAAGTAGGTGACTGTTCTGTGAGATCAGACAAAAATCAAGAGATAAAAAAGCTTTGGAAAATGTTTTTGATGTACAAGCAGTAGCAGAGTATTTATAGCTGCGGTGACGTGTGTTTGCAGCTCCCTAAGCAATGCCCATATGTCTCTGGGCCGAACAAAGAGTTAAACACCTGCAATGCACGTCGATATTCAGCTACGTTTAATGCCAACAGACACAGTTGCTCTGCCATATGACTCCCAGTGGACCTTACCTCCTCCTCTTTAAGCTTTTGTCTCCGCTTTTCTTCAACAGCTGCTCTCTTCTGCTCCTCTCTCTGCCTCTGTTCCTCCAGTCTTCTCCATCGCTCCTCCACTTGCTTTTCATACTGAAGTTTTGCTCTCCTCTCCTTCTCCAGTATCTGCTGTTCCCTGGCAGCTTAGGCAAAGAGGTGTGTTTCGGTTAACGCAAAATTTAGTCCTGCTTTAAAATTACTTGATAACGTGACATAAGAAAGTAAACACACACAAGTTCACAAGCTTTTAGTGAACTGACATCAGAAGTGCAGTGCATAGAAGTACCGGAATGATTAGCTAATCTAACTGATACACTAATAAACAGGGAAGCCCTTTATACAGAAGGTGACAGTTTGCTTTCCCCCTACCTGTGTAAGAACAGTGTGCAGAACAGTTAACAACTCCTTTTTTTTCTAATGTATCTTTCAAATCTGTCTGTAGCTCTAAAGCCAAATTCTTTTTTCAGACATAACGACCGTTCCCATTAGGTTTTAAAGTGAATCAGTTATACATGCTGAAGCAAAAGCCCTTGGGATTTCTTTAAAACTATGCTTCTCTTTACAGAACTGTCTTCAAAACAAATACATAAAAATATGTATTTAGCATAAAAACACTTTCCATGAAGCTTAGGAAATATGTCATTCCGTTCACAATTTCACACTGTGCTGTTATACCCTCCTGGAGACAAAGAAAAAAAAAATTACTATTCTTGAGAGTTTGTCCATTTGTTTATTCCAACTGGAGTCATAATTTTTGTCTTGAGACATTATCTCGTTGTTACAGAAATTCAGTCTGCAACATTACATACAGCACTGTTGCTTCAGGCTTACACAGGGGAAATGAGCAGCAGAAGTTAATTTTACAAATTGTGAAGAAAAATCCATTTGTCATGCAAGTGCATTCCATAAAATGGCACAAAAGAGATCAGTAAGCATGCCTACAAATACCCAAGCCTGTGATGTCATACCAACATACACAAAGCCTATAAGAAAAAGAGAATATTATCATAGCTGCCAAGGCAAGAACTTGAAAGCTTGGGAAAGCCAAAATTAACACAGTTTATACAAGAGACTTCTGAGATTTCCTGACATTTCCATGGAGGTGTTATCAGATTGAAAACAACTGACCACTAAAAGAACTCTGAAGTCAATGCTTGTATCATTCAGGAAATGAATTAATTTTTTTCATTCCCTTGAAAGAAGATTGTTTTAAAACTTACAGAAAAATAATCCACTTTATGCAGGACTTAACAGCTCCATGGTATCTTTTAACAAGGCTAAAACTTAACAGGCTAAAATTAAGGCTGTTTCACCAAATCATTCTACATAGTATCATAAATGTTATTCAAGATTTACTTAGTTGTTGGGTTTTTTAATTTTTTTTTTTTATTTTTTAAATCCAAATCCTAACACTCAACACACCAACCTACATTCGAAAGTACATCTATCATAGAAGAAAGTCAGCTTTAAACTTCAGAATATGAAATGCTTGAATGGAAATCAAAGAAAGCATCCATGTTGTAAAGAAGCAATAAAAGGGATAGAGACTAGCAAGAGACTAAACCCCAGCGTTGAAAATTCAGAACAGAAAAAATGTCATGAAAGCAACTTAAGCCTGTTCACACATACACATAAATAACACATATACCTCCCACCATCTTACCCAGGTATTTCTCCCTTTCTTCTCTTCTCTCCTTTGCTAGTCTTTGTCTTTCATCAGTTTTTAGAAATCCATCAATGGCTGAAATCAAAAAGAGAAGAAAAACAAGCGTTAGTAAAACTAAATCAGCATCCAAATGAACTTAAAAAAAAAAAAAATTAAATCTCCTGCATTTAACAACTCAAACAACAGCAATGATTTGGCACTTGGCGGAGGGGGGTTAGCAAGTCTCCTACCTACTGCAGAAGTCCAAGCACGGCTCATCAGCCTAAATACCCGACTCTTCTCCTCAGAGCAAGCAAGCACACTCTTAGTGCTTGTTTTGAAGTTTATAACTTTCTTGGGAAACATCATGAAAATGCAACTAGTATCTATTCAACTTTGTTAGTAATGTCATTTTCAAGTTTTTGACTAAAAAAAAGACACTTCAGGAAAGCCATAAAGCGCTGTGCAGCCCTCTCACAGCGTAACACTGTGTGGAGTCCCAGCCTTCACATTTATGGCTTAACACAGGCACACCGCTTCCCTGCCCACAGGAAACCACCAGCACCAGCTCACTGCACCAAGCAGTAATTAGTGCTGGATGAGGCTTTGGAGGCAGCAGCCCTCCTGCTCCCCTTTCCAGGCAGGAAGCAGATCCCTCCTCCAGTCAGTACCTAAAAGCAGGTTACTCATCTGGGCGGAGGTTACCTAAGGATGCTCTGTATCCAGACACCACAGCTCTTTGCACAGCCTGATCCACTCAACAGCTCCGTTTGGCTGGGCAGAGCACAGCACAGGAGGTGCCTGGGAGCCACCTGCCTTCACGCCCTGCCACAGGCCTACAGCCGGCCCTGCACAGGCTCCTCCAGCCCCCGCTTTCTGGACAGGCCCAAGCCACTGACCTGAGAGAGCAGCTAGCAGATAGTATCCTACTAACAGGGCCCCCTGTGTTCTCGTTTCTCTCTTTGCTTTCGGGATCTCCTGTGCCCTCAGCAGGGCTGCAGCACAAACAGGCACAGGGTTTCATAGCAGTTTATATCCTTGGCTATCATTATTTGGGCTCCCCACTGAGTTACTGTATAATGCCATCTCTTTCCCTTCTGCTCAAAAAACTGCAGTTGCTCTTTTTTTTTTTTTCAGATAAATACAAAGGAAAAGTGACTTGGATTGTAACTTAATTCTCTCCCCCAGAAATTACACTTCTAGGCTCAGGAGGCATCCTGCTCATGGGAGCAAAGTTTGTGCAGAGCAAGGACCTTTCTGTAAAGGGAACTATTCTGTAGCAAGTCTGAAAATCAGCCTTGGTGGCCCTTTGTGGCTAGGGAAAAAAGCAGCAGGTCTTGGCTGCCCCCCATCAGAGCAACAGCTTGCTTTTTCCTCACACACCTTCCAAGTCCATCTTTAAGCCTCCTCTGCTCCTTTATCACATGGACAGTGACTGCCCCAGGGCAGCCAGGCCCCTGGCAAATGGCGATTACAGCTGCTGGCTGGTTAGTTATGCTCAGAATGTGCAGAAGAATGCATTGAAGATTCATCCTAATTCCAAACGAGTCCAGTTGTTTGTTCACTTGGCTGCCATTTATTGTCAGATTTGACAAGTAGCGAGAACAGCAAGCGGCTCGGTACAGCAACTGTGACAGGGGTTTGCAACTACTTGGAAAGGGCCTGCAGTAAGTGGCTACGGAGAAGAAGCCTGCTGTCAACATGGCTATATTACAGCCATTAATGACATTAATGGAAAGTTGTCCAGAGATCTGAAAGTCAGAACAGCCTGAACACTACAATTTAGACTAGAAACAGCAGATATGAAATCAAGACTGGAAGGAAGGAAGACTGGGCTTGGGAGCAAGTGGAGGATGGAAACAGGGAAGGAGGCAAGCAGGAGCAGGAACGAAGCTCTTCATAGGGAAGGGACATTGCTGAGATGGAGAGGTGGCACCTGAAGAATGAAAACAAAGATGGTGATAAACTAGATAAACTAGAGGGACCAGAGGAGTCTCTGGGTCGTGTTCACAAAACCCTGCACTGACTTTCACCATTTGCTTTTAAGCAAGTACCTGTGAAATCTACTGGCAAAAATATGACCCATTACAATTGCCAATAAAATTACAGCAACCTGTGTCTGCCTTGATTGCTTCGTGAATGCAATGGTAGAATTGGATCTGAAAGTTCTGAAAGTTCTGGCCTCGTCACAGCTGCCACAGCTATCCCGAGCAGAGGTACAATGAGGTGGGATAAAACTTCTCATTTTTCAGATTGGCTTTCTCAAGACTTGGGATGTCTCAGTCCTGCCCAGGCAATATTAAAAGAATATCAAGATCGTAACACCAGGTGCTTAAGAAATGAAGATGTCTCAAAATTAAAGCAGTCTGTGCAATCTGTGCTTTGCTTCCTTCCAGACATATTATTATGTCTTTTTTTCCTTTTAGGCCCCTTGGTTTATGCAGCGCATAGGATGAACCTCCCCAAGGGGAGAACCAAGTTCATAGCAAAGAAACCACAATTTATGGTTCCTGCTTCATTTCCTTCCGAAACTGGCAAGTGTTTTGAAAAAGAAAACTATAATCAGAAGGCTGGCTTGAAGAAAAGCACTCCACACTTGGCTATGTCACAGAGGAAACAACAAAATACATGGGATGACTGATCATTAATGTGCATCTTAACAACGTGGAAAAAACTGTGTGGAGGGAAACAGCATGCAATCTACTGAAGGACAGACATCACGAATGCATATGCATGCAGCAAGGGTAGCATTAAAATAGCACAGGCATCCTCAGCACTAGCATTTCTTAACTGAAGTACCTGACTTCGTGAGTCAGCTTGCCTGCCAAAAAACAGAAATTTGCTTGCCTTCAGAAAGTAAACATAGCTTTGAAGGATGGAATAACTATTCTCTGGGTTATAATTCATATTCTGGTAAGATTTTTGAGGCCAAAATTAGTTTATTTACTACATGTCTTCATGCAATATACATGAGAAATACAATAGGCAAACCAGTTACATGTGGCGAGAAATTTGATCAAGGATAGGAATCCAAGTTCTGTTTTATAAAGCAGACTCCAACCAGCACAGACAACTGCACCGTTAAAATAATGTAACACCATCTCTGTTTCGTAACACAAACTACCAGCAGAGGGCAGAACACGGTTTCAATGGAAGGAAAAAAAGAAGAAAAAAGAAAGCTTTCACTGTGATGTGGGAAGTGACCTCGGGTTAATACTTTGTACTCTGAGCTTTACCCTGAGCCTTCCCCGTATTTGCAACTAAATCAGTTTTAAAAAGTGTGTAGCAACCAGTGCAACATTTAAGACACATAAGAACAAATACAAAGAGCCACTAACAGAAAATCCTCCAACAATCCTTTACTCCCAGTCTTGCAGAATGAGGAAAATGCCCAATTAACAACAACAAAGATTTTACAGTAAGGAAGCCACTCTCCCACACTTCCCCAGGTAAGTTGCTGCTACTTCTACTCCATTTCCCAGCTCTATCCACAAATAAAACCTCTTCCAAGGAGTCCCCATTCTCAAAGGCTGCTGTCTGACCGCTGGTTTGTGTCTGATGACCAGGCTCATTCCTGAAGACTGTGCCTCATTTTTGACTGAAGAGGGTCAGCTGCTCCTCTGGAACTTTGTTACAACAAGCATTGCTAAAGAAGAAGACCGTAACTTAAAACCAGTTAAAATGTCAGCAGCCCTGCAGCAGCAACACGTCACCTAATGCTGACTGTTTCAACACTTTGTTACTTTGAAATAAATACTCAGAACTAAAAACTGGCATGTTAATCCAATTCAGCCCTTTTTGACGGACAACATAAATCTATTTAGACAGACGAAACAGTGCCAGAGCATGTACACACGGCCTGCACCATAGATTGTTGCACAAACTTCTTGGCGATCGCTAAAGGCAGTAAGGAAGGTTGTTGTGTTCTGACAAGACACAAGGCAAGCTCTGTCTTTTGAAACCCATCCCCTGCTTCTGGTTGAGAAAGTGAGTTCTCCAGCAGGATAATCAGGTTGCTGGAAGTATGTTTCATTTGGATCCCCCAGCTGCCTGATCACTTCCTATTCTGAAATTTGAGCTGGAGCAGCAGCCAACAGGTATGGCCTCCACTCATATTTTTTTACCTTGTTTTTAAACCTATGGAGTCTTTTGTGCTCTATAATATCCCATGATATTTGGCTTCCTAATGTGTTTATACACAGCAGATACTCAAGCCTTTGTTAGCAGGCATCCCAACGAAGTCAGCTGGAGATCCATGGTGAGCTCTACATAATACAGTCAGACCTTTGGCCACCCTACACGGCTGCCCCATTCGACCTTTGTTCATTCTACACAACCGTGTTCAACATTTAGACCTTCGCCACAGCATACATCACCTAAAATGACATTGCTGCATTGGCGAAGTTCCTGGTTTGAATGCAATTCTGACAAAGGGAAAGCATTTTTCTTCCATATCGTTTATGGTGTTCAGGGAGAGAACGCAGCTGAATGCTCATAAAATAGACATGTGAGAGCATGGAAGTGGCCTCGCTAGGGATGTGGGGAGCCAGTCTGCAGAGCAGGTCAGATAGATGTACCACTGCACTTACCACACATCATTCTCCTGGAAATCTCCATTGTTTCAAATTACATCATCTTGGTCAATAAAATCAATGTTTTACTCCCTGGAACGTGCTTTCTCTCCTTCGAGACTGTTCTCTGAAATAATAAAGAACACATTTTTCTACCTGCCACTGCTTCCCTCTGGGTACTGCTGAATGGAGAAATGTTATATTCTTCAAGTTTTCAGTGACTGACTGTACTCTGAGGGGAAACAAAGGTTTAAGACGGCATGTGACTAGACCTGGAGGACTGCTTCCATCAAGAAAAAGTGGTTCTTCTAAACTTTAATTAGATTATATTGATGAGATGCTTTCAGGTAATGCTAACAGGCAAATAACAGAAGGGCTCTGCAAGCATGTTCAAAAAAATCCAGTAGAACTCCATCGTTTTTGATAACTGTCTTTTTTTTTTTATTATTATTATTGTTATTTTTGTCAGGCCAGACTTCAAATGTAACTAGAAAAGAGAAAAAGAAAAAAGGCATTTTCTATTACGTCTACTTAAGATACCAGGAAAGGTATCTGTTATTATAAAGACGTTAAGCAGAAGTCATTGAGGGCAGACTCAGTTGCCAAACACAGTGGCATTTCAGACACCTGGGGCTAATTGTCTAAGCCACAGCCTGGCAGCTATCAGAGAGAACCTGCTAGGGACCTGCATGCTCCAGTTACGCAGCTGGGACACTGTGTGTCACCAAATGCCAGTTTTATGTTCCTGACCCCCACCCTAAATGTTCAAGGTTTTCATTTGAATCAAGCTGTATACCGTATTAACAAAAGCTAACAGTAGAAAAATATATCCTACTGCTATGTTTCCTTAATATTTTACTTACTGTACTGGAAAGGAAAAAAATGCTCAAAGAAAAAAGTCAGATTTTCTCAGTTCTGCATGAGCCCACGAACATCTTATCAGCTCCCAGGGACTGCATGTCTCATGTATAAGCTGTACCTAGCCATAACAGGGCCCCACGCAGTCTCCAGCATCATACAGACATAGCAGATGCATCTCACGTTCACTTGGAGAGCTGATAAAATACGCTAGCAGAATGTTTTTTATTTATGAAGACACTAGATTAATGATTTAGTTTACTGAACACATCCCTATTAGACAGCCTCCCGTACAGCAAACACATACAAAGCAGCTGCGCGGTGTCGATGTGTGTTCCACGTTGCTATTCCATTTATGTGCTTTAGCAACCTCTCTCTCAGGAAGGAAGGAGTCAGGAGAGTCAGCCTGAGCTTGCCAGTCTCTTCTCCTGGATTTAACACACACAAACCTTTATAGCTGCATTTTTCAGACTACATCAGACCCAAGACAAACTCTGAATCCATAGCTGGGATCTTCCTCTCTTTTTAGCCTGTTCCTTCAACTCACTACTGCAGTACTGCAGTAGTTAGGATGGACAAAAACAGGGGTAAATGGTGGAGGTTCAGCCACAGAGATTAACCATGGTTGTTGTTGCTTTTTTTTTTTCTTTTAAACCTCAGTTTCTTCAGAAGAAGTCCTGTACCACATTTATGAAGACAAAGTCAAATACGTAATTCCTAAGTGAATCAGCTTCTTTAAATACTGTGTTCCTACCTTGGTCAATGCATATCCTAATTAATCCTTTCAATCCTACCACAGCTGAAGAAGTCTCTCTTCAGGAAGTCCATATATATGCGAATGCATACTATGCATGAAGATAATTTTATTCAAGTAAATATAAACATTTTAACCTCATGCATTCTGAAATCTTCTTATTCATTAACAGTGGTTTTAACACCAGACCCTGACAATACTCGAATGCCACCAACTCCCTTCCATAACTATAAACCGTATGGCTGCAGCTAGCTTCAAAACACCTGCAGGACTTCTTGCACGTGAAGCTTGAAGAAAGAAGTACTTTTGAGCCCTCATAGAAGTAGTGTCATTTCTCTGAAAAGTTCATCTTTGCAGCACAGGTGCAAACACATACACGCTGTTAAACTATAGCACAGTGGATACGTCCAGGTAAAGACATTTAGAGCTGGTAAATAAGGATAAAAGAGAACTGCTCTCCATCATATAGATCATATTATGTTCCCTTTCCCTACACCAACGATGCTTACCTTCTATGACGCTTGGTTACTAAGGGGGAAGGAGAAAGAAGGCAAAAAGGAAGGAGGGTCCTTTTGCGTATTGCATATCTTTCACCCAGCAAGCTGTAACAAATGGGATTTATTCCTCTGCTAGAAGAGGAACAGGTTTAGTGTCATACAAACCACACAAGATAAAATGTTCCTACACACAAACATGACATCCAGAGCCTTAGCTAACAGTTCTGAGTGCCCTAATGCGAGCTCCAAAGCAGCTATTGCTCCAGCAGTTACCGATGACAGCAGCCACAGCTCCAAGGCGCTGGCTCCAAGGCAGCCCTGCGGCAGGGGACCAGATCCTAACACCTTCATTCCGCTCCTGCTGAAGCTTTCATCTTTTGCAGAACATCAGCAGAAGCAGTACTGAGCTCCAAGATATTTCTTACAAAAATTTGAGAGTCGACTGAAAATTCTGAATCCTGCAAAGTTAGATGAGAGGAGAAGGAAAGCAGAAAACAAAAAAAGAGGTCTGAAGATTCTCATTTATTTCTAATTGTTACCGAAGTGTCTAATAATTTTACTTAATTGCAGTTGACTTTAATTAAACATTTGAAGTAATGTCTAAGCTTACAAACAATTTTCAGAGCTGTTTTATTAAAAAAGATGAGATCAAACAGTATCAGAATTGCAAGTGTAAATGATTTTTAATACTTATAAAGTATTTAGCATTTAGTAAGTTTAGTAAGTTTGCAGATGATGCCAAGCTGTGTGCAGATGATGCCAAGCTGTGTGGTGCAGTCGACACGCCAGAGGGAAGGGATGCCATCCAGAGGGACCTGGACAGGCTTGAGAGGTGGGCCCATGCCAACCTCATGAAATTCAACAAAGCCAAGTGCAAGGTCCTGCACCTGGGTCGGAGCAATCCCAAGTACACATACAGGCTGGGCGGAGAATGGCTTGAGAGTAGCCCTGAGGAGAGGGACTTGGGGGTGTGTGTTGACGAGAAACTCAACATGAGCCGGCAGTGTGCGCTTGCAGCCCAGAAGGCCAACCGCATCCTGGGCTGCATCAAGAGAAGCGTGGCCAGCAGGTCGAGGGAGGTGATTCTGCCCCTCTACTCTGCTCTCGTGAGACCTCACCTGGAGTCTTGTGTCCAGTTCTGGGGCCCCCAACACAAGAAGGATGTGGAGCTGTTGGAGCGGGTCCAGAGGAGGGCCACGAGGATGATCAGAGGGCTGGAGCACCTCCCCTACGAGGACAGGCTGAGAGAGTTGGGACTCTTCAGCCTGGAGAAGAGAAGGCTGCGGGGGGACCTGATAGCAGCCTTCCAGTACCTGAAGGGGGCCTACAGGAAAGCTGGGGAGGGGCTTTTTACAAGGATAGATAATGACAGAACAAGGGGTAATGGTTATAAACTGGAAGAGGGTAGATTTAGACTGGATATAAGGAAGAAATTCTTCACTGTGAGGGTGGTGAGACACTGGAACAGGTTGCCCAGGGAAGTCGTTGATGCTCCCTCCCTGGAAGTATTCAAAGCCAGGCTGGATGGGGCTTTGGGCAACCTGGTCTAGTGGGAGGTGTCCTTGCCCATGGCAGGGGGGTTGGAACAAGATGATCTCTAGGGTCCCTTCCAACCTGAACCATTCTATGATTCTATGATTTATAAAGTATAAAGTAATTTAAGCAGTTGGTTTTTTTTTAAACAGAATTTGATTTATATATATATAATTTTCCTAATGTAGACATTTTCAGTGTAAAAGGTAATCAAATTTGAAGATGCATTGTTTGAGATGCGGAACAATTAGGGTCTTTAAAACGAATCGGCTCACGACTTTTTCTTATCATGCAGAAGGTGCTGTAATTAAAGTTTTTGGGAGTATTACCCAAGAACATCAGTGCAGACCTTTCCCTTTCCAGAGTCGTAACTGCACACAAGGTTGATGGTGAGGAGTGGAACAAAAGAAGAGTGTAATCCCACAGGAATTCATGCATTCCCGACCCTCCCTCCAGCACTGCTAAGGGACTCCTTCTACAGCTGGGCTGTGTCCACAAGCAGCCAGCCTTTGCTAACCTGCTCCCTGAGCAACTGAGTAACCAGAACGTGCTGTGCAGGACATGGGCTACTCTTCCAGCACACCTGATGAATGGAAAAAAAAAATTAGATCAGGGTCTGTCTGGAAGGAAAAATATGCATCCTGTGATGGAAAAAAAAAAAAAAAGGAAGAAAAAAAATAACTGCTGCTTCCAACCCACAATTAACATTTTGGAAGTAAACAGAAGTAGGGTTCAATACAGAATAATTAATTGTTGGTACCAGCTGGAAATAGACAAAAACAACAAACCAGTCCCAAAGTTATCAACATTACAACTGCAGCATTTCCCCCCCAGTATGAAAGCTTTTCCTTCTTCCATTCACTCACTGCAATATTCTCGGCTCAGCAGCCTTCCTACCACGTGTTCAGTCCCCATGCACTGGCTGACTCGCACCGAGCAGTCCCACTGACCCCAGCAGAACCACTTTGTCAGAGCAGGTGGAAACATCTTGTGAGGCCCAGGGAGCCTTCACGCACCTCACCCAAGTCTGGAAGAGGCCCTATCACCTGCGTGCTGCCACAAGAAATAACTTAATGACAAAATGCATTTATTGGAAAAAGCAACTACGAATAACACTATATACTGCTAGTTCACTTCATCTTACAAACTTAGCAGGAAATATCACCATCATAGGACAGTAAGCCTTGAGTCAGAGTCACTTTGCTCAAATTATCTAAGAGAAATGCTTTAGCATCACACACAGGTTTTTGTTTTTTTTTAATCCCCCTTAGCAACTTCAACCTGAACAACAGCATTTTAAGAACACACAACAGAGCAATGCAAAACAAATCTCTTTTCAAAAATTTTTTTACTTTTTTTTTTTTTTTTTTGAAACAGATATTCACTATTACTCACTGAAATGAACTCGAAACAAAACCTCTGCATCTGCAGGGTAGTCCAGGACATTTTAACTCCTCGCTGAAAGTTTGTTTCAGGACTTGTGGTATGCACTCACATACCAGTACCTGCTGACAGCATGTGTATATTATCAGGCATGAGATAACCAGAGCCCAGTGAAAACCAACATTTCACTGGAATACACTGATTGTTTAAGCATCAGCAAATGAGATGGAAACTGCCAGCTTTCCACACCTCCAGTTGGCACGTAATCCCTCAGTGCACATTAAAAAACACTTCCCACCTGAGTGAATTGGCTTTGCTGGCGTCTAGCACTGAACACTGATCTTTTTCTTGAGCTGTATTACAGCTTTCGTTGCTGTGTTGCGCTCTCAAATGACAGCTAAAGCATGTGAGCACAGCAAAAATGAGAGAGCACAGACCTGCTACTACCAGCTCCCTCTACCTGGAGCTTTCGTGCTGTCCTTGCACACAGAGCAGTGCTGCACAGCCCCCAGGTGGACGAGGAGCTGATCTGCAGCTGGAGCTCCTGCCCTGTTGCTCCAGTGCGCTTTCTGTTTTTCCCTCTGACAACAGCAGCACTCACTCAAACCTTCACAGCAACTTCCAAAGCTGTAATTTAAAACCAAGGGGTGCAGGAGCAGGTATTTGCAAAGGTGGTTGTTTGGAGAAGACAGACACCTTTCTGCACACAAGCATTCGGAGAAGGTACAGCGTACCTCTGGGAAGAACTGGGGTCTTCACACACAGAAGCATTACCAGCCCGAGTAATATCTCCCAAAACCTGGCAGGTGGGCCATCCCCATCCCCAGGCCAGACATCCCTGCAGCCCATCCTGCAGCAGCCCGGACTCCTTGCTAACATCCCACTTCACAGCAAAGAGAGAAGTGGAGATGACTTTCCCACCATGGCGATGGTCTGGAGCATGGGTCACACTGCCCTCATCAAGCTAACAAAGCGTGCTGCTAAAGCCCAATTTCTGCTGCCAGAGCTGCGTTCACCTAAAAGGGAATCTTCATAGCACCCATACAGAGCAGCTGCAAATCTCCAGGCTCAGGTGGGTCAACCTGGGGGCCACAGGACAGCATTTTGGGGGCCACCCTAAGGAGCCAAGGCAATCTCCCTGCATGGTCTCTGCATGCAGGGCTGGAGGGGCAAAGCAGACTCCCACGGCTCTCTGCAGGAAAGCAAGTGCTTGCAGATGGGCCAACTGGGAGGGATTAAAAAAAGTCCTATAATCTAACTCCTGATTAACCTAAATGTCAATATACTCTTACAAAAGTGCGACACAGCAAACCTACAGTCAGCTTCTAAGCCAGCTCCAGAAAGAAGGCATTCTGCTGGAGCCTTGGGTAAAAATGACAACGCAGAATGGTGTTTTTTCCAATAACCATCATAAAAAATAAAAATGACAAAAGGAGAGTTACTGAAGAAATGATATTACAATGTCACAATCGATGAACACAGGGGCTTGGTGAACAGCAGAATAGAGGCAGCAATTTGCGCAATGTAACACTGAACTTAATTGAATCCACACATATGTATAGAGATAACTCTAAAAATCCTTTTTGCTAACATTTCTTTCATTCCCAATCTAATTTACTTGAGCACAGCAGATAAATCTGTTCTTTGGGATTTGCTTTGAGTTTTAGAAAAAGTATATTTATAAAAGTATATTTAGACAATCAAGAATATGTATTGGACTTCTAACAATGCTTAGGAAAACACGATTGCCAGTATGCCCATCATTTCCAAGAGGCACCTACTGTATTTTCTCTAGACAATAGGGCTTACTTTTTAACATTACCTTCATGTTTCATAATACCCTGTCCCTCACCATTAAGTCAGGGCTGACTGGAGATTTGGAGATGACTTTAGACTGTTTCCCTTCTATTCTTTGTGAAGAGCAAAATGAATAGGGCATTTAACAAAAGAGAAATCAGTTTGTCATTTTCCATTCATAGATCATCCTCTAAAAAAAAAAACTGACAAACCATCGATGACTTACTAGCATGGCACGCTCCCACCAATGAGTAATCTAAATGGCTTCCACTTTCCTAGGCCCCAGGCTGGTGGACCACTGAAACTGCCTGTTATTCCACACAGGAAAAAAAACTACTGGATCCTGATGAAGAAAATGTATTTTCCCCATGATTTCGCAAAAGCTTCAAAAAAGAAGCAAAGCTGATTAATCCAGAGTGGATAATATCAAGTGAACTTTATCCTCTGTGGACCTGACGGCGATTAGGAGCAGGAATTAAAATGTTTCTTTTAGTGGGCTTCACACTAATAATAATTCCCATGGATTTATTTAAAGGAGAGGAAGAACAGCCATCAGTGTGTCACAGCTAGAACAACGTATTCTAGGAAAAAGCACAGCAAATCCTCATGGGGAGAAAAAGCTTCTATAATTAGATGCCTTTCTTTACCCTATTTTCTTGCATTTGGGTAGGTGTATTAGGCCAATGAACTTCATAAAGAGACACCCGGTCTCACCCACCTTGCTTCAATCCTGCTCCACTCTGATGGACAGAAAACACGTTTTCTGGAAACAGCCAAAGACCATTAAATCTATTAAGTAAGTTATTACCTGGAAGAATATTTGTCAAGGACAAGAAGCAGTACGCAGACAAACTGATGCACTACCACAAATAAGGCTGGCTGTTTCCGCATTCCTTGAAAAAGTTATGCGAACCCATGTTCTTAAAACACTCATTTCATTGGATTTTTTGCACTTGAAAAAGTGCTAAAAAGATTAAGTCTACTTTGTTACCACTACAAAAGATAAATCTTCATTTAATCTGTAATTTCTTAGAGGATTACTCACTGAGTTTCCGCTCTAAATCTTCTTATTTGTTTACGTAAATCCAGAACACTAGCCACATTATACATGGGGCTCTCAGCCTGCAGAATAAGGAAGGTGTTTTCATCTAAGCAAAACTTTTCCCCATAAGAGAAATGAATGGATTGTGCTTCCACTGATTTTTCAATGCTTAAAAAGAGGAAGCTCTATTTCAGGGTAAGAATTTGGAAGTTTCACTGAGATTTACAAAAACTTGGAAGACTAAAGGATAAAATAGGAATTAAATTACCTGCAAAAGTGACTGAACTGCATGCAAAGTGATTAAATGATGTGCAAAAACGAACACACACACTGGCTTCACGGCACACACGCCGACAGAAAATAGCCAATTAAAGCATAGTGGGTCACTAAGCTTTGCAGTACGTAGCGCTCAGCACAGAAATCAGGTCCAGCGCTCAGCATTTTCTGTCAAAGTTCATCTCAACCTCTAGACACCAAAGGCATGCCATGATGTGCAGCAGAACTGCTTGGGATGGAGAGAGATTCAAGTTGGCACAGGTAGCTCCCGTCCTCATTTGTGAGGGTCACAGCCCAAAGAGAAAGAAGTTAGGGGCCATGTATCCAAGTCAATGACGTGCAGTTTTCAGCCTCGTGCCAGGACTGCCTCCCTACCCCAGCTCAGCAGCAGGCACAGGAGCCACACAAGAGCATGCATGGAAGGCACAGCAGGAAGCTGAGGGGACTCAGCTGCCATCTCCCTTGGCACAAATCATATTGTAGGCTTCACACACACACACACACAGGCACATGCACACACCATCAGTCTACAGGCACAGCATTTTCTTTTGACTATTACCCAAATTCATTTCAAACACTCGAGTCACCCAAAACATTATTTCTAAGAAAAAAAACACAAAGAATAGCATTTCTTGCATTATTTCAGTCAGTCCTTCGACTGTCTGGAGAAGACTGACTTGATCCAAAACAAAGTCCAATGCTGGCACATAAATAGTGCTAGAGTAAGTGATTCAACATCATTGTCTAGAAACTTTTAGAGCAATATATCAAAACAGTAGAAATTTATTTAAAATATTTTGACCAAAAAAAAAAATCTGTCTTATATTTGGTCAAAATTATCAACCTCTTTAGCAAAATGCTTCTGTGGGTCTGCCGTCACAAAAGTTACCTGCCAACAGTAAAATTATTTGTTTGATTCTATGACTAACATGATTATTACTTTAGTGGTCATGCCTCTCTATACAACTCTGGAAGTGCAGCACTGATGCTACCAGTACTTGCATCTGGATTTGTAGCACTTCGCACAGCCAGTTTCTGTTTCCATTTGTCTGCAAGGGCAGAGCTTGAAATCTGGCCCACAGAAACTTATTTTTCTGATAACTCCAATTCTTCAAGGAAGCAACTTGGAAAAAAACTCTGTGAGACGCTAAAAAGCCTCATTTCCTGTAAGGCACATTTCCCATATTCTCTTGTGTCTGTTACAATAAAAAGTTGATTTGAGTTTTCTTGGAGGTTGGGGCATGCTGTCCCTCCTGACAGCAGTGAATTTTAGATCCTGCAGTACAGGGAGAGCTCCTACTGCATTTTGTGGCATCCTCTGTTTTCACCATCTTTGCAGGTTGGGTATTAGGAGAAATTTCTCCTCAGACAGAGCGGTCAGGCACGGGCACAGGCTGCCCAGGGAGGTGGAGGAGTCACCGTCCCTGGAGGTGTTCAGGAAACGTGGAGATGTGGCACTGAGGGACATGGTCAGTGGGCACGGTGGGGATGGGCTGGTGGTTGGACTGGGTGATCTGAGAGGGCTTTTACGACATGAATGATTCTGTGATTCCGTGAATATAATGACCTTTACTCCACTACTTCTGTCACACGTAGTTGAAGATGGCTGATGGCTTCAGTAGGTAATTACTGATGGAGAGGGATGGAAAGACAGATAGGTGTGATCCTCTTTGCTTCATTTCCTTTTGAAACCA
The DNA here is from genome assembly GCA_013396635.1 of Penelope pileata. Classification (NCBI taxonomy): domain Eukaryota; kingdom Metazoa; phylum Chordata; class Aves; order Galliformes; family Cracidae; genus Penelope; species Penelope pileata. The sequence continues at coordinate 877,650 of WBMW01003842.1, forward strand.
CTGCAGACAACTGAAATCTTGAAATTGCAGCCAGGCACTTAAAACCAGAACCGAAGTCCTTATTAATTCGCGTGCCCCAAGAAACAGAGTGCACTCAGTGAATGAGGACACCGCATAACAAACACTAAGGAAGGGTTTTCTGTATTCCGGGTCCCTACTCACACCAGCATGAGCTTGGGAAGAAAAGCAAGCTCAGGACAAGTTAAGAAAATCTATCGTAAAATAAGGAAGTTGCTAGAAACAATAAATACCAGATTCTGTATTTTTTTCATATAGTAAAGTTTCAGAAGAAAGCTGACAAGTCTTCTGTACATTCTTTTCTTAACAATATACAGAATAGAGGCAGCAAGAAAAAGATTAGCCAAAAAGCTGAAAATCACAAAGGATAATGTTCTAGTGTTCTAGGAAACAACCAGGTGACATTACTCTGCACTGATTTTCAGAGCATCTAATTAATTGCCTGCCACATCCAAACTGGCAGGCTTAAAGGAAGGCAGGGACAGAGTATGGAAAAAGCACTTTCAAAGAAGCTTAATCCACTATTACAACATTAAACTGACAACATAAACTGACCAACAATAACGAAACAATAACTTTCAGTGGAATTTTTTTTTTTTGCTTTGTAAAAGCAAAAGTAGTGTGAGAAATCATTAGTGTTCACAGTTTATCAAACCAGCACTGCTCACTAAAACCTGGATGATAGATGAGCTTAAAGAAATGTTTTACACGGAACATAATGAGCTTTAAAAGGAAACGAAGGTAATCACTTATTTGCACATGTGAGCAGCAGCATAAAGGCACTAAGACTGAAAGTGATCGTTGAATTCACACTCAGGTGTTTCCCGTGGGAGATGCCACACTACATACACACTAATTATGCAGCCAATTTTTTTTTTTAATTTTAGACTCATTTTATGTTATGACAGTCTACTAACACATCGCGTGGATGTGTGCTGTGCAATAAAAACAAAGCTCTTCAATAGAGATAAAGGTACGGTGAACGCAACAAATCAAAGGTCACATATGCTTGGCAAGTGGAATTTTATTCTAATCGATTTTGGAAAAACACTGAAAGGTGATTTAGCAATTAAAGGATCAACTCGTAACACAAAGTAACTGGACACGTTGGAAGATGAATGCCAGTTGGCTCAGCTTTTCTTCTATGATATGTTTCGGCTTTTTTTGGTAAGCCTACGATGAGCCTTACGAGGGTTAAGTACTTAAAATTTACTTTGCGATTTTCTCTTGTTCATTTTTCCTTCTTCTCCCGCTCTTTTGGTGTGTCACAATTTTGGTTTTACTAAAACAACCCCTTGGTAGGAAATTCAACCTGACTGTTCTTGCAAATAAAACAAACATAGCTTTATTTGGCACCACAGTGTAGGTGTTCAAAGCTCAGCATCCACTTGGCACCAAAAAGATAGCAAAATAAACCTATTTTAAGGATTGAAACAATTGCTTTGTCATCATCTTCCTCCACCTCAATCTCAACACTAAGTCTCAAACTAAGTTCTTTTCTACTTGATTATTTTTCTTTTCATGCCACCAAATAAGACAAATGTCTTAATGAAGGTCCATGCATTTGGAAAAAAAAAAAAAAAAAAAAAAGACCCCATACACACAACACAACTGCAGCAAGTTCCGAAATCTATAAAGGTAGATCCAGAAGGAAATTTTAAAAGTTTCAGTTTGAACAAAGGAAGCTCCCAATATGAAAATAACTAACAAAATTGGCCTGCCTTGCCAACAACTCTTAATTATTAATACCGTCATCTAGCCAGATGAGAGACAATATCTTGCAGAGTGCAGCTGTGAACAACAGCAGGAAAATAAAATCATCCTTTCAAACTGCAGTGCCACAAATAAAGCTAAAAGTTATTTTCAGAAAACATTCTGTAGTTTTTTTGGAAATAAAGACTGTAACGCAGCTTCCCAGCAAGTCTTGCTTGCGATAACCACTGCACTCGGACCGAAGCCACAGTGATTCCCTTCTCTACGTTGAAGATGAGTTAAAGGATATTTCTGACAATTGCTACAGTAGACATCGTGGTAATCTCATGAAGACAACCCTCCTCAGTGCTGCTTGAAGAGACCATCTTTTTCCTCTCTTTTCAGAGATATTATAAATATAGGTAAATAGGTCATTCAATTTCACTCTCAAAGTGACTCTGAAAAGATGCCTGCCAGGTAATATAAGAAAGTGAGAGGTAATGTAAGGAAGTGAGCTTCCTTCCTCTCGCTGGAAGACCCATGCTTTTTCTAAGCACTTCCCATAGGCCCACTACCATAATTAATACAAAGCTAACTTCTACAGGAAGATCAGTGCACAGAGCATTGCCAGCACTGTCTTCCTAAGCAAAAATAAATAATACTCTACGCAGTGAAGACATCATTATTTCAAGGTTAGTCTTCTTGCTGGCAAAGAGTTCAGTTGGAAGAACTGTCTATTATATATCAAAGACTAGATTAGTCCTTATATTTTTGTATGGTTTTTCCTTTCGTTGTTGTTGTTCGTTTGTCTAAACCACATGAGATCGATTTACAGGATTAAAAGTAAGCAGTAAGATTTAGGAAAGTCAACGTTTATATACGTGTACATAGATATATTCCCCCTTCTAAATATATATGGCAGAATAGGGGAGGATAGGAAACTGAAACAAAATGTAAAAATGTGTTCCAGTTTTCACAAGCAGAGTGATAAACAGTAGCACCTTTTAAAACACTGGAGACTGCAGGGCAGGCTTACTGACCTTTTCTGCCCTTAACACCACTCCCAAGCCACAATGCTCACCAATTTGCAAGGTTATCTCAAAGTTCAGCAGGAAAACCACAGTGGTAGTGTTAATATGCAGGGCAGACCAGGACCTGTCACACCAAAACCAAAACTGCCCTGGAAGTTTTCACGTCTGGACCAGGATCTGCCTGTGGGCAGCATGAAGCACGCTACAGCCAATGCGAGGAGTTTTGTGGCGTAAAGGACAACACACAAGTTAAGCTTCAGCGGTGATGGATGTTACACAATGTTGATTCTTAGATTTTATTTACTGAACAAAAAAGTTCTATTTATACATACCTGGCAAACATGGCTTTATAGATAACACTGCCAGGATGACACTTGAGCGTAATTAGGGTAATCACCTGTTTCTAACTCAGTGGAATATCCTGCAGAGAGCACTAGTACCTCCTGCTTCACTGTTTCACCTGACCTTACGCAGTTTTCCTCACTCATTTTAAAAAGACCAAGAAATGGATAAAAGGAGGAAACTCTTCACTCAGAGGGAGGTGAGGCACTGGCACAGCTGCCCAGAGAGCTGTGGGTGCCCCATCCCTGGAGGTGCTCAAGGCCAGGTTGGATGGGCCCTGGGCAGCCTGACCCAGTGGGTGGCAGCCCTGCCCATGGCAGGGGGGTGGGGCTGGGCGGGCTTTAAGGTCCGTTTGGGCCACATCCCACATATATCATTCCCACAGCCCCACAACTTCCAGCACAAGCACCCTATGCCCCGTTGCTGCCCTACTACCACAGCACAAGCAGCCTGAGGGCAGCCCTGAGGTGCCATGGGGCTCCCCAGTCGGTGAGAAAGAACGTACAAGTTTTATTTACACAATCCCATTAGGTCTCACTCTAAACATTGTCTGGGCTGCACAAACAGATAGGCTGCACTGTGGAGCAGAGGGATGAGCACAAATGAGAGGTGAGCCTCACCTGCCTCACAACATGGTGGGCACAGGCCTGCAACACGCCAGGCGTCAGCAGGCAGCCTGACCAAGAGAGCCAAATTACCTGAGGCAAGGCTGTGGAGTTACAAACTTCTCACATTTTGTCATGACCACAATGCAAAAAACCCACTGTGCTCCATTTTTAAAACCATCATTAAGGCAGGACAGACTAAAAAACCAGAGTAAAGAAGAACATTTGCTTCCTCGCTGTAGCTGGCTGATGCCCTTTGTCTTGTTGACTCTTTATGAGTTGCAAGGTTATAGACCAGCATTTCTTCCAATATACCTTACAGTACAACGTCCTCCCAATTTCTGTAGTAGTGTAAAAAGAAAAAAAAAAAAAAAGAAGAAAAAAGAAAGAATCAAAGCCAATTAAATAGATTACAAAAATATAGGTATTTCAAAGTTGATATCTTATTATGTAGAACTTCACCCAGATGCTCTCTGCTCCATTTACTGGCAAACAGATCTATTCCTTCTCTTTTTGAAAGGAGTTTGTCCAAAAATATTTGAAATATTTGATGAAAAAGGTTACATGTCTGTTCTTAGTATCAAGATGTAAATACACAGCTTTCAGTACAACTTCAATAATATTTTAATAAATATAGCACAAATTTAATTAGAGATGGAACATAAAACCTCAAGTGATCTGTTCATCTTACAATGAATTTAAAAATTACTCAACTTTCCACTTTCTTTCCTCTGAATTATCCGAGTGGTTATTGGGTATATGTGAACATCCTTGCAAGTGACCTGACTCGAACTATAACAACATTAGTAGGTGTTTTTATCTAAAAGGATTCAAGGATCCAAGTGCAAGATTAAGTGCTTCCAAACTGATATGTCCGATAAACGCAACGACGATGTGTGGGGCCTTGTTACGACTGAAGTTGGCTTAGCTTGGGCTATTATTTAGAAAGTTTAATTTTTTGTGCGTTTTCTGCAAGCAGTGTAAAGGTGCAGATCATAGATACAGTTTGAAGAACCATAACCTCATCTTCAGTTGGATCCTCACAGCTTTGCTTATCCCTGCTGCTGACAGAATTCTGAGTTTGTTTCTACCTATACAGTCAGCAATTCCAATATTTATTTTTATGACACGTTCAGTGTATTTCTTTTACTAGAAAAACAGAAAAATCACTGATGTCAATCTCTAGCGCAAACAGAAAGAATGGCATCATTCAGAAATATTCAAACAAGAACACTCCATTAGCTCTATAACAAAGAAATACTGAAAAAAACACCCTCTCTCTCACCCTTACCTAAAGCTGTTTTGGCCTGGCAGCCTCAGAACCCTCTGTAAGAAACACTTCTTCCCTTTTTCACCCCACACACACCAGTCTCCAAAGACATCTATGCCCACAAAGCTACAATTTCTGAGTTCTCAGACAGATCTCTCTGCTTTAAAGACTCATTTGCCACATTTTAAATAACAGTATATTGTCACGCTACAGATAAAATAATCACAATTTCTGTTTGACACACCACTTCAAAATAAGTTTTTGGGTACCACCACCGCTTCAACGCGATGCTCAGGAAGTGATGGCAAAGGTCTGAGTGCAAAAGCTTTGTACAGATGTAAAAAATTCCAACTGATAAACGGGAAAGGGTGATGGCTCGGAGTCCTTGTGGGCAGGCTGCGGGCACTGCAGGCTTTTCTTGTCAGCAGTGGAATTCAGTGAGCAGAACAACTTTGGAAGCTTGTTACTGGTTCAGTGAGCACAGGGAGCTAGCACTCACTTAGCAGAGCCCCAAGTTACCAGCCAATTGAAAGCTTACATTATCGAACCACCTCACCAAAAGCTCTAGGCAGGAACACCACAACTTTGCAGATCTGCTCCCTCTTTATAAGTAAGATCGGACAAATACAAGAAAAAGACAACAGAGTCCATAGTTACTCTTCCTGCTGCCATCAGGCACACCTTCAAGCATCTGTACTCAAAACAGTCCCTGATTTTATTTGGTGAATAGTGTGATTACCTTAGTATAACTCATTTGGGTGAGCATGTACACAATTCTTTAAAAAGAAAATTGCCCCTTTGCTAAGTAATGTTTGCACAGCACTAAGTAGCCAATTTCTGCTCAACCTCCCTTTTGCAGTGAGCAGTACTACACTCTCATCTATCAAGCTTAATTATAGCAGAGAAGATCACTTGGATGCTAGCACTTCTGCGCTACAGCAGCTCTGAATTCAGTGACAAAAAATAATCACCTAATATGCTCAGGGCATTATTTCCCTATGGTAATAAGGCAATTAAACCCATGCACATTTTTGTGCTTATAATCAACAGAGCTACATATCTGGTTAGCATCATAGCGGGGTGAGAAGTAGTTGTACTGCAACCATGTCATGTAGATCCAAACGGGGAGAGGAACTGGGCCAGCGTACAGCAGCTGAGCACGATGGTATTTTTGATAGTTGCCTTCTGGTGCTGCAGAATCTAATTTCCGTACAGGAAAAAAAAAAAGTTTTTTGGCAAATCTTTGTAATTTTCTACATATGCCTCAGTCAATGGGTTTGACAAAGTGTGGATCACACTCATTTGCCTCATGAGCTTTTGAATACCGATTTAGGCAAGTGGAACTTGTTTCAGTCTCCACAGTTAAGAACTATTACAGGGTTGACCAAATGGTGCAATTCAAAAAACAAAACAAAAACCATGAAGTCTCTTACAATTTTTCTATTATGCATTACATCAGAAATAAGCAGCTTGACATAAGGTATGCAAGCTGTTAGGGAATTTATTTATTTGTAAATGACAAACCAATCTCCCTCTCAGTCTAACAGCTTTTCCTGGGGAGTCAATTTATTTAAAAATAAATTCAGACATTGTCATGCTGAGACATAATTATGGGCTTTCATATGTAGTTGCAGTCTGAAGTATCTCAGCTGCGTGATCAGACTTCTGGAGGAAAAAAAAAAAGTTAACTAAATTAAAAAAATAAGAGTTACACTGGAGGCTCTATCAGATCTGCTTCTGGGAGTAGAGGAGTCTATATATTGCTCTGCAATATGCAGCCAGAGCAGCATTAAGGCGTACCACTAGACTGCTGCAACAGTGCTTGCGTTAGGATTGCCCCCATGAAATGCATTTAGAAATGCTCACTCATTCAATCTAGCATTTCAGCATCAAGCACATTCACTACTGGCACCACAGACATGAAGAACAGGATGAGATGATGCAGTCCTCAGGGACAAAGTCCATGCACCCAAGAAGAGCTATGGCTGAGTGCTTTGGTGCCAAGTGGTGACGTCCTACAGAGATCTGACGTAGATTACTCACCCCGTATGTCTCTCACACACTCACTTGAGGGGGTTATTTGAAAACACAAATTTTTTTAGGAATTGTTTTTGAAGGCTTAGCAAGAAAATTTTCATCCTACTCGCTAGACACTAGAATAGCTTGAAGCAGAAATATTTGGCTCAGGGAAGAGAACTACTAAATTTGTGCATGTGATCCTGAAACTCCGAAGTATGCCTAACCAAAACAGCTCAAACCTCCACGCAGCAGACGACATTTGGAGATTTCTATTTTAATGCACACACACATGTGCATGGCAGATCTCTCATCTCTTCCACCACCCAACCCACGACACCATGCAGGGAGGGGTGGGGGGGACCACACCACGCAATGGGAGTCTGCTGGAAAATGGGTCACCAAGGGAATGCTTGTAATACAAGATGCCCAGAGCCTCACACCCAGCTTTGTCGCATCTCGACGTCACCACTCCTCCCACGCCACAACCAGGGAACCAAAAGCAGGGTGCCAGGCAGGGCACAGCTCAAGCTGGCAGCTCCGTCTGGCAGCTGGGAGAGAGGTGACAGCAGAGCTCCTGGAAGCCAGAGGCAGGCACTGACCAGCCCAAAAGAGGGCACGTCACACTGCAGCTGCACCGCAACCTGACGGGGCTGACTGCGGATTTTGTCTAATGCTTGAATTTGTTCTAAAATACAGCACTATGTGGAAGTGTGACAACGAGCTTCTTTAGAACCATTAAAATCTGTCATGGCACTCTGATAGTGGCATTCTAAAAATAAGCTTGCTTACAAAGACCATTAGGTAAATCAAAATCAAGGGCTTGCATGGCTCTACAAGGCAAAGAAGAAGGGCAGCCAAAATCCACTTCATTTTACATGTTTATCTTACTTGCAAAGATAACGCCAGCAATGTTTGAGAGCACTGGGGAGCATGACAATAAAATACACAGCGGCATCCCCTGACGTCTGCACACACCAAACCAGACCAAGCAAAATACTTGGTCATACGGAACCTAGGGAAGAGCGAGCATGATTTCAATAGTCTCCAGAGGCAAAAAAAGATTTTAAAAAGGTAAAACAGATAGAGATAGTGTATGTGGAAAGACTGAGTTAAGGCATTATGAAGGTTTAACTACAGGCTCCTGGAAGTTTATTTTATTCTCTGCAATCGCTCAAGCTTTCGTTCAGAATATTTTACAAAATAAGTCAATCTTTCAGAGTAATGCAGTGGAAATTCCCTTAATGTGTACATCCCAGAGCCCTGGAGGGGTTCAGAGTGCTGTGACTCTTCTTAAGGGTAAAAGTTTCACTTCTTTGATGTTTCTGTACTCTTACATGTGTGGTTAACAATAATTCTTTGGCAGATTCAAGAAAAAAAAGTCAAGAATAGACTACAGCATCATAAAATGAGCCTGATTTAATGAAAGAGCACAGCTCTGGACTAAGGTCAGTCCAGTGAGACCTAACAGCCACGCTCAGAGAGTCAGGGCTGGGTGGGCAGCTTGCTCAGGGCTGCAGTGAGACAAATGGGGTAACATCCTACAAGAAGGCTGCGACACACTGCCCTCTGAGATGTGACAACGCAGGGAAGGGATAGCCCTTGCTCCTCATCTTGCCTGAGCAGGCATCCACAAAACAAGCAAAAACACTGTCAGAGAGGTTAGCACTTTAGATTATGTTTTCCTGTATGTCAACGAGATATTGGAAGGAAAAACAGGAGATTCATCTAACATATGTACAAATGGGATATCTCTTCACAAAACATCCGTGGAGATTTAAAAAGAGCAAATACACTTGCAAGGCAACATGTTCCTGATTTGAGCTTGAAACCAACAGAGTCAAACATGGAAATTACATGCGTATATTGTTCTCCTTTGCAGAGATCAGTTCTGGCCAACCAGGACGTACTGCAGCAGCACAGAAAGGAGATAAAGGTGTGGATAGTTTTGAAAAAATGGAAATCAAGCAAATACAATATTGTCATTGCGTTCATCGCATTCTTGAAGATGGTAGCTTATAAACTTAGAGAAGAAGACAGAAAAATCCTATTAGGTCACACACAGAAATATACATGTGGCAAACATGGCTAAGATACTCAACGGAAAACTGAAACACTCGGTGCTGTTACATTTTCAATCCACTTACCTTGGAACTTGGTAAGAACCAGCCCACTTACACTAAAACCAACGATATTTGAACCTCATCAAAAACACTGTTTGCCTTGTTTGATTTACAGAGTCAACACAGCATGAATAAATAGTCTACCAATATGAAACCAGGAGCCAAGAACTCTGACCTGTCTTTGGGAGCAAACTTCTGTTGCGTTCATACACACAACTACACGCAATAAGGCAAGCTGGGGTACTCAAGCACAGACTGCGTACATCTCAGGGCTAGCAGACGAGGTTATGTTTCAGCAACAGCATTACTAGAGATGCTTTGACAGAGATTATTAATAGGAACAACATCATCCTCAAAAATCAAATAATTTCCTAGCTTCTGAGTATTTCTTACCTTCATATTCTTGTCTGTATTAAACCACTCTAGGATTTTGAAGGACTACTTAAGAAGTCCCTTTAAACACAAGGCAATACCAAGTAATTATTTGGCTATGGAGGATTATATTTATATCTGATTAAAATGGAAATTACTGAATAAGAAATAAGAGAGAAGTCTTTATACAAATTAGTTTTCACTCTCAAAATTACTACTAGTTTTAACTAAGAACTGAAAATCTCCACAAGTCTACACTATGGTTATACATTTATGAAACCATGATTAATCTGGAGTAGGAGAAAAAGTACAAGAATAGACAGCAGTCCTGTAAATTTTACAAAAGACAGTCAAGTTGACCAAGTCGCTACATATTTTCTGCAGAAAGTTCAGTTGCATAAAGAATTGGGACTTCACAGTGCAAATAACTGCTAAAGGTGTTTATAAACCTTTTTACCACATGGGCCAAATTCTGGAGAGAGTTGAAATTTCTTTAATTATTTGAAATTATCACTGATAATTCTAACACAGACTATATAACTATTTTCCAAATACTACACATTTTTATAGATGAACTCATTACAAACCCTTAGTGACCTTAAAAACAAAACAAAAATAAGCTTCACTTGTTATCTGCAGAAGTTGTCTATGTAACATGCACAAGCCTCTAAGTGACGATTAAGAGTACTGGTGAATTAGAACAAAAGACTGATCACACCTATGGACAGCAGACACCCCCCCGTGCTGGATATGCTGTGAACTGGCACTCTTACACATTTGGTGTCCAAGATCCTGTGTTTGTAAATGCTGTGACTTTCCTTATAATGCCTTCTAGAAAAGTAATATTTTTTCTTCTTTTACATCAAGCCTCCTGCCTGATTTTAGTTTCTGTGGTGGCCTCCAGTTCTTGTCCTGTAGGATGTTCTGAAGAACGGCATCGCATCCCATCCCATTACACACCTTCACACCACTGAGTTTTATATCTGTTCACCACTCAAGCTGTTAATCGGATCCATTTGCTATCTGTATCCAACCACTTTTTAGTTCAGCCATTCTGGCCACTGACAAGAACTACGCATGCAAGTGTCCAATTCACACCCAGAGCACATGCTTTGTGACAGAGCAACACCTTTTCCAAGTCGTCCTTTCATTTTCTTGATCACTGACATGAGAACACTGTGCAACTCCAAGACGCTAACAGCTAATCCAGAACACCTCACTGCTTGCACCTGTCTCCTGCAGACATTATTCCCCACATACATTTGTACCCAGCGAGGATGAAAGTTTTCTGCCATTCTACTGTTCCACTACTCACTAATAATTTCGCTAATCAATGTCCGTAAATGACTACTCCTTACATGATTATTCTTAGCACCATATCAACAGAAAATACCATCTCCATTCACACATTTCCCCACACCATTTATAAATTCACCAGACAGTACAGGGCTTTCAAGACATTTAGCGTCTGATGAAGCATCCTGCCAATTTTTTAGCCAATTTTAATGAATTTTTTTTTAGAAAATTGAAGCATACCTCTTCATCTGGCCCATTTCACTTTGCATATTTGCTGTGAGAAGGCCAACTGGTTTACAAGATAGAACATTTCCTCACGAAAAGCACATAGGTTCTTCACAGTGTATTTTGTCTATTAAGTTTTATGGCTGCAAGCTTTGATTAGCCTAACTCCTCAGCTCTCTGCATCACTTTGAAGTCTTCGCATTGAGGCTAATTTCCTCTGGCATTAAAAATAATTTAAGGAATAGATCAAACTATATTCCATTGTAAGAAAAACTTAGATAAGAAACATCCCCTAAGCTCTTCCACACTGCACACTGATGCAAATAATTAAACTGCAGTGATACAGCCCTATGTTTCTTGACTGCTCCCGTCACACATGCACTGTTCAGCAACCTGCCGCACAGTCTGGCAGGGTTGGTGTGATGGGGGTGGAAAGGGAGCTACATTCACTGTCTTTTTTTATGCCTTTAGCAGTTTGCTCCTCGAGAACATTTGTCTTGTCATATTATCATCTGATTTTTAACTTTCCAGAGATTATGTGCTTTCTTCTATTTTCTCATTTGGATATATTTTCCCCTTGTCCTTCTATTTCCAATGATTTCCTCTTCTATGCTGCTTAACCATGTTTTATGTGTCCATGGAGAAAGTGCTATTTTCAGATTTATAGATTTTTTTTTCCTGCACTCAAAGAAAACAAAGGAGTAACAGTGTGTTATTTTCCATCGTGGAAAAAAAAAAAAAAACAAAAACACACACACACACAAATCCTCACATCGGGCTCATAAGTCATTTAATGCTAACAAGGCATTAGAAATGACATAAGACAACCACAACAGCAAACTGCTCAAAGTTGAACAATTATCTATGTATTTGGCAAACACTGGATGGGAGGGGAGGTGGTGGTTGGAGGAGGACGAAGGTTTAATCCATTCCAATAGAACTTCGGAGTGTCAGTAAGCCAAACTCTACAGCTGCTAATGAAAGTAGGATGTTGGACAAGAGGTACAATGAGACCTAAACCACCACCTGCATGGCCGTGCTTACACAAAGGCTTGAAGCTGAAACCCCAGTCTTACAAGAGCAGAGAATGGCTACTGCAGGCAGGAGAGAAAGCCGTGTCTGCAAGGCTGGAGAAGACTGGCAGGCAGGGAGCTTCTTTTGAACCCGACAGGGGCCGGTTGTACAGACCTGGTGTCAATTGCAAAAGTAAAAAAGTCTTAAAAATAGGTAGCTGGAGAATCCTTCACCCACTGTTCCTTTCTGCCTGGGACCCTTCGGCTTGTTTCTTTTTCCAAATGAGAAATCTGTTCCCTACTTATCAGTTATGGCTCGACCTCCCAAGAGCAGGGGTCTCAACAGTCTGGTAAGTACAGGATCCTCCGCTTCTAACTGGAAAATAAGCTCGCATTCTCCATAATAAGCATTCACATCATAAGCAATAGAAAGACACATCAAATATCCAAGTCAAATAAATTGAATGAATATAGCTGGGTAAGCTTTAGTCATCATTAAATAGACCTGTATCATATACTTGCTCAGCAATACTTTCTTCTTTCTTCTCATATCTCTGTGCAATTTAACAAGAAAAATGCCCTACACATGGATCAACAAGCAATATAATCAAAACAAATCTCAAACCGAAAGCCTGAAGCTTTGTGATGTTTGGAATCAAAATGTTTTCAAACCTTGGCCCAAACACTGTGCTGAATGACCGACACATGGAAACCTCGGGAAACGTCAGTACCTTACACAGACATTTTCAAAACAGGAGTGGGCAACTCTCAGGATTACATCCACTCCACATTTCCAGCTACTACATTGCCAAAGCTAAAACATCATAAATACTACTTGCTTAAGGTGCAGACACTGTAACGACAACAGTTAAAGGGAGTAGTGATATACAGCATATATGGAGCAGTATTACCACTAGCATGCAGTATATATGGAGCGGTGATACTATTTTTGACTAAAACAATCTTCTATTTCAGAGCCAGATAAGGGTCTGCATGCTGTAAGTTTTTCAGGACACATTGAAAGATCCTCTAAGTGTCCTATGAAATCTGCCTGCCTTCGCACATTGAGAAGAATGGCTTTTCAGCTAAGGATCAAAGGCTTTTTAACAAAACACACTGAAATCAGAGTTTCCAAGAGATTAGGCTATCTAAATGTTTCAGTTCCATTATACGTAACCATATCCTACATCATCAGCCTTTGCTCTCATGAACGAAGGCAGCACTCCTTCCCTGTAACAGAAACAGACCTTGAGGCAAAGAAAAGACAGCATCGAAGCTTTGAAGAGGATGGGGGAAAAAAGACAAGTCAAGCATCTTAGCTTAAGAAGGAACTAAAAAACTTAGGCACTTAATTTTATAATTATCTCCTTGGACTGGTGAAGAGATAAAAACCTAGCCTCAAAACTAATTTCAGCAGAACTGAAATGTTTAAGAAAGTAGAATGCCCAAAACAGATAAGAGAACTTAGCTCTTGATGTAATAGTGACAAACCTGCATTTGATGGTATTTTCTTCTTCCCCTATGGTAAACTCATTAGAAGGTACCATTTCCCAGGAAAGAGTCTCTTTACGACAAATTAGCACAATAGTGGCACCAGCCTTCCACTACATACTTTCAGGTTCAGGACTTGCTCAAACTGAATGCTCAGAGCAACATGAAACAGAGAGCACTCACACCCTGTTAAGCCTCAGAAATAAGAAAGAAACCTGAGGAGACCTCAGGAGTTTTCATAGTTCAATGAAAGCAGAGCAAGAATGATTATTGAAAAAGGTCACTGTGACACAACAGCAGTGCAGTAATGGTAATGTAAAGTAAAGCATTTAATCCCATTATCCTTTTTCCCCATCGCAGAAACAAACCTCACTCACAGAGAACACTTTCAATAAATAAGTAAATAAAATGCACAACTGCAACAATTAAATCTATTACCAAAGAATGAAAAACGAACAGTAAGAATAGAGCAATAACCTTGCTGAACTGCATTTTTATTTCTATTTACATGCAGGATGAAAGACTTTTAAAATCAAAATATCTAGCAGATGCTCTGGCATATAGCCTCACACATTGATTTCCTTCTAAGATCATTCATAAGCAGCAAGGTGCTCCTTTTAAAAAAAATATTTCACAAAAGCAGAGATCTGACTGAAGATAAAAGTCAACATGCAGAATCCCTATCCATTTCCACACTTATAAATAAACAAACAACAGAATCACTAGGAAAATCAATGAGATTCTCTCTAATGTAACACTGTTTCTTTGCAGAATAAGAATAAAGACTTTGTTTATTCTTTAGTTAACGTATGTCATCCTTTCTCAAGCTTGTTTTTGCTCAAGTTCAGCCAAGACTCTAGGATGCAAAATCCCATTCTATGAAAGAAAAAATATTAGCAATGATCTTGTTGGTACTTTCTGATGAGAAACTCACATTAGGAACAGCAGAAAAAGTAGCAAGAAATTAAAAAAAAGCAGTTCTGTCAGAGGAAGAACGTTCCCACACTATGCAATATTCATCAGAGTTAAGCATACTCCATGCCCCAGTGGTTCCAGAATGGTTTTCCCTGCTCTACAGACACCTGCATATTGCCTTCATAAAAAAAACAAACAAGAGGAGGAATGATCTGCTGAAAACAAAAGAACTTGCAAAAACTGTGGTGAGAGTGGATTTTAGTCCAGGTCTTTTTTCACTGAGCTTAAAAACAGGGAACAGGAACATCATCTTCTCACCACCTTTTCTTCGGTCTTCAACTCACATTTGACATAAATGACGTAAAACGTATTGATCAAAATTACCTTCTTCAAGACTTTTCCCATGCCAACTCTATCTCATCTTAACAGAAATTCAATCCTCCTGACAGAGGCAAGCTTCCAAGACAGGAAAAAATTGTATTAATCTGTCCAAATGAACAACCTTCATCTGTTTTAGTCAATATATTCTACTCAACAGGCTTTGAAAAGCACTTTAACATTATTTTCAACAACAGAAGCTGGTCTTTCAACAGTTGAGAAAAGGAGAGCACAGATGCATAAATAGCAGAGATGAGATGAAAATTGGAGAAAATCAACTTCAGTGCTTCACCATTATCTCAAAAAGTTACATGCACATACACATTCTTAATCCTTGTGCAAGAAGCATGGTAGACAAGCTTTACAAGGTGTTAACAGATTCACTGCTTGTTTATTCTTCTATAATTTTTCAGAGCTTTGTCACTGAAAATTACAAGCTTAATTCTCACTTTTTAATCAACAATTCTAAAAAATATATATAAACCCACATACTTTGCATTGGTCATCCCTCCCTCTTTTCCCTTAATCTTTTAAGAAATTAAAAAAAAAAAAAAAAAAAACAAGCTTTTTGAAAAGCTCTATATCCTTCCAGTCACGTCATAGCCACTGATCAGCAAGTATACCCTTCTTGCAAACCTCAAACCTCACTGTGCAAGTTAAGTAGTAAGGGGAACATCACACCAAATGCTGTTAGTGACCTCAAATAATAAGGAATTTTGCAGAAGTCACACTAGAGGAAAAATATCCACGTACCCTACGAAGTTTAAGGAAAACAATACATTGCTCATTTTTGATGACAAACAATACAGCTACAAAAAAGAAAACACTATAGGCAAACAAACATCCCAGTGCGGGCAGCTTCCCACAGAAAACTGCGTCAGTGTGAGCTTCCAAGCACCTTCATTTGCCTGACACTGTTCTTTAGAGAATGGGCTGCTGTACAGCAAAATCACCAGATGTTTTGCCAGGACTTGTCCATCCACACCTGAAGCTGAGGTTTTGTTTGTTTTCAGGAGAACCCAAAAGCTCCTACAGAAAGAAGAGTGAATGGAGCCCCTCCTCGCTTCCCAACTCAAAGCTGCCGATGTTATGCACATTGGCTCACCCATGGTTTCCATAGGTCAGCATTTGAGATTTACAGCAAAATAGCATCAACATGGACATAAGGAGAACACCACTCACAGTTAGTATGAGCTACTTCAGAAACAGAGAAGCTTTTAAAAAATGCAAGATCTCCATGACTGTCAGGAGGTGAGGCTGTCCATGCCACCACACACGTCAGAATTTAAAATACCTTCTGCACGCAGCAGCCTACTACTGTCACCCTGCTAGTCAAACACAACTGCTGCATGACCTTCTGTCAACTGCAACGACAAGACACAAAGGAAAGCAGGGTAAGCGTCCACCTCTCTCAGTCGCTCACCCGTGCGCCCAGAGCCACTTCTCACAGCCTCCACGTGTCTGTGCTCACACACAGGCTTGCTCCTCCTGGCTGTCACTGCTGCTGTGCCAAATGTGGCACACGCCTCGCGCTGCAAGTACGGTGTTAAAAGAGCTGCTGCTTCTCTATATTTAGCAAGCAATCTGTGTAGGAGATGAAAATATGTAGTATTTTCAAAGGCAGAAGCTTTTCAAGACATTCCACAACAGTCATGACAGGGCATTAATTAATTTTTTTTAATTAATTTACACTCCCCTGCACTTTTTGTCAAGAGGAACAAAGCAAGGCTAAAACAAAGAATATTTTTTTATATTAAAGCAGTAGTACGTGGCCTCATACATCCATTTCCCCTCAAGTGAAGTGGAAAAAACTTGCCCTTAGGCATCCAAGGCTTTGACAGCGGATCCCAGATGCAGCTCCTGGTGAGAAGGAGAGCTCGGCTCATTAAGCCACCTTCCCTCTTTTCACAAAACTACAGCGGATCTCTGACTCTCCTAGCAACTTCAATCCTGAAACACTGAAGGACAGCACGTGGGTACGAGGAATAGACCTGCTGATGCTCTAGGTGGCAGCAGGGTCTCTTCTGCTCCCTCATCAGAGGGAGACAGCAAAGCTCAGCTCCAGGTGTGCCCATAACGAACATCCCAGTGCTTACTAACGGCATCACAGATGACAAGTGTGCTTCCTCCAGCCAGCTCACAACAGACATTTTTTCCTTGACAAAGGGAGCTCCCTAAGCAAGGGAAGTGGGGACTGCACCATGCCTTCCATGGAAGCCATCCAGCAGCATCATTTCCCTTTCCATGTGCTACACAGTGGCATCAGTGAAAAACTGAGGTAGCGGGTTAACTGTAGTAAATAAAGCATGAGTCTTGCCTACTTCAATATACTTACAGGATTTAGAAAGTAGTAAATATTTAGAAATTGCTAAAAGAGAGAAAACAGGCTAGCTCCAGCACTATTTACAACAGGGAATCTGAAAATGGCATACCATTTTGTTTACTAAAATAAATACATAAATCACAAAACTGAATCCTGGACAAGAAAGATATGTCAAAAAGCTGTTTTTACACTAGTTTTACTTTGCTAATTTGGAACTGCACCAATTCAACTGTAGCCAAACCTACAAATCCGGGTTGCTAAATTAGGCACAAGTGAACAAGAGCAGTAGCTTGGTCATAGCCACAAAGCAAAGAAAACAAACAAACAAAAACAAACCATTGGTAATAGTAGAACAGCAGAAGCTGCTTATTCCACACTTTTTTCCATACCCCTTGGAGTTTAGCTTTGGTTCATCTCATCACTGCTTCTTGGAGCGTAAGGGCAACACCGGCGCTGCAGAGCCAGAACACCTCCCAAGACAAATGTCACACCTCAGCTCCTGCTCCTGCCCTCTCGGTCAGAGCTCACCTGGACCTGTGCCACCAAGCAGGATGCAGCTGCTCCTTTCCCAGAGCGATGGGAGGAGGAAACTTGCTGCTTCACGCTGTCATACACAGGGGTAATAAAGAGATTACCCGCCCCAGCCCTTACCTTGCTGGAATGGTACACCTGACAGAAGCAGAGGAAAGAGCACCCCTGGCAGAGGGCAGCTGCCTGCAGAGCACCTTGCTGGGTGCCATGAGACACAGCCAACAAGCAGAGCAAAGTTCAGGGCACACCTACACAAGGGGAGGCTGCTGCAGCCGTGCTGATAAACCATGGCTTTACCCAACACAGGTGCCCGCAGTGAGGCTGGAAGTATTACTGGCAAGGGAACCCCACACGCTGCCAGCAACACCTCACATGTAGACACAAACCCAAAGAGATCTTGGGCTCGAGAAGCCTGCCTGCCCAGAGCAAGAGGAAAGGGGTGCGGATGGCTGGGTTGAGTTGGCTTGAGTAGCAGAAGCCAATAAACATTTTGGAAGGGAAGAGGAGGAGTCACTGTGGCAGCAAGAACCGCATCCCCTCCTCTGCTAAGAGGAAAGCTGGGAAGCAGGCCGAGTTGGGTGCACAGTGTGAGGGATGGATGGATGCCCTTCATGTGCCCAGAATGGCGGCAGCAAGAGGGACTGGCGCGTCAGGGGCAGCAGGCAATGTGACAGAAGGGTATGGGTATGCAAACACACAGCTGCCACACCACCTTCTCTGCCTCACCAGTGTTAGTGCTACCAGCAAAGGTTTATCAGCAGGAGACTCAGCATCCAAACTCGTTACATCAGAGCCTAAGTTGTGTTTGAGAATGAAGCACTACAAACAAGCAAGCAGACATCTTGGTATCATTCCTGTTCATAGGCAAGAGGACCATCTAACTGTAAGACAGAAATACTGATGTCTTTCATTTTGGCACCCTTTCACTGATGCACTCAAAATCCATGGACTTCCCAGCTACCACTGGGAAGTGAAAAGATTCTTAAATCCAATGAAGTCTTTGAAGACTGAGGGGCAAATTACTCCAAGTTGCTTGTGCCTGGCCAAGCCTGGCTCCAGGAGCCAAGTCCTGCACCACCCTGGCTAAGCTGTGCTAGCTGACCACCACCAGAAAAAGCTTTCACTCCACAAACCTGACACTGTCAGCCCTCATGAGCTTGTGTGAGCTGCACCAAACTCAATTCCCAAACACCCCAGGCTGCAAACCAAATACCCTACTCATGTATTCTACTCTACCTCAACCTCTACCTATACTTAAGAAGAAATTGTTTATTCTGGTAAGGCATAAAATAATGGGCTAGATTACAAAGCTAGAAACAAAGGATGGGGGCTGAATGCATTCAGATCTAGTTGGAAGTAGAGCTAGCTTTTGGCTGCTGAACAGCACTTCCTTATTCTTTTAATGTTTGTCTTTCCTGGTACTCCTTCAGTTGTCTGATTTTATGAAGGACTGTACGCTATAATCTGCCTGAAATGCTGCTGCTCAGAACCAGCCCCAGCAGCTCTCAGGCAGTAGATCTAGGGGTCAACATTCAAAACCAGCGTCTCTCCCATGCGCTAAGTCACCAACAGTAGTTCTCATGAGCTGCTTAAGACGCATGCATCAGAAGCTATCTGGATTCATTTCTGTGCGAGACAGCCATCAGAAGACCATCCTGAGGACCTCTCCTTCTCTCAATCTGCAGCCTATGAAGTATGCTGTACTGCAACACTGGTTAACTGACAGCTGCTCTGAAGACTAGGAAATGCTCCTCAGCCTGTACGTTGTTACTTTGATTTTCAAAGAGTTCTTTGATATGGTGATTCTCCATTTTTGAACTGCAATGCCTGAAGCAGGGGTTAGAAAGGAAGGAATGTGATTTCTGCCTCTTTCCCCTTCCCAGTCTCCTTGCGCAGTTGCCACAAGGCAAAATGATGAGCTACTTCATCCCCCTGGGCTCCTGCTGAAAGGCAGGTGGGCTGGTGAGTGGTGGATTCCTCTGGAGCCCATCTGATGAGCACAGCCTCCTCTCTGGCCTTGTGCTTTTTCACTCCCAAGGCTGGATGGAGTGGGGCTGGTTCCCATGGAGTACAGGAGTGAATGAATGAATTGAATACTGCAAAGGACATGGGATAACAGAGCAGAATGGAGCATGGGAACACATCTAAGCCTTCTGGATATGTCTCTAGCACCAGGACTGCTTTTTGTGGGACATGTGAAGCACACCATATGCTTGCTGCCATCTTATCCTCTGCCCCCAATGTCATCTTCAGGCCACCAGGTAACACAGAGGGGAGATGCTTGCTCTGCAAAAGTCCGTCCATCCTTAGGACCTTGTAGGCAGGGGTGAGTGGATCAGAATGGGGAAGGAAGAACGTACCATTAAAGAGAGGGGAAAAAAAAACATCTTATGAGAAGCTCAAGAGTTAATCTAGTAGGATGTCAGTTCATCAATAGCACAGGCACGTCATTAGCAGCAACGAACTTGGCAGCAGAGGATTCGTACGCTGCAGGGGTTTTACACACACAGAGAATTCAGTGGTCTTCCAGGAACATTACTCTGCTTCTCTAAATGCTTTCTGAGCTGCTACATGGGCTGTAAGCCTGTCACCATGCTTTAGGGAGCACTCATCACAAGGAACCTCGGTTGTACGAAGACTTCCTTTCCAGTCTTCGGTTTGTCTTCAGCATTGCAGAAATCGGATTTGAAAGCGGATGTGCTTGTGCTGTGTAACATGACTTTCAGTTCCATTCACACATCACTTAGGCAATTTCATTACAGATTAAATATATCAGGATCCAAGGCTACCTATTCTTTTTGATACACTCTTCAAAAAGAGGAGGCTTAAAAGAAGCCTGGATATAGTCAGGGACTATGGTATACAAAAAGAGAGCACCTCAGGGTGGGAGGAAAAAAATCAAAAAACAGGGAAAACATACCACAAAGGGGAAATGCAAGCATGCCCTTTGACTACAAAAGGTATTATGAAACACAAACTCATCCTGATATTTGTAAACAATTGCACAGATTATACCAGGTATTTCTGTTTCACTTTCCTTCAGTTTCATGACTTGGTAATGTCACAAAATCCATCCTCTCTGCAAAATGTTTTTTTTTTTTTTTTCCTCTAAACCATCCCTCCCCTACACATCACTCAAGCATTTCCATTCGGTGCCTTAACCCTGAGATCCTGCAATCCACCATCCTCCTTCAGAGCTGATCTACAGCCCATTTAAGTCAAGGGAAGGTCATCCCTTTATTTCACTGCACCATTAAACCGCTTCCTACAACTGCTGAAAATTGTTTACTTAGAACCACAGCACTTATTGTTAGTAAACCCAAGAAGCATAATGGAAATACTTACATCTATTAATAGACCGTTAAGGGTAAGGGAAAAGATGCCCTGTGGCTGAAGCACAGTATTGAAAGTCAAGACACGATGAATAAAGGTAAGGCCCTACTCCCACTTCCCTTTAGGACAGTTAAAGGAGAACCAGTCCATCTACCATTTATTTTGGAAACAACTGGCCTGTCTTTTTAATCAACATTTCATGAACTCAAACAACAGGCAGGGAAAGGACTTCCAGAGGCAGACCCATGGCTGTGTCCCACTGGTGATGCAGGCACTGCCATGCTGCCCTCTGCTCCCACCCCACCTGGGAGACGCCGGCTCAGCCAAGCCATCAGCCCATACCACGCTCCTGAGGGAAGTCAACAACCCTTGCTTCCAATACGCAAAAGACCACAGTGATAATGTGTGGATAAACACTGCAATATCATCTTATTCTCCTTCGTGGGACACAAGGAAAGGTCTTTTGGTCAACTTAGCATCATGAAAAAAGTACTTTCGTTTCACGTGATTGGATTTGTTTTCAAACTGAGGCTTACTTTACTAAAATACAATTGAATATTCAAAATTTATTCTAAATGATAAAGGCTAGTTTGCTCATAGGAGAGTAATCTTGGTGTACCAGGAAGGGGAATACCACCTCAGTGCTCCATCTGTAGCTAACAAACCCAGGCACGCTGCACAGCCACCAGCAACATTTGCATCTTTCTTTCATGATCAAAGGCACATTAAGAACTGCAGTATTCTACCACACCTACAACCAAAATTAATTGCAGACTAGAAACATTTCAATGAGCGTTTTGCTGAAATAAAGAATAGCTCTGCTAGCTTCTGCTTGGCGTGAGGTGAGTAATTTGATAATTCATATGGACTGAACCAAGCAAGGCATTCTTCCAGATCCTACTTCACTGAAACAAAACCACAACATGCTCTCCAGCATCTGGCATTACAACAGACAAAACAAGCAAATATACTAACTATCCTAATGTTACTATCATTTTCTTAAAGATTTTTAGGATGCTTGTACCGTGGCACCCATAGACTGATACATGGCTATCGTGTACTTCTACCCAACACATCCTTTCCTATCCTACCCAGATGTCAGGTGTAGATGATAAATTCTTAAACTTTGTTTTACTCATTTAAGTCAATACAAAGAAAAAGGAATCTGTAAAAGAAACTACGCAACAAACAAAAGCAAATAACTTTATGAAGCTCCGTAAATTCTCTCTTTCTAAAATGGTTGTTAAACATTGGCTCCACGATGTTGCAAAGGTTGTGGGGCACAGCATCCATTCCTCTGTTCACGCACACGGATGCACTGATGTGCATAGGGAGGCAACAGGCAGAGAGCCCTGACCTGGAGGTCAGCTCTGAAAGCGCCTCAGACTGAGCAGCCCCTTAACAAAACCAAGTTAATATACACCCAAGTGGGCTGGTCCTCTTGGAAGGCAAACGCACAGGGATGACTTATAACATGGACATAATTATTAGTGAAGGGGCTGACCTCAAAATCTTGAACAGTTTTTTCTATTTCTGTACTCAATGTACAGAGAAAGGAGCGCTTACAAGTTTCTGGCACACTGGAAAAAAGATCTGGATGTCTATGACAGCACCAAATACCTATTTACTCCTGCAATAGAAAAAAGAAAGTTCAACAAAGGTAGGTGCAATGATGCAGAAGCAGCAATCTCTTCTGTTGAATCACCACAAGAAATTCAGATCAACATTATAGTTCTCAGATTATCGCAACTGACAGAAGCACTTACACATAACACTGGTACACAAAAAGCTGCATTTTCCATACTGTGAATGCATTAACAACAGTGAAATATCAGTAAGGGATGCTTGCTACTGGCACCTTTATTTACACCAAGAAAATAACAAGCAAGCAAAGTGACAGCAGAAGCTCTGGCACATGGAGAATGATGATGAGGGGCCTGGAGCACGTCCCTTATGAGGAAGGGCTGATAGAGCTGGTGCTTGGAGAAGAGAAGACTGAGGGGGGATCTTATTAATACTTGCAAATATCTGAAGGGTGGAGGTCAAGACGATGGGGTGAGGCTCTTTTCAGTGGCACGCTGATGGAAAGAGCAGCCAAAAGGCAAAGAGGATCCCACGTGCTGTGCACCTGCTGTAAATCCAAAGGTCACAGGAACGCCGTATCGATCACAACAACGTGGACGTTTGACTGCACCTCAGCTCCATGAGGCCAGTTTGCTTTCTGCTGGTCAGGGAAAAGGCAACACACACACAAAGGCAGCAGCAGAAACCTCCAGACATCGATGTGCAAAAGGGAAACCGGTGCGCCAGGGTTGAGGCTAAAACACTTCTACACAGTTTGATCTGGCATTCAGTATGTAAATGTGAGATATGTAAGTAGTACAGTAAATGAAACCAAGCACATACTTAACAAGATCTCATGTAACACAGGAGATAAATATTAAATCGATATGGAAAAACGTAACTACTGTGGAACATTGATTTAAGAATTTGATGAAGAAAACGAAGAGGGAAACTAAGATGTGACCATCGGGCATTTTAATATATTATTTCATTACATCTACAGAAAGCCTGAGATGCATATGCATTATGCAAGTACATGCACAGAACACGACGTGCAATTCAAAAGCAATTCCATCTGAAACAGTTTGATTACCATTTAACTGAGACAAAAAGCACTTTACTGAGACCCTTACAGCACTCACTCAGACTGGCAGAGAGCCGGGTGCGAGGGTTTTAGGAGCTCGATACAAACAAGACAAAAAAAAGTGTATTACTTGAATGACAGGCACAAAGTCTGGCAAGCGTGTTACAGTATTTTAAATAATAAAATAGTGATCTTGCATTTCTTTTTTTTTCAGCTTACTGGTGAAATAGATTTCCACCGGGTGAAAACCTCTTACCTCCCCTCTTTACACCCCCACACATCAGCACTGCTTATCATGACAGAGATAAACCACAAAGGAAGGTGTTTGCAAATACCCCACCTAAAGTCAGCCCAGGGTAAGGCTGTGCTGTGGAAGAACTCCCTGATCAGCCAAGACTTCACGTTGCTTTTTTCATCAGTTTGATAGGCAGACCACTACATGACTGAAGGAGCACTAATTGAGTTGTTTGAACACAGGCACAGTTAGAAAACTAGCACATACCATACCCTTACATACACTGCTTTCAATCACAGAAAACACACAGGTAATAAATATATCAAACTGTGACAGAAATACCAAACAAACACCAGTCAAGCACAGCAAAATAACTCAGAAATTAATCTAAGCATCATAAACCATGGTTAAAGAAATCCACTGCAGCACTGCAAGAACTTTGCTTTTTATTACTGCAGGAACCTTAGCTGGCTACAGCATTATTTAAAAATGCTACCCAGATTCTTCTCTCTGCTACTACGAGACTTCACAGGAAGGTTAAGGCTGGATGTGCAACACAATTGTGTCTAAGAGACTTACAGTCGCTGCACCCCAGCACGCAGAGCCAATAAGGAAAGGCAGCTGTGTTGAGCAGGATGCAGAAGACACACAAGCCTCACAAGACCAGAAGTTACCACGCTGAGAGCAATGGTGAGAGCCAGCTAGACAAGAAAGAGGGGAAGCTGGGAGGAGATGACTTGAGCTGGTCGTTATTCAACGCAGTTAACATTGCATTAGTTTCCCGAAGAGCTGTACTTCCTTCATAGAGCAGTTAAGGCTGGAAAAGCCCTCTCAGATCACCAAGTCCAACCGCCAGCCCATCCCCACCGTGCCCACTGACCATGTCCCTCAGTGCCACATCTCCACGTTTCCTGAACCCCTCCTGGGACGGTGACTCCACCACCTCCCTGAGCAGCCTGTGCCAGTGCCTGGCCACTGTCTGAGGAGAAATTTCTCCTAACATCCAACCTGAACCTCCCTGGCACAGCTTGAGGCCATTCCCTCTTATCCTATCGCTGTTATCTGGGAGAAGAGGCCAACCCCACCTCACCACAGCCTCCTTTCAGGCAGTTGCAGAGAGTGGTAAGGCCTCCCAAGCCTCCTCTTCTCCAGACTGAACCATCCCTACTCCTTCCTCATGAGACATGTGCTTCAGACCCCTTACCAGCTTCATGCTCTTCTTTGGACACGCTCCAGAGTCTCAGTGTCTTTCTTGTAGTCTTTCCCCACATCGTAAGATCCACTTATCTATAGAAGTCCTATACAAGCAATACTTTTTTTTTTCCCCCCACCTACACCCCATAGGTGGATGTAGAACTTAAACTGCAACCAGCTGCTTCCAAAATCCACTGGGCAGCTTGAGCCAGGCACAGGTGTGGGGCTGAAAACTGCAAAGCCATGTCAGGGGCTGGTGCAAAACCCCATTCGTAAGGGGTGGCCAAGGCAACCGGGGATGGGAAACGTATGAGACAGAAGAGCTTTCTATTGATATTACGTGAACACTATAAGAACCATCCAGAATTAAAAGACTTTCTCTTACTCTTCTGTAGCCTTAAAATACATCAGCAAATTAATGATACGTAAGAGCAAGATATTAAAAGCATTTCCCCTGCTGCTTTTGCTCCACACACATTAAAAGACCAATAACTAAGAAAGTTATAATTGTATTTTATTTATTCATGAGGGTGGGGGAAAAAAACTTTACTCCATACATCTTGATACAGTACCAACATGCAGGAGATACAGTTTCATTTAGATGAAATATGCATGCACTCCTTCAATCAGCATGCCTAGAAATGATTACTTAATATTAAAAAAAAAAAAAAAAAAGCATCCCTGATGTACTTCCACTGCTGCGGATACAGCAGCCACCAAAGCAAAGGCAGGTAACATGACAATATTCAAGAGCACCTTACAAGCACTATGAAGTATTCAGGCGTTTCACACTCCTACCATGTGCACCGCAAGTGATTCGCCTTTTTTCTTCCCCAGACTTGTAATTCAAAGGCAAGAAGTTTGCCTCCATTACAATGTAGCAAAACTTAGTGGGTAAAGGCACTGACCTTTGCTGTTTGTTTGTTTTGAGCAACACAGCCTGCCTGATGTTGTGGTGTTTTAAATAGTAAAACAATAACCTTGAGAGCATGCAGAGTACTAAGCTTCTCTGAACCAACACCAGCACGAGGAGAGCAGCACATCAATTAACCCCGGGGGAAAACAACCTCCAGTGCCCATACATGGGAGAAAATACACCACAAAAGCATACTCGTGATTTAAAGAAATCAGCGGGAAGAGCACTGCTGCGAAGAAGGAAAGCCACCACACAGTACGTTGAAGGAAATACATCCGTGTGTTCCTTCCACGCAACCGGTTAGGATTTGCAGCCTGAGTTGGCACAACACGTCATTTTCTCTTAAATCCTCTTAGGGCTGACCCAACTCTTCTGTAACAAGAAAAGAATACATTTTGCTCTGAAAACCAGTGTTCAGTAGCCACATTAAGCCAATCTCACTGGGCAGCAAAAGGGAAGATGAGCAATTCAACACTGAGCAGCTTGTCCTTCAAACGCTATTCAGTCATTACAGTTACTACAGATGGCGGCAGCAATAACGCCCACAGCTTGGTCACCTAGCGCTTTGCTTCCCTGTACAAAAACATCCCTGCAATGCCTTCTCGGGCTGTAGCATCTCTGTTGTTTGCTGCGCAGCTGAGATTTTCAGCCAAGGGAAGAGCTCCACAGCTACTAATTGCTTGTGCCCCAGAATTCTGCTCCTTTCTGCAGTAGTATAAACCAACAAACAAGTCTCTTCCCTAGCAGCCAGGAGACGCAGACAGCTCCCTTCACGCAGGCTTGTTTGTTTTAGCTTCATCTTGGCAGAGATTCCAAAGCAAGGGACGTGCTAAAGCCGATGCCTCACTTCCAGTGCCACCCTGGCAGCACCAGAGGACCCCGGAGAACACAGCTCCATCAAGGTGTCGGAGAACCCCACAGTTTGGGACAGGGGACACAGGCTGCAGCCACCTCCTGCTCCTCTGTAAAGCAGCTCCTGGGAAGGAGCACTCATTCTGCTCTGGGACATGGTGGTAGGACCTCCCTGTTCCTGTGAACCAGGCACAGATCAGCACACAAACATCTGAACTAAGAGAGCGCAAGCTCTGTACTCTCTCCTAACAATTTGTGTCAGCAGCTGTTCTGTTTGCCACAGAGCTGGTTAAGTCCCAGAAAAGCATCTTACTCTCTGCTGCAACAGATCCAGCTCTGATCCACGCTGCTGCCTGGAAACATCCCATGCACACGCTGACAGCCTTTTCCCAGCACACTGCATACTATCTTCTGTCGTCTGATTCAAATAAAGTAACACACGGGGCTGAGGACACTCCGCAGCACAGTGCTTAGGGACTGCTGTCCAGATGCTGATGCTGGACCACGTGTAATGACATCTGCCTTGTGCCTGCCCTACAACATGCGCCCCGTTTGGTCCCACCTTCAGTTACACCCCATTTCCTATGGGTTCTCAGTCTCATACGGGGCAAAAAAATGGTCTGCACAATGAGTAACACAACGTTTGTCTCTGAAGTTATAAGGTGCAAAATGGGAAAACACAAGAAGAAAAACTCTGTTAACAGTGCACGTGTGCATTGGGCACACTTCCTTATGTTTTAGAGTGGGGAAGAAACCAGGAATATGAATTCTCCGAGTTAATTGTTTTTCTCCCATGTGAGAGGCGCTCACAGCTCCGGCCACNCGGGTTCTCAGTCTCATATGGGGCAAAAACACAATGTTTGTTTCTGAAGTTATAAGGTGCAAAATGGGAAAACACAAGAATAAAAACTCTGTTAACAGTGCACGTGTGCATTGGGCACACTTCCTTATGTTTTAGAGTGGGGAAGAAACCAGGAATATGAATTCTCCGAGTTAATTGTTTTTCTCCCATGTGAGAGGCGCTCACAGCTCCGGCCACTGGCAGTGTGACCTGGGGGAGGCTGAGGGCTTGGCTCCAGCTTCTTGCTCCGTGCATTTGGCTAATGATACTTATCTCCCAAAGCAACTGCAAAGCTACTCTTAGAAGTTACGGCAGCTTAGGACAGAGAGGAAATTAATGCCCTTTATGCCCATGCTGTGGATGGATTGCTCGCCACAAAGCCCAGGCCCCATATCAGGTGATTAAGGTAAAAGTCTAACGATCAGCTAATTCCTTAATCACCACCCATCTCACGGACCGGGAGAAGCCGAGAGCGCGGGCAGGGCCATGGCGGTCACCCCGCCGGACGCGTACCGGGGAGCTGAGGCGCGAAGGTGCCCAGCACCCGCCCGTGGCCTCGTCCCGTGCCCCGGCACCAGCGGCTGTGTTCTCCCGGAGCGGAGCGGAGCGAGGCAGCTCGCAGGGAGCCGTGCCCGCCCGCTCCCTACCAGCCCGACCAGTTTGCCGCCTGCCCCGGCCAACCCCCGCAGGCAGGCCCGGGCACCGCGCAGCACGCGGCGATACACCGCTCCCTACTTCAGGGCGAGCCCCAGCCGCCTCCCTCCCCGGCGGCACCGCCAGCGGCCGGGAATCCACCGCCGCACACGCAGCCGCCGCACAAAGCTGCCTCGTGGCACACACGCACCGCCGGGTCCCCCGCCGGGGAACCCCCCCTAACGCCGGGGCTNCGCCAGGTGCTGCCACCGCCCCGCCCCACTCCACCCCGCCGAGCTGAGGGGCGCGGGGCCGGGTGGGGCCCGGCGGTGCGGGGTGTCCGGGTGTGTGTGAGTCTGTGTGTGTGTGTCCTCGGGCAGCAGCGCCTTTGTGCGGGTCTGTGGGCTCTGCGCATAGGTGGCCTCACAATGGAATCATGCCTGATTTCCCGAGAGACAGAGAACTGGAGAGACATCTTGTTGTATTCTCCTAAATAATTAGAACTGTACGATGCCCCGAGTTGGAAGGGACCCACAGGGATCATGGAGTCCAGCTCCTGGCTCCACACAGGGCCACCCAAAATCAAACCCTGTGTCTGAGAGCAGTGTCCAAACACGCCTTGTACTCTGGCAGTGTGGGGCCATGACCACTGTCCTGGACAGCCTGTGCCAGGGCCCGACCACCCTCTGGTGAAGAACCCTTTCCTGATATCCAACCTGGCAGATTTCATTTTTGTTGGTGCATATGGTAGTAACCATCCCTAATGCTGCCTTACCAGTCACAGACTTTGTGGTGTTTATAAATCTGCCACATCTAAACCATTTTGACTGATACTTCTCAGGCTGCGCTTCTGCCAAGGCGCTTCCCGTACGGCAATTCTACCTGCCTAGGGATGACATCGAACCCTTTTGCTCACGTTACAAAAAAAATTTCCCATGTGTCTTATTGAGGTAATGCCTCCTGCTTTCCAGGGGCTCCTTTGGCAACACTCTCCAAAGAAGGAAAGAATCTCAGTTTGTCTTTGTGGGGAGAAACAGCTGGTCCCGTGAGAATTGCATGGGGTTGGCATTGAGGGAAACTGAATGAGTTTCCAGGACTGGGAATTAGGAAAACTGGATATGGATATGGGGAATACAAGGGACGGGAAGGAGTGGGGGAGCATAGCCAAAAGCTGGAGGAGAGGATGTGAGGGCACCTGCTGGGGTGTTTGGGCAGGAGCCGAGGCTGGTGCAGAGGGATGAACGGGGCTGGGGAGCGTGAGCTGGCTCCTGCTGGCTCCCGAGCGGTTGTGAAGCCCTTAAGCACGTCCCACGGAAAAACAGGCAGTCTCCTACCACCGTAGTGTCCTCTGACGGCTGGCTTACAGCCTGGCTAGCAGTCAGCCTGAGAGTCGTGCAATGGAAAAAAAAAAAAGGTTTTTAAAGAAAACTTTTAAAGGAAACTATAGTGAAAAGACTAAAGCTGCAAAGATAAAAAGCTCCCCTTTAGTACTGTTAGTTCTGTGGTGCGACTCAGTCTTTAAATCACCTTCGCTGCTTTTTCCTCGAGACTCCTGCTTCACTCCGTGCAAAGGATGGTGTTTAATTAATATATAGTTCTTCAGTGTTTGTCTTCATTTTCATCATGTAAAGCGGAGCCTTTCATGTCATATTTATTGTACATTCTTCAAACCCTGCCTTGAAGGCAGCTCCGTTAATTTCCGTGATAGCTTTCCTGCGGTACACTCATTGCGCCATTTTAGCTCCTTAGCATTAATAAATTAACTTTATAACATCCTTCTGCGTCGAAGTAGTACTATTAGCATACTTCACACAAGGGGAAGAAGTAACAGGAGGTAATGGATCTGGGGGTGCCGTGGTTCCTTGTTACATCCTTTATGTGCTGGGGCTGACAGGGTGCTTTGCAATGTGGAATGGTTTTCCTTTGGATGCTCAATGGATCTTTAAGTACTAGACCGAGTGGGTTACTTCTATCTGCAAAGCTTTGTGATGCCAGGAGCTGGTTTCACATGCATTTGTATATCCCTTTTTGTGACAGGTAGAGGAATCCCAGGGAATTTTATAATCTTGAACATTTTAAAGGGAAATTATGAACAGCTTAATGTTCTACTTCACAGAACAAGGTGATTTTCTTGACTGTAGCAGCTAAACTGCTGGCTCTTCCAGCTGTGACAACACTACAGTCACTGCCTGCACATACCGAGCTGGGGACATCACCTCGCCAGAGCACCGGGCCCCTCTGCCCGTCCAGGCCCCACCGCCACACCGCGTCCTCGCCCTGGCACCATGAGCATGGCTGATGGCAGCACTGCCTGCGAGGGCAGGGAGGTGGGCAGGGTGAAGCAGTGCGTGCGCCATCAGCTCCCCAGCATGAGCCACACGGCACTGCGGGAACTGTCCCCAGCGTGGCTTCATCTGCCTACGGGACGCCATGTTGGGCCCTCTGACGGGGTCACCCCGCAGTCTGGGTGCTCCTCTTCCTTAGCCTGCTGCCCAGCTTGTCCTTCTGTGGCTGGAACCCTGGGGACGCTTGTTCCAGATGGTTTTATTTTGAAGCATTTTTCTTTCTTTATGGTACGTCGTGTTCTTTCTGTTAAAATCAATAATATGTTGGGTTTCTTTTGCGGAAAACTTTTTTACTTCTTACCACAACTTATCAGAAGGTGCCGTATTTAAGTTTCTCCAGGTATTCATACATGAGCTACAATAGGTACAGCTCAGTGTAGGGCTGGGAAAATCTCAGGGGTAAATCTACAGAGAGGTAGCAGAAAAGTCTTAAAGATGTAGGCAGGAAGAAGCTGGCAGGATTGTTAATTTTGACACCTCAACAGACATTAAAGTAAAATCTGTCTGTGTTGCTTTCTTTTCTTTTTCTTTTCTTTTTCTTTTCTTTTTCTTTTTTTTTCTGTATCTTATGGTTGTATCTAAGCAATGAAATCCATCTCTTCCTAGGATTGCTCCTAAAGGGACACAGAACGACTCACCCTGAGCAAAAAAGCCCCTTCTACTACACCACATATCTCCCGAATTGCTGCTCTATTCTGCCATTTGGAATCAACCGGCCTAGCATCACTCAAAAACTGCATGTCAGAGATGTAAAACCCAGTTCTGCAAAGCAGCAGTTGCCTTCTCTAGCTTCAGATTGTCCTTTTCTTTCTAAAACTCCTGAAGGTCCAATACGTCATTTGCAATGCCTCGTCTCTTACATCTTCTGAATGAAACTGAGTGCTTGCACCAAAGTCTTGCTACAGACAACAGAAATTCACCCGTAGACAGTTACTCCTCTTCACTGGGTAAGTTAGTGTCCTCTGAGAGAGACAAAACACGACTGGGAAGCTAAAAAGAGAGTTGTAACACTTACATCAGAAACTGAAGAAAGGTGACAGGTATAGCTAATTATAGTGATTCCTGGCTGTTGAATGATTAATCAGCCGGGACGAAGTATGATAACGGAATATCTTTCTTTCCAGTCACTTGAAACCTTTCTGTAAAATGTGCTCGTTCTGTCAATCTTGAAGCTATGTATGAACAGGAAAATGGAGTTCTCTTTCAAGAAGGCACTTTTGAAATCGAAAGTCAGGGTGGTATTTCTAAAGGACTCCTACCTTTAATTGTCAATGTTTTTTAAAATTGAGCCGTATGTGCCCTGGTGAAGCAGCTTCTACTTCTGTTTGTGTCTCTGTGCCTGAGAAGCCAAGGGCAGGATATCTGCAGGAATTAAAGTACATTTTAAGTTCCCTCAGTTGAGAAGCAGGACCAGTGTGCGGCTCAGTCTGGCAAAGCTTGCGCTACATCTGCCTGCTTTATTTTTAAATACTTACTTAGCTAGAAAGTGTCATTCAATGAATAATGTCAGCCTAATGTTAAAATAATTCCTCGGATGAATCATAATGGATTGCTTTTGTATTGGCACGCAGAAAGTATATTAGTTCTTCTCCACATGAAAATACCTACTCGAAGAAGCCTACATTATTCTAAATCCCAGATCTTTTACCCCAGGATCCTATGCTATATGTGATTTTGTGTCCTCCCAGAACGCCTTGACCCAGGAGCACATTCTCACTGGTGTCACATGTTTATAGCACCTTTTGAAGCTCAGAGGGAGCTCTTTGACTTGGAACGGGTTGACACCACTGGTGCTGTCTTCGCAAAAATAAGTGGAAGCACAGAGAAAGAGACAACTTCTCTCATCACCTTGTCCTGCGTTATTTACTGACGGCACAGGCCTTTTAAGTCAAGTACAAACACAGACCTGCCTACGCACGCGGCTTCACTGAGCACAGCAGCGGGAGAAATAAATAGCACTGGAATGCAGCACAAACCTAGCTCACACCTGATTTTAGCTGAATATTACTTTTTTCATCAATGTTTCGTTAAAAGGGTGATGCATACTATTCCCCCAGCTCTCCCTAAAATAAGCCTGTCCTTGTTTACCACCAAATACTCTTCTCCACATTCAAAATCTTGTGAGCCATGAATTGCAAGAGCTCTGTTACTAATTGCTTTGCAGATTGGTGGCCAGGTATCGTTGGGGGGGATGAACAAGCTGGGTTTTGATGCATTTTGGATTACTTTTGATTCTGGGATTAAATCAATGGTTCCTTAGTGCAGCATTAGGCAAAGAAAAGGCAAATGCTCTGCTTGCTTTTCATGCTTTAACAGGATGCGACACAGCCATAGCATTTGCTAGGAGAGGCAAGGGAAGACAAGCCTTGCTGGGGAAGGAAAGAATGTCTGCCCTGAAGCCATAGAAACGCTTTTTACATTTTTTTTACATCTCTTCACCACCTGCTGAAGTGATTGATATTTGCCTGCAGTTATTTGTAGTATTTTTGTTTAACTGCTCCAGCGTGCTTTGCCAGGAAAAGGAGCATTCTTTCCCCAGCAGCACATCTATTCGTACAGGGGAAGGCTGTGCGTGGACAGGAACGGGTCCACACCCGTTTGACAGTGAGCTGTTCACAAGGGTATGGAACAGCACATCCTAAGGTGCCTGTACTCTGATTGAATGCCCAAAATAGCATTAAACTAATTAAGCTTAGTTATCATTGAATAATAATTATATTGCATTGAACGGCAGACAGTCTGTAGAGAATTCGTTTTTGTTTGACTTTTTTGATTAAACTAGCATCCTGTAAATGAGAAAGCCAGTCATCTCGAAGGGAAGTCGTGACTGTGGTAGGGATGCAAACCTCTCAAACGCAGACCAGGTGTGTCTGCAATGTGTATTCACGAGCAGAACTGGGGACCATTTGCACGCTCCAGGGGGCATACAACAAGTAAGCCCAGCACCTCGTACTTTCTGACCACTGTCAGTAAGATACGTCTGGGACAGACTTAGTAAAAAAAAAAAAAAGGACAGAAGTCAGCGTGGGTAGGTCTGCATCCAAAATGACTGAATTTTTGCCTGCTAGGAATCTAGGACAGCCAGGTGTGTTGAGGAAAAGATCAGTGACTTACAAGTACACTTCATACATACCCAGCGTCGGGAAACAGAAGTTGAATTCTGAGTGCTTTTGCTGAATATTGCAAAAGATGAGGATTTTATTTGCTTTCGTTATCAATTCTCATTCTTCCTGAGCTTCCACAGACCAGGACAGTCATTCATCCACGTGACCTGGTGCATTGAAACATCACGACCACAGCGCTGGTCTCAGTGATTCTGCGGTTGCTTCAAAGCACGATAAATCAGAATATGCCTATAGATACAGTCTGAAGGTCTCCTAGTGATTAAAGTGGGATCAATACTTTGAAGCAAGCAGTGTTTGAAAAAAGGTAGCCAAGCCTCAAATCAATGAGTATAAAATATTATGCTGAATGTTTAAACACAAAAGGGGGAGGGTTTTATTGACAAAACTTGTTCATCAGGAATGAAATGGATCCTCAGGCTGAGCTCCACTAACTTCAACGTGGTTGCAACAAATTGCACAACCCGCCTCTGAACGGAGAAATCAAATCCTTAGGTTTAAAATGTAGAAGCAATCAACCAAGAAATCTGAAATATACGTGCTGAAAAGGTAGAATAATTTTATATGTAAGTTTCAGAGAGGCGTATTGAGACAGTCGTACATTTCAAAACTTGAGCAAACATCAGATGTTAATCAAACATTAACTTGCCTTAATTCTGCAGGTGCAAGATTGCTCTCGCACGATGACGGATCAGTTTTCTTCCTCGCCACAAACCCAGCAATACATGGGTCATGCCGCTTCCTCTGGGTTTGGATTATGTAGGATTTATAACTAAGCAAACACGGTGAATGCAGTCTGTAAACGTTTGTTAACACAATTTAAGACCTTTGTAGGTGACATAAAAAAGATCAGAAGATAAAACAAAAAGATTCTCTAATTGCTGGTGAGTTAAATAGGAATTACAGATTCTGTGGAAATGACTCAAAGAACTGCAAAAAATCCATTTGCAGTCATTTTGTTTATTTTCTGAATTCTATATCTTCGACAATTTAGGTTTTTTTTTTGTCTTGAGAATCATGTCTAATTGCATTTCTAGTACTCATCTTGCAATGTAAGAGACTTTTCTTTAATTTCTACTTCATATCAGACTGTTGAAAGATTTTTTAAATTTGTGATAATTGCAGGAGAAGTTGTTTACTTTCAAGCTCAATTTGAAAATATAGTCTGGTACAATTTGCTCAACTTGTTGGAAAAATTACGATCTTAGAGATGGCTGAATTCAGAATTTCCGTTCAATGGGATTTCTGCCATTTCAGAATTTATTTTCATTCCTATGTGTTAAAATACAATGGAAAATACTTGTAACAACAACAAAAACTGTTCTGCATATCAACTCTCATATTTCTCCCTGGCCATATGAGAGAAAATTGTCATAGCGCTGTTACGTGTATCTTATTGCCGCAGCGTGGAGAGGGCTGAGAGCACACCTAGGAACAGGCAGGTCCTCCAGTTTGGAGACCTGGCCCCTTCCCTATTTATACCTTTACTGAAGATACTTTTCAAAATTACGTGATGGAGATCTCCATCCCTGTCTAAATCCAACCCCTGGACACTCTTGGGTGCTGTAAACTCTCAGTGATTCTTCGGTATGGTATTTTAGTATTTTTACTATCATTTTCTAAATAATTTTAACTCAAACATGACCCATGTTATATGTAAACCTCTATTCTTTCTCTGAAGTTGTTATGCATTCATACGCTGTTTACTGTCTTAATTTTTTCTCTTCCATCTTTCTTAAATAACGCATACACTGCCATGCTGGTATTTCAGGCACAACTGCCAGTCCTCCACAAGTCTCTGTCAGCTGGTTTCACGTTCTGACTCAGTTGTTCTGGATCCTCTGTTCTGTTGTATCAGTGCGGTAGCCTCACAGTGGCCACCATGAGTTTTTAGCCAGTACTTTCCTACTCTGTATCGCAAAGCAATTGCTCTTATCAGTACTGACATTTTCATTCCTCTGCCCCTCTGATATTTCTTTCTCATACGTTATCATCACAGACATTAAATGAGTCTCTCCCAGCTTTTGTTCCCTGCTTTTAAATTTAAGTTCTTATCAAGTTAGCCTTGATCCCAGTCCAGAACTCAAACTATCAGTTGTATGATCCTCTTCCAAGAACGTTTCCCAGTGGCAGATCAACCCCAAACCTTCCTATAGGATGATCTGTTGGATCTTCACTGTCCAGTTGCGTCTTTCCTCTAATTGGTCAAAGTCCAGGCAAATTTGATTCATTTTTATTGATATTTTTATTATTTGCAATTAAACTGACTTGTAATTAGACATCTTCTTCACGCCTTCCTTCTAACACACAGTTGCTTCTGCAGTTGGAGCAGTTTTTAGCACGTTCATTCACAAGTCCTGTCCAGCTGGAGCAAAAGTGTGCAATAGTTAGACCATCTTCTATATGGTTTAGATTATCCAAAAGAAAAAAAAAATATTGTAGTATCTTGAATAAACCACTACCAGTTGACAGATTCCACTTCACAGAGGCTGAAGTGGAAGAACAAGGAAGCATTGGGTCTTCTGTATCAAGACCTGCATCTCCTTCATGAGGAGTAATGTGAGAGCAAGCAATGGACACAGGTGACAGCAGAGTGAAACATACATTTCTGATAACAGTCTGTTTAGGGCATTGGATTGAGTTTTCCATTTTTCTTTAGTTATGGGAAATCACCTGGAGTAGAAACTTTTGCCTCTGAAAGTCGTATTGCTTTTAATGATTCTTATCCCTACAGGGTCTTTGTAGTAAGCTCTGAAACCTGCTATCACTGAGGAAAGATAAAGGAGTATGTGTGCAGAGGAAGGAATAAATCTGCACAGCACAAACATAATTTATTATCTCTGAAGATTCAGAGATGGAATTCCAACTATTGACATATTGAAAAGGTATTCTCCAAAAACTGAAGAAGATAATCAACACGGAGCGTTTCATAGCTTTCCCACCCTCATGTGAAACGTGAAACTGTATGTCCAAACTTCCAGTCAAGACTGGACAGAGCATCACTGCTATTAATGGCTTTAAAAGTTCCTTACCTGTTTTAGCTGTGAAGGAGAAGGCTGATGTATCTGAGAAGAGGTCCTGGAGGCTGGGGTTGAAAGGAAGGCGGGGAGGTGAGCAGCAGAGTTGGGACCCTGGACTTTGGAGAAGCAAACAGGGCCTTGCTCAGGCATTGCCAGTCAGGATCCTCTGCGGAGCTGCCATGAAGGGGAAGGATGCCCAGGAGAGTGGGTGGGTTTCTAAGGGAATCTTCGTGAGAGCTCGGTAATGAACCATCTTGTCATGCTGGAAGCCTGGGAATTTGAGGTCTGCATAGCTACACGGGGAGCTCCTCAGTGAACAAGAATGGAGCAGAGAAGAGGCAGAAACAAGGTCAGACAACAAAAGAGCAGAGTAAAGGCAGTGTTAGGTAATTAGGTTCAAAATCAGGGAGGCCAAAGCAAACACTAGTTGGAAAAGCAAGTTCAAGGAAAACAGGGTTCTGCTGATGGAGGCTGCTAGTGACAACAGGTAACAATGAAAAAGCTAAATTACTCAATGTGTTTTTTCTGCCACCTTCACAGCCTCAACCTACTTCCATAGTGCCTGCATGGGACAGGAAAGGGGCAGCCAGTGGGGGAGGACCAAGTTAGAGACTAGAGAAGCTATTCAGATCCATTGGGTTTCCTCCACAAGCTGCTGGGAGGTCTTCCTGGTCTTGTGGGAATGGTTATGAGGCCACTGTCAATCTTTAAAAGAGTCAAGGAGAATGCTCAGGGAAATACACAGCAGTCAGCTTCACCTCAGTCAGTTTAAAGGTGATGGAGCACATAACTGGGGGCAGTCAGCCCAGAAAGGTAAATCACGTATGACCTGCCTGATAGGATAAAATGGCTGGCTCTGCGGGCAAGGGCAGAGCGGTGGCTGTAACACACCTTGATTGCAGTACGGCTTTTGACACAACTTCCCCCAGTCTCCCCCTCTGGAAACTGAAGAAGGATGGACTGGACAAAGTGACTTTTAAACTGGCTGGACCACCAGCCTTTAAGGGCAGCAGTCAATAAGTCAACATTTGGCTGGCAATTAGCAAAGCTCCCTGGGGTCAGTATTGGCACCCATATTCTCTGCCTTCGTTCAATGTGGCTGCAATGCAGAACTCGCTCTCAGCAGATCTGCAGATAGCACTAAATTAGAGGAAGTGGACAGTTTGACCCAGAAGGACCCTGAGAACCTTAACAATTGGACAGAGACCACATGATTCATATTAGGAGTATGAAGTTCTGCACCTGGAGCAGCTGGAATAACCCTCTGGGTGGGTACGTGCTGGGAAGTGACTGGCTGGGCAACTGTCCTGAGGGCTGCAGTGTGCTCTGGGGTGAACATGAACGCACAACATGCTCTTATAAAAGAAGCTGTACACCAGGTGACATTAGAAGTGTGGCCAAAACATCCAGGGAACTTTGCTGATCATCTCTACTTGGTACTGGTGAGGCTGCATCTGAAATACTGTGCTCAGTTTTGGATACCTCTGGTCAAGAGGGATGTGGAGAAATTGGAGAGAGTTCAGTGGGGGGCTCAAAAGAAAGCTGTGGAAGAGAGGCTGAAGGAGCTGCACTGGTAAAAGGGATGCCGAAGTGATACAAGATCAGTTTACAACTATTTGAAGAATTATTATAAAACTGACAGACCCAAACTTCTCTTCCTAGTGCCAGCTAATCTAAGCAAGAGGAATTGCCACAGTTTGTGCTTTGGGAAGTTCAGGATGGACATCAGAGCCAACAAGAGGGTAGCTGAGCAGTAGGACAGAGAGGTGAAGGAACGTTTACGACCTTTTCAAGACCCAGGCAAGGCCACGGGGAACATAATGTAGTGCTGAGCCAGTCCAGTTCAAAGACAACCTCCAGAGGTGCCTTCCAGCCAGACCCTAGGTCTTCTCAGTGTCTTGTTATTAAAACCCTATTATTAAAATAATCTATTTATTAACTTGTTTGGTCTCATGAGCGGTGGTAGAAGATTGTCACCCAGCCTGTTTGAAGAGAGGTGATTTTGCTGATGGGAAACACCTTGCTGAGTTATGTAACCGAGGCAACACCTCTCATCAACCCACTTTACAGAGGTGATAGAACTGCAGCAAGACACTTCAGCTAAGGAAAGGCACTAAAGCCACGCATGCCCCACTCCCTTGCCATGGCACCCATCCATTTTTCTGGCTTAGTTGACATAGTCCCATACCTCATTAAAATGTGAATCCAGACTCAGTCACTCCTTCTGCCGCATCAGAAACAAAGAAACCCTAAATTAGTCATTAGGCCGTCTCTGGCCTTCTGTTTTCAAAGCATTTTCCACCTTCTTTGCTCTGTGGGAAATGCTTTGTTATAAATAGACACATTTTGGTGTGAACTACACTGATTCCATAACATCTCAGCCCAGTAATTTCCCACACCGTATAATACAGAAAATGCATCTTTTTCTTGGTTGCATTACATTTTTCTTGCTCTGTAGGGAAATATCAAAGATTATAATTTTTCTCTAAGTCTGTGGACTGTCATAACCTTTCTGATCACTTAGGAATAAAGTACATGGGAACGACAACGTTTAAATCTCAATAAAAGATAATTTTGAAATTAAGATTCTGTCCTTAGTAAATGAGAGCTTTAGATCGTCCTCCAAAGCAGGGGAAATTGAAGAAACTCGATCTACGGGAGAACTGTGGTCCTCCCTCTTTGACTATCTCTGCGGCTACAGACTTCTGTTCTAGCAAGACCGAGTAGTATAAAAGAGAAAGCTTTCAAAAGGAGGTGAATTAAATGGACCTGTACATTTTGACCTAAAAAGTGGACTTTCGTTAATACTTGCAAGAGGCAAGTTGCCACGCTAATGAGAGTCCACGTGATTTCTTTAATCTTAGGCAAATGACAATAAGGCCGTTTATTATCAACAGGATTTTCAGTTGTCACCACGAGTAGAACTTGTTTTACCATATGCAGGGGAACACTGTAATTTCCTTGTCTTTTGTCTAGAGGTGTGGGCTGGTTGGTTTTTTTCTTATAAAAAAGAAAGAAAAAACTTCCAGAGGGTAGTATATATCCATATATTCTACACATCTGAATTCTTCCTTTTGTTTTAGATTTGACTTTGGATCTAGTATTAAAGGTTTCATTGGAGAAATGATAGGGCATGATGCATCCAAGGGAGAGGATCAGAGCAGCAAGACTATGAGAAACGAGAATCAGAAGACACCTGATGTGATGCATCCAGCACATTCATGAGCAGCTGGCTGATGTCACTGTGAGGCCACTCTTGCTAATGTGAAAGATGACAGGGATCAGGGCAGGTTCCTGAGGACTAGAAAAAAAATAGACGTCACTCCTATCTTCAAGAAGGGCAAAAAGGAGGATCCAAGAAACTACAGGGAACGTGGCCTCGTGTCAGTTCATGGCAAGGTGATGTTGCAAATCCTCCTAGAAACAATTTCCAAACATATAAAGATATTTGGGAGTAGTCAGAATCAATTTGCAGAGTGGAGATCACGCCTCCCCTATGATGAGACGGTATGAGTGGTGTGGTGGAGGAAGGGGGACCAGTAGGTGCTGTTTATGTTGACTTGAGCAAGACTTTCAGCACTGCGTCTCATAACATCCTCATGGACAAGCTGATGAAATACAGACTAGATAAATGGACAGTAGGGTGGACTGAAAGCTAACCGAGCTGCCAGGCTCAAAGGGTTGTGCTCAGTGGCACAAGGTCCAGCTGGAGGTCAGTCACTAGTGATGTACCCAGGAGTCAACATCTCCCAGCGTCTTCATTAGTGACCCGGGTAATGGGACAGGGCGTACTCTCAGCAAGTTCGCAGATGACAAATCTGGGAGTAGTCAATACATCAGATGGGCGTGTTGTCATTTGAAAGGACCTCAACGAGCTGGAGAAATGGGTCAACAGGATCCTCACAACATTCAGCAAAGGGAAATGCCAAGTGCTGCATCAGGGGAGTCATAAACTCATGCACCTGTGTAGGCTGGGAGCTGACCAGCTTTACAGAAAAGGACCTGGGAAATCCTGGTGGACGCGTTAAACGTGAGCCAGCGTTGTGCCTTTGTGGGAAAGAAGTCCGAGCTGCATTGGGCAGAGCATTGCCAGCAGATCNCGGGTAATGGGACAGGGCGTACTCTCAGCAAGTTCGCAGATGACAAATCTGGGAGTAGTCAATACATCAGATGGGCGTGTTGTCATTTGAAAGGACCTCAACGAGCTGGAGAAATGGGTCAACAGGATCCTCACAACATTCAGCAAAGGGAAATGCCAAGTGCTGCATCAGGGGAGTCATAAACTCATGCACCTGTGTAGGCTGGGAGCTGACCAGCTTTACAGAAAAGGACCTGGGAAATCCTGGTGGACGCGTTAAACGTGAGCCAGCGTTGTGCCTTTGTGGGAAAGAAGTCCGAGCTGCATTGGGCAGAGCATTGCCAGCAGATGAAGAGAGGGGATCCTTCCCCTCAGCACTGCTGTGAGACATCTGGAGTGCTGCGTCCAGCTCTGGGCTCTCCCATACAAGGAGGGCATGAACATTAGTGGAGGTCCAAGCAATAAGTCTCCTTTTACCCTTCTCCTTCATCCTTGTCTCCTGCAAATCCAGCACCTGAGCCAGCTGTACAATGAAGGCTGGAGCTGTCTGAACCACCAGCGGCTGCTGTTTCCATTTGTGTCTATGACAGCTCTTACTCAACCATGGAAGGGGTCTTCAGCTTCTGGCACTTAAAAAACTAAAGCTAGTTGTATGTTTCAGACTCTCCTGGCTTAAACACTGGAGATAGAAAACTGTGACTTCAGAGGTTGCTGATACCAAGGCAGTGAAAATAAATAGTGTGTTTGAATAGATATAGGTAGAGAGTTTAAAATAGAGCTCAAATAGACGGGCTCTCAGCAGTGTCAACCAAGTTATTCCAGCAGCTGCATTTATTTCCTCAGAAGGAAAGGTAGAGCACCTCCCTGGAAGAAAGGCTAAAAGCCAATTCAACAGAAAAGATGAAGAAATGATCTTACAGAACCAACACTCAAACTGATTATACACTTGAGCATAATACTTTCTAAAAATATGAACTCAGAACTAATTCCAGGACACCACAGCTCAAACAAGCGTACTTCTGAAGGTCCTTCTGGGGCGAGAAGCATATCCTGCCCTCTATGCTGGCATCTACTTTTCTCCTCTGGGATATAAATGAGATCCTTGAATTTTACTCCTAAGTTAAAGACTGAAATAACTGAAATAACAGATAAAAGCCTTTTCACATCCATGCTATGCAGCCAGCCCCTTTTGGCAAGCTCGTAGCTCTGTCAGAGAACAAAGCACAACAACACTTTAACAGATCAGGCTGAACTTTGACAACTAAAGAAATCTCGGGAGGATCTCCTCAAGACAAAGTAACTCGAATTTAACAAAAGGCCCAATCTAAGCTGAAGACATACATGGATGTAATAAGTGTCTTCTCGTGGAAGACTGTTTCCTTGTCTCAGGAATTTGAAGTGACAGTCTGGATCTCATGTATTCTCCCAGCTAAGTCAATGGCTATTAACAAAACCAGTTTCAAAAACACAGAGTTGGAAACTTTTTCAAAAATAATTCACGGGCAGTCCACATAACATGAGAATTACACACTACTTCTGCAGCACATACCAATTGTATGAAGTTATGAAGTGAAAATACACAATTCCTCCACCAAGACAGAGCCACTCAGGCACCATCTCTAGCGGAGAAGTCAGCCAGGAGCTCTCTGACTCTTGGAGCCCAGTTCAAGTCCTGCGATTCAGGGAGAGCGAGTGCACCGGTGGCTCAGTAGTGGGCAAACCTTCCAGGGAAAGCTGAGACTCGGCTTCTGAACATAAAGGCAATCTGTATAGAATACTCTGAGCAAGCTGGAGAACAGAGAATGCTTTAGAAACTTCAGGCAACGCTGAGCCACTACAAATGCAGCTGACTAAAGTTACACTCCCTCCGGTAAAGCATTAGATTGATAACGAGCTTCAAAGAAACATTTGTTTTCAAATGATGTTATT
Organism: Penelope pileata; assembly: GCA_013396635.1. NCBI lineage: Eukaryota > Metazoa > Chordata > Aves > Galliformes > Cracidae > Penelope > Penelope pileata. The sequence goes on from WBMW01003842.1 coordinate 920,436, forward strand.
GGTGCCCAGAGCAAATATGGAACATCACCGTGGGGAGCCAAGCAGAAAGCTAGGTGCCCGCTAGATCAGGGAAGGGGGGAATGAAGGCAGAGTTCGGTGTGTCTGAACGTGAGATTTGTAAGTAGAGTTGTGCCAGTATGTCTGTGCTTGCGAGAGCCTCCGCTCTTCTGAAGAAAGATGAGAAGAGAGATAGCCACATGGTATGACACTGCAATTAAAGGAAGAACAATTACCAGCACTCCATAAAACCATACACCAGGTACTTGTTTCAAACTTCATAAGGAATATTGTTATGCTGAGACTGACTCTAAAATACAGTGTCCATTTTTGGGCTTCTCAGCCTAAAATGAAAAATGAGCAAGTCCAGCAGAAAGCCAACAAGATTTGTGCAAAGTAAAGTATTAGACCCACAAGGGGCTGCAGCACGTGGTACTGAGGAGGGGCTGAGATCCAGCTCCGTTCAGCCTGGGGGCAGATCCTACTGCAACATCATCGAGGCAGAGTAGAGAAGAGAGAGTTGGACTTTTATTAATTGTGTGCTTTGGAAGAATGAGAGGCAATGGGCACAACTCGGGCCACAAAAAATTCCTATTTGTTGTAAGGAATATTTCTTTTAAACCATGGGAGGATAAAACCCTGGAACAGGTTGCTCACAGATGTGGTGACACCTCGATCACTGGCAATACAGCAGGACAGAGCAGGAGCTTTGTGCAGGAGGCTGGAATAGCAGCCCCAGTCCCTTCCAACCATTACAGTTCTATGACTCTAACAGCTCCTTACGGCCACGGTTTTTCTGACTCTGCAGAGGTTATATGGGTTTACAGCAGTCTTCCTTTGTACCCCCATCGCTCTTCTCGCCTCACAGTGAATTTCTGCTTCAGCTTGACTGGCACTAATGCAAGCTGAACAGGGGAAGTGACCTAGCTTAAAAATAGACCTGCAGAATAATCGCTTCCTCAAGTAACTTTGCTGCCCTGACATGGTTCAAAACACTGCACACATTCTGGCAGGGGTTCAATATGAACATTGATCAAGGATGTAGCCAAAGATTGTTTATCCAAAAATATCACCTTGCCATGACCAGTGCTAGAATTTTTACTATTTAATAAGCTCACGTTTTAATGAATGTTAGCTTCCAGTCCTTCTATGTGCCAGTGACACCAGTGGAACGTTATCCTGCCAGGACAATCATACAGAAATACAGTCAGACAAACACCAGCTTCAGCTCTGTGCTAATAAATGGAAAACTAGCCCTCAGTCCCAGTAAGGGATAACTTCACAGTACAGCTACAGTGGGTGATCTTCAGTCGGAAAGACGGCTGTGCTAACGCTCACCCAGCTCAGCTCTAGAGAGAAGAAGGCTGCTGTAGCTTCTGACTTCTTCTTGTATAACATTATAACATCTGCTGAAGAAATTGCATGCATCTCGTACTTCAGCAAAGTATTAGACCCACAATAGAGGTGCATTCATTATTGTTACCATGAAATATATTAGAAACTGCATAGACAGATGGGAGCACCTAAGCTGAATAGATATGCAAGGTGCAACAGTTCTAGTTTTGTTGAGGGACTAAAATTTAAATACAAAGGAAGAATATGCATTTTCAATAGCTTCCAGTTTGGGTCGATCAACGAGCTTTTTGCTCTGATTGTCACTAGGCAGATGCCTCTAAGCAGTGCACCCCCCACACCTTCACCTAACCTCACAGGGTCTGATGAAGGATGGCCGTGGAAACCTGTAGAAATAGAAGCTGAAGGCACACACAGCAAACTGCACCATCAAAACTGATTGCTTTTATACTGGCATACTGAGGAAAATTTTGAACAGAGCTTGCTTTGAATAGATTTCTCCAGATCTCAGTGACAGAAGCTGTTTTGAGAACAGCAAAGGGTTCGGTGACTCTCTGTGTGCATCCCCCCCTACACCGTGAGCAGCAATCCCTCTCCATAGCAAATCCCAGCAGGCAGCCAGCAAGAGAGGCAGACACCAGCGTGCCTCTGTGGAGAGAGCAAAGATGTGAAGCCTTCTCAGATGGGGCGGGGAGCATCCACCAGGAGCCTGGAGAGAGACTGGATTTAGATCTGAAGGTCCAGCACTTCCCCAGTATGTGAAGAATTGACAGGCTGTCTCAGTCCTGAAAGAGAATGTATTCTTTCCTTTTGTAACCTACTCTAAAATAACTCAATATTCTGCTAGCATATACAGTGCCCTCAGTGACTTATGGCTGCCTGTAACAGGACAGATTACAAGGGAAAATTGCTTCTTGACCAAAAAGAACAAAGCTTGCATTGCTGTCTTGAAGCAACACCACTGAAGTACTTCTGAACATTTGAAGCTTACAACCCCAGGTTCAAGTTGAATGCCCAATCCACATTGCTGACGCAGCCCCAGAGCACACGTACAGCCTGGTCACTTGCAAGATCACAAGTTTCTTTCCTGACTTTTTCTGAATAACCTGAAAAGGGAGGGATGTATCATGGCACAGTGACCTCCAGCTGGGGAATCCCCAAACTGTTAACTTTTGCCAATAAGAGGTAATAGAAAAGGAAAGCTTTCAGTAGATATGGCCTGTTCCCTACGTTCTTCTCCTTGTTTTTGGCAATTTCAAGTGCAGGATGGCAGGGCCCAGATGACCCTTTCAGTCTGACACAAATGGGCTGTTATTCTGGGCTCCCCAGTATAAAAAAAAAAAGACAGGGACCTCTGGAAAGAGTCCAGTGGAGGGCCACAAAGGTGATAAAGGGCCTGGAGCATCTCCCTTATGAGGAGAGGCTCCATAATCTGGGTCTGTTCAGCCTGGAGAAAAGAAGGCTGAGAGGGGACCTGGTCAATGTGTACAAACATCTAAAGTGTGGGAGGCAAATGGACATGGGGAATCTCTTTTTGGTGGTGTTTGGGGACAGGGCGAGGGGAAATGGCCTAAAACTGGAGCCCAGGAAGTTCCGCACCAACACGCAGAAGAACTTCTTCACAGTGCGGGTGACGGAGCACTGGAACAGGCTGCCCAGGGAGGTTGTGGAGTCTCCTTCCCTGGAGATATTCAAGACCTGCCTGGACGCCTACCTGTGCAACCTGCTGTAGGGAACCTGCTCTGGCAGGGGGGTTGGAGTCGATGATCTCTCGAGGTCCCTTCCAACCCCTACAGTTCTGTGATTCTGTGATTCCACGTTCATGAAGTGCTTAGTTGATGCTCCCAAGTTGGAACATTCTAAGACAGTGCAAGAGACACAATGCATTTTAGAGTTGTATTAAGATTCAAGTGGGATGAGTGGAGAATTGCAATAGCATGGGGTGGAGATGGGAGGTGGAACAAGGATCAGAACCCTACCGTCTGCCTCCCCTGGATTTCTGGATCCAAGGTTAGACTTCAATGGAAAAAGATACACAGTGGAAAATCCAAGTCCACATTCCAAGTCTACGTACTGTGCATTTCCCTCAGGCACTCCCTCTCTTATCACATACAAGTAATAGACTGCTACTAGAAGAAAGCTTTTAGTCTACAAGAACAGCAGCTGCAGGCTTTAGCAAATTAAGTGTCAAGATAAGATCCCTCTGACTGAATTACAGCTAGGGAGTTATGTACACTCTCGGATGTAGTTGCCATACAAATCTATTTTGAAAATATTTCTGAACGTTATTAGGCTGCCTATGGCTTGACAAAGCATTTTCTAACTACAGTATGCACATTAAGGTAGTTTGAAAAACAGACAATTAGCTACGGCACACAGCTATCAAACATTCCTTCACCCTCTGAACTTTCTGGAATAAAGCAGGAGATCAGCTCAACAGCTTTACCTCTGTGCATGCAAGTTTGAGTCACACATGCACTCTGATTGAGGAAAGTATAATTTGGGGAGAGAGAAGAATAAAGCATGCTTAGACAGCTACTGGAAGGATCGCTGAGTGTCATCTGCTGCCACCGTGTCATTAGGAAAAACTGGTAACTGACGCTCCTAGCAAGTTCATCCACAGTGCACTGAGGGCAAATCAAAAGAATATATTTGACAGGAAGGATAGTGATGAAGGCGTATTCAGTAAGGAATAATGCTGTGTTCTCATGATATAAATATTGGTAAAAGTCTCTTGAGAAATCTCAACAGTGAGCAGTAAGAGACAACCAGTCTGTAATGTGGGGATGGCAAAAAAAAAAAAAAAAGCAAAAGAAATGCACTTACAGAATAAGGATATGGAGAGTCCTACACATTTTCTGTTCTGAATTAGTATTTGTACATCAAGAAAGCGTGGCTTCCTCAAGTCTGACCACTTCCATCACAAGAGTTGGACAAAAAAAGGCCTGGGTGAAGATTTTTCCCCTTTTAGCATTTTCAGACCTAGAGAAAGTCAGGCTTTTTTTCAGTCTAAATAAAGTTATTGGCCACTTGGCACTCAAGCTATTTCCTCTATTCCCTCATGCCCTAAATCAAACTCACATTTTTGATTTTTTTTTTTCCCCTGATTCTCTAGCAGCCACATAGGTAATCATCGCTCAGTTATCCCAAGCTGCCTGACGTAAGACATATACGTTTACTGGCTAGTTGTATATTACCTCCTGTATTATCACATGCTAAATACTACAATTAATTTTGACTTTCACAGTCCTAAAAATTAAGTTTACACAGGTTTCAAATGAAATATTTTTTCCTCTCACAAATCAAGCCAACATACTGGTAAAGGAACAGACCACACCAGAACTCAAAGTAACACTTGATGAAGCGTGAGACCCCTCTCCCTACCTTTGCAGACAAAATGTACACCAGCAAAATGACAGAATCACCTCAAGAATTTGTCCTTCCTCTGTATGTACAGAGACTGAGCACAGCAACAGCACGGGCTCCCGTCACGGCCTCAAGGATTGTCACAGAGCGGAATGGGGTCTGACAGAAGGGGCCACTTGCAGTGGAGCACGCGACCCAGGCAGGCACGAGGGTCCCACAGGGATCCTCTCGATCTGCTGCTCTCTGCTGTTACTACAGATGGGGACAGCAGCACCCATCAGGTGTTTCTCCCAGCGGCAGGCTTGCACCTCTGCCCATGCTCACGTGCTTGAATCAGTGTTCTTCGGGAAGAAGGTGACCTACTTCAAGAACCCAGAAGAAAACACCTCCATTATTTCCATTCATGGCAACAGTTACTCCAGACACCAGGCACCTCAGAGTCCCCAAACTCTGTGACAGAAACTCCCACTGCGGAAGTCGAGGGAATCCCCTTGCTCTGATCTGCCCAGGTTACTTTGCTGTTGGTGATGTTTTTTTAGGTAGCTCCTCTGCTCCCTCCAGAGGCCAAACACGCAAGGGTATTTTGCTGATGATCATTTTCAATCGGGAAAAAAATTAACCAACTGTGAAGAAGAGTAGGGTTGATAAAGCAGTACAGATGCCAGCGACTGCAGAACAGACTTCTGCACCACCACAGACAGACACACAGAAGACACCACACTTAAGCTACCCGCTTCTGTAACAGGAAGACCGTACATTTTTACGTATCCATTAAGTATTCCCAAAAAGTTATTGCTAGGCAAGTGATGTGGCAACAGGCCCCTTACCTGTTATCAAGTCTCTTCCAGCTTCTGATTAAATTTTCCTTTCTTGAGCTGACAGCCTGAATATAAATAAAATTGCTCTGCAATCATCCTTTCTGTCTACAAAAATGTTTAAGAAAACAAGAAGAAACCAACTCACAGGACAGCCAAAGTGCTAGAAGTAAGGCCCACCACAGCAGCCAAAGTGAAGAAAGCATGTAAACAACCAGAACCATGGTGCTGACATCCTACACGTTACACAGAGTCACAAGGGTTGGAAGGGACCTCTGGAGATCACCCAGTCCAGCCCCCTGCTACAGCAGCTCCCAGCAGCAGGTCGCACAGGAAGGTGCCCAGGCAGCACAAGCAAGTGAGAAGAAACAAGGGACTGGTCGCCCAACTCGTCTCTATCTATAAATGTTTAAAAAAGTACATTTTGTCACACTAAGCACTTAAAATCCAAAAATAAAATTGGTGCAATTAAAACAGCTGGATCCCAAACACAGCCCATGAGCAAATAAGCACTTGAGACACAAATGTTTAGGTGCTTCCAGCGGTACCCCACTGCTCGTACGTACTTCCTAGATGGAGTTACGTGAAGGTTCTCACATTTGCAGTTAGCCTCTATTTGGTGGAGACCGTGATTACAAAAAGTTGATCTTCAGCATTAAATCTGATGGGCGGGATACAGCACAAGCAACCTGAATTAATCAATGGGAACGCTTACGCACGCTTGGTGTGATAAAGAGGTGGGGAAGGAAAGGCATGGTTCCTGCTCATCTCTTCTCCCCTTTCCCAAAGGGCACGCACATCCAGAGAAATAAATCCTTGAGATTCATTTTTTGTCAGAATGAGAAAGAATTGCCAACAACAACCTTCACAAAAGCCAACAAAAGGCACCAGGTTTAAAGGGACAGACAAAACAGCACTCAGCCTGCTCCCTCCACGATTGTTTCAGACAGCAGTAATTCCCTCTTCCCACAGATCTTCCAAAAGGCTGTGCTTATTTTAGCTTTCCAGTCCTCATTTCTAAGAGGCAGTCAAGCTACCTACACAGCACAGTGTTTACAGACAAAAAAACTAGGCTTTATCTACTGAACCAGGTAAGCTTGGTGCTCAGGCCCCAGAATATTCACGTTCAATAACAGCAAATGATTACAGTCTCATTTGACTGCTCCCGCTGTTGAGCGGGCTTCAACACCTCATCTCAGCTGGAAACAAGACTTACCTCGCAGCCCCAGGGAGAAGCAGCTCCAGCATCAGGTCACAGCTCGGGTACACGGCAAGTCCTACCAGCGTGTCATGAAGAACCTGGCTAGGAACGCAGCCAGGTGCCGCACCGAGCAAACCACCGCCCTTAGCCATCAGCCCACTTTCATTCGTGGCCACGGTACCACACGTGTAGCAGCACATATGGCACACAGCCGTATGACAGAACCCACCAACAGCAACAAGGAAATGGCACAGGGCCAAACAACCATGGACTGCCAGTTCCTCCTTCCCTTGAGGAAGGAGAGGTGAGATTTTTTTTTATTTTTTTTTTAAACCAGATACATTTTTAAAATTAGTGTCTGGACTATACCTGCAAAGGATTAGGGTGGAAAAGCGTCAGGGCTGTGCAAACAAATGCACAGCTGCCACTCTTACAAGGTGTTGAGACAAAAAAGATAAGATTTGGAACAATGAACAGAAATCGTGCTTCTAAGTTTTAATCGCAAAGAAGATCTCACTGGGAAACATCTTGGAGAACACAAAGTTTACACTTCAGCTGCAGAACATTCATCTTTCAATTTCTACTTTCAATTTTACACTCCAGGTAGAAGCCAGCAGCAGTTCTCAAAGTCTTATTTAAAAAATCACCTCGAAATTTCTCTTACAGATGGACCACCTTTCACGGCTTTAGGCAGCAGCCTTGCAGTCCTCTCCCTGGCAGCTGCTGTTTTACCACCTTCTTTGCATGCAGACACTGAAAACAGCTGCTTGTGCAAGCTCTTTTTTCCCCCTAAAGGAAAAAGGGGCAACATAAAGCTGCCCAGCTTGCCCTGTGAAGGGGGCTCCACCGGTAGGCAGAGCATGAGGAAGTCTATTTAAGAAGGACAGCACAGCCCAACAACAAGGTGTTGAGCCAGAGCACTAATATAAACATCATCATTGAACAGGAAACTTCCTTAAAAGCTTTGCCGAGCTTTTGGTGAGCCAGACAGGAGCCTGTGACCAATGAAGACTGGAACCAGTTCTGCCAGGAACAGTTTCATCTTTGTCCCACAGCTGAAGTATCTATTACACCAGAGAACTCTGGTACTGTGAAATAAGCTCCTTGCACCAGCAGTGTATTCATCGGCATTTCTCCTTACCACTGACCACGTACTTTACGTTTTTACCCACATGTACAGAAGTGTTTTTGGCAACTGTAAATCCTGTATTTGCATCTTCAGTAAACATTCACTGTAATTTAATCATTAACCTTTCTGCTACCACAACTGCACAAGTCTTCTGCACTTGGACCCCAAGCCCAATCCTGAGAGTTTCTAACTGGACATGCTGAGGAAACCAGTGAGCTAGGGAAGGGTTTATAAACCTTATTCTGAAACTTTACAACTTTTGTGTAGATTCGCAATTGAAAATATAGACATATAAAACCAGAAGCTTTATATACTTCAATGACAGGGGAGTAAGAATGCCAGGCTAATAGCATTTTTTCCCCAGTATTTGGCAAGTTTTTACAACGAGCATTTAAAATCCATGTAACATTTGGCAAAACTACTCAATGCTAAGAAATGGTTATCCCTAGAATAAGATCATATCCATACAAGGATAACAGATACTACAAAGAAGGAAAAAGATGAGAGAAGACATTTTCTGGAAGGAGAAACCTGGCACAGAACTCCTCCTTAAAAAAAAAATAAAATTAATGACGTAAAGCAACGAGGCCACTCCATATTTAAAGCCATTTTGTTTTATCTATTGGGGTAGTCACTTTACATCATACCAAAAAGACTGTATAACGAATACAAGTGTCAAGAATCAGATTGTTATGGCACAAAAGGAAGTCTTCCATTAGCCTGCTTTCAGAGTTGTAAATACATAATTGAAGACAAACAAACTAAGGCTACCACAAAATAATATTTGCATGATGTTAGTCTTTATTCAGCTTTAACTGACTCCTCCAGTCTGAAGGTGGAGAAGAACCTTTCCATTAATTTATTTCAGTGATTCATTCTGAATGAAAAGATTCTTTTCCTACGTTTGACACAGATTTAGTTTCTCATTTATATTGTTAACCAAAGTTCACATAAGCTTTAATGCTGTACCTTACGCTGTACGGAATTTAAGATTAAAATAAAACTCTACTCTTAACATAACCCTTTCTATAATGTAAAAATATTCTACATGTTTAACATATCAAGAATGTTAAGCGTTCACTTTGGGGGAAAACGATTTTTACCTTTTTTTTCAGTACAAAACCGGCCGTGAATGGTTGGCATCGACGTATCCCTGCTCTGTCGGGTGCCACCCAGCGTTCACCTGCTGCAACTACAGCTTCACTACTGTACTTCAAACACAGGAGAGCTATGCACACCTGACAGTTTTTAACAACTGCAGATTTGAGATGCTGCTTACTTTTTAGCACTGCTTCTCCTCTACCCCTCCCCTCCACTGTGGCAAATTCACTCCTTGGAAATTATGAGCGTTTTTAATTATCAAAATCAGTATAAAAATAGCAGCATGCTACTAAACATGAAAAGCAGATTCATGCATTATGAATTTAAATGCAGACCTCTGCCTTCCCTTTATATTATCAAAATCTTTTTTAAAGGTAACATCAAGGCAAGGGGTATAAGGACAGACACTGCATAGTATGTTTTGGTACTAATCTGAACTGGGGATTTAATCAAAATTCATGATAATTACAGGGTAAACAATTTTTATTTCAAAATACAAGTTTAACTGGAATTGTAGTGATGAAAGCAGAAGAGGGAAAAACCACAGTCTTTTACAGCCCACGTCACCGTATCTCACTTACATCCGGAGGTAAAAGCTCTAATTGGTGAAGAGAAAATATTTGTGGCATTTCATTTAACCTTTGTGATAATCCAGCATTATCCGTTTCTAAAGAAATATAAATACTTTAAAACAAACATTGAAAATAAATCCTTTTGATGTAGCAAACTACACTCTTTACCAAGAATTTTCAGTCTTCTTAAAAGAAAGGTACTTCACCCAAAAAAATAATCAAAATATCAATGTAGAACAATCCTTGGAGGAAGAAAGTTGGAATGTAAACCTCTGTTCCAAATTAGATCTGAAAAGTAAAAAGAAATAAAAAGTTTTCTTCACATCAGTTCTGTCTTTAAGATATTTTTACAGTTAAACAGGAAACTTCCTGAACTCAGTACAACAATGTTTTTCCCTCCGCTTGTATCCCATTTTCTTCATAAGTGAACAATTACTTCCCCCTTACGTCCTCACCACTGTCAGGATACTACAGTTACACAGGGGAGAAGTTATGTCAAAATTCTTACGTAGAAGTAGTACAGACATAAATAAGCTCACAGTTCTCCAAAATAAAAGTCCAAACTGAGTTAAGGGTAACATCCCTAAGTACTGACTGTACAAGCAGGTTCAGTGGCAAAACAAAGTTTTCTAACCATTCTTCTGACATGAGCAACTAAGGAAGAGTGCCACCAAGTCTTTCACGTTGACTGTATTCAAGGCCAGGCTGGATGGGGCTTTGGGCAACCTGGTCTGGTGAGCGGTGTCCTTGCCCATGGCACAGGGGTTGGAACAAGATGATCTCTAAGGTCCCTTCCAACCTGAACCATTCTGTGATTCTATGACTGTGACTCTGAAAGCCACACTGCATTCTAGGCAGACTGGGGTGATCCTCAGAGCGATTACTCGTATTTTGTTACTTTACACCTGTTCCTTTCTTACAGGATATTAATTGATTATTGATATTAATAATTATATAACATAGCTGAAAAACTTGAAAATAATCATAGCTGCTGATTTACATACATTACCCCCCACAGAAATCCATCAGTTCACAAATTTTATTCTAGCAATACTGATACAGCAATTTATCACCTCAGTATCTTACAATGGCTCCATTATTAAAAGCACACAGCACTAGGAAGTGTTCCTAGCCACAGTAAGCTCAACCACTGACAGCTCCAAAGTGCAATTTTCACAAGTTTGGAGAAGAATTTACCAAGATTTTTGATATTTTGAAAATATGACTGAAACTGAGATCCTCAACGAGGTCAAAATGATATAAGCATAAGGAGAATTAGTCTATTACCAACTCACAGAGACGACTAAAAAGATGAAGAGTTAAAGCATAAGAAGATCATTTGAATGGTTTATCCAATTAAGTTAACTCACTAGCTCAGTAAGGCCCTACTTATCCTCTGAGCCAGCTGACCTGGCACACGTTTATCTCTTCGGTGCAAAATAAAGTGCATCATCTTAGCAAAGATTTCATACCATATGAATTCAAATATATTTATATATAAATTATATGTAATTTGAATGATAATGGATTTTATTATTGTAAGAGTGCGCAGTCAGTCGCTATGGGTTAGTGATGAGCTGTAACACAACTGAATGTGACAATCTGAATTCACAATTGCCATTAACTTCAGTACTGCTGAGGTGCAGTTGTTATGATTTTTACAAAACTGCTAACATGCAAGAAAAACAAATTTAAAGGTTTTTTCTTTTCTTTTCTTTTTTTAAAAAAAGAACTTTCCGTTATCTCTGTATTTATTATTAGAAGGTGAGGTTGTTAAAGCTACAGAGGAACCAGACAGTAGAAACCCGCATTTTTTTACACAGTTCCTCAGAACATCTACACAAATCGTGACCTGCTCCATACACTGTGTCCATGTCCAATGCAGTTCGCATCAACATCGTCCTTGGCTCATCCCACTTCAACCCTGCCTCCAAACCTGCCCTACGTGGCACAGGAGCTGACCCACAAGTCTTTGTGCAGGCTCCCTGAGAGGTCTCTCTAGCCCATGCTGCAGGAGATGCCAGGAAATCCTCATAGTCCGCTAAACCTTCCTATACCATCTACTTTACTTTCCATCATGAGCACGCTGTAAGGAGCTTAGAGTTGAGAGCAGTACTTAGGGCTCAGTTCAGCTCCTTCAGGGTCCTGCTGTGTCCACGCATTTAGTTGGCGACTTGTGTAACTGCAACTCCTCCTCTGTATATACACGAACACACACGCACGCAGTCACTAGGATGGACACTACCACATAAATCTATGTCTTTGGGGTCAAATGACTTCGATTTTGAGCATCTTAAAGGTAATGGGAAGGCTGTTGTCCATAAAAGTTTTAATAACATGAGACTAAGCACACGTGTTCTGTGGAGGTCAACTAGAAGCAGACAGAGGACAGAGGACAGAAAGCTGGCGTGTGCACACCCACATCCCTTTCTGAAGCAGACCCTGGCTCAAACATCTGCCAGGCTTGTCTGAGGAGCAGCATTCAACTGCTTTACTCCAGAAAGGACTCCAGGAGCTGAGGAAGTGAAAGAACAGGTCCCTGAAGCAGTACAAGCTAAGATTAAGTCTACGTACAAGCTGTAAACACTCAAACATTCGTAATACTCTTTAAGAATAAAATCCTTGACAAAGTAAGCTATTCTGAACATTAATGTACTGTTTTACCTGCTCCACAAACAGTGAAAGACAGCTTATTGCTGAAGATGACAGTTTCAAACATAGGATACAAAATACATGTCTACTACTTACATCATCAATATCTTCATCATCATCCCCAATATCATCAAACTGGATTTCATCGTCATCTCCAGGACCAAATGTGTCTGTTTCATTGATTTTAGCTAAAAAAAGGATTTAGAAAGTTAAGGAGTGCACTCCTACCAGGTCAAGATAGACTACACATTCTTGTCCAACATGAACTTCCAGTTGGAACTGAAAAGATTCTTACCGTGTTCTGGAAGCTCCCCATATGCTTTCAGACTTCTGGCTTCATCTGCATTGTACTTTAGAATAACATCAGCCTTGTTATCCTAAATAAGGATTTTTAGAATTTATTAGTTACCCATAAAGGAAAATCCTCCCTACTAACTACAGTAAACTAGTAACACCTATATTATTTACAGAAGAGTAATAACTTGTTCCTCCTTTCCCCCATCTGCAGAATCTCTCTGCTGGGAGATGTTTAATTTTCTCCTCTTACAGGTCACTTGAGAAGCCCAGTTCCATACCTTTAAAATTAATCTTTCTTCAGAGAACACACACGGTGAGGTGTTTGGTGGTAAGAAAGTGTCAGAATTTCCTAGCTTTAAGCAATTGAATATATGCAGCAAACGACAACACCTTAAATGTTTTACAATTTCGTAACGTGTGTTTCAGAAGCAGAATCTACCTTTGAACAACTGATGACACGATACTACAATTCATGAAAAAAGTGTGTACCTAATGAAAATTTGATGGTTGCTTTCCATTAACCTCTACATTGGGGTAAAGTTAAATTTCCAGAAACAGAGTAACGTAAGTAGAAACTGGTCAGTGATTAACTGGCTTCTGAAGGTAAATGCCTTACACCAGGGATGCAAAATTCTGAGTACCACAACAAAACGTTTGGTGCTTGGTTCCATCTCCCTTAGTTCACAGGACCCAAGCATCAAACAGCTACACCTGGAAAAAAAAAATAAGAGGTCAGGTGCAATGCTAACGAAGCCAGTGTGATTGCCAACAAAGTCTCAAGGTGCAATTAAATTTGGAAGAACAAGTTGAACCAGGATTTGTCATCTACGCATGACAATCTCCCTGTAACACAAGGAAATCATGATTTAGCATAACTGAACATAAACTCAAGCAAAGTTAGAAGTCAATTTACTCAGGATACCTGCTGTAACTTCACACTAAATGAAGCTGGTTGTAAGCTATTTCACTGGCAAACTACGTAGAATTTTTACCTGGTAGTCTCGTAAGCCAACCAATATAATATCAGATGTATTTATCCAAACCTGAAAGAGTAAGCATATTGTAGGAATTCAACTTTTTGGTGTATAACCCAACATTCAAACACAGCACATTTAATTTTACTGGAAGACATAAAACATTTCGCTACAGTTACCATTTTTACTTTGTAACCAATAAAATGGAAATATCCAATTTTGTACTTCCACAGAAAAATCAAGCTCCTAAATACATATAGATATACTATTTAGCATAATATAGAGCTATTACAAAGGTAAATCAGTCTTCCCTGAAGAGCTTCTAGCCAACAAAGTGGTTATTACGTCATAACTCTTCAGAAAAGAACAGAAATAACGCATCAAAACACTCCTCCAAACTGAACTCCACCACAGCCAAAAAAGAAGGGGAAAAAAGAAAAGGAAGAAAAAGCTGGTGACAGGGATTGGCTGAACAATCACAGCAAGGAGCCCAAGAAAATGAACTGAGCTGCTTCTAGTAACTGGCTATGGAAATCAGGCGAACAAGAGCCAGAAACCTGCACAACAGGATGTACAAATATAAACGCACAAGCCAGTTCCATCCCACAGCAGTTTGCTTCTTGCAGATGGAGAGCATTTCAGCTAAGATTTCCTTTCGACACAAGGAATAGCTTTCCACAGTGACAAATTAATTCTGGAGTAGCCAGCATTTATGTGTGAACATCCTCCATCACCTTCAACAGCTCAAGCAGAGAGCGTATTGCTGGCAGCCAGCAGGGCTCACACTGATACCAAGATGCACGCATTCACCGGCCTCCAAAAACTAACAGGTAGGACGATCCAGAGTGAACGCAGTGGCTGCCTATTTTTATTGAAAACAAAATCTGAGAGGAACACCTCTGTACCACACACCAGCAAAAGACAAAGCTGTAACAGCTGGTAGGGGTGAGAGACACCACCATCCAACAGTGGCCAAGTTAAGATTGTGAACACGCACACCTGACCTCCCTGAAGGTAAGGAGTTTTGCAGATCACAGAATCATGAAGGCTGGAAAAGACCTCTAAGATCACCTAGTCCAACCATCCACCTACCACCAACACTGCCCACTGACCGTGTCCCTCAGTGCCACATCTCCACGTTTCCTGAACACCTCCAGGGACGGTGACTCCTCCACCTCCCTGGGCAGCCCGTGCCAGTGCGTTATCACTATTTTTCCTAATACCCAACCTGAACCTCCCCTGGCGCAACTTGAGGCCATTCCCTCTCATCCTATCAGCTTTGCATTCAAGTATTTTAGGAATTGATGAAGCAGACAATGAAGAGATGGCACCTGGGGTGCCTGCGGGAAGCTGTAAACTCGCCCCGAGCCCTCTGTCAGAACTGTTCTCAGTTCTGACAGGTCACCCTGTGAGAAGATGACAATAAATAGTCAGTTCCTCCTCAGTTCAAACAATAAACTAAGAAGGGTATCAAAACATGATTCTCAATGGCTTCAGAAAATATCATGCCAAAAAAAAGGCTTTGGACAACCCTTTTACCCCTTTGTTTTCCTATGCTGGTGCCAATCTTGCGTTAATCGACGTTCTCCTGCTAAGCAAAGCCCCCATCTAGTCTCAGATGCAGCCTCCTGATCTTTGAAACAGCCATCAAGTTCCCCAACACCACCCACAATCAGGGAGCTTTTCAACACGCACATACGCATACAAAATACATAAGAAGTTTTTAGAATATGAGAAGTTAGAATCACATAAGCAGCCAAGCATCTCCCCTGAAGCACATACATCCAAAGGCAGCCCTTCAGCTAGGGGCTTTGCTCAAAAGCCAAAGGCTGCCTCTCCTTTTGTGCCAAGATGATGCAAATAGAAGAAAAATAGTTTACTATTAAAAACAATGTTTAAGATATTAAGTACAGTAGAAATATTAACTGTATTTTGTAAAGAGCTATTTGCATTCCTTATCATGCATCATACCACTGTTTTTGATTCCAATGCTGTGGAATTACCTTTTTTCTTAGTTTCCCTCTGATATGACATAACCTCTTCACACCATCGAAACACAACGCCTCCAGTCTTCCATTGCCTAACATCTTGATCACCTGGGCGTATTCTGAAAGAGAGGGGAAGAGAGAGCATGGCTACTACAAGAGGACAGCTTCATGACACAACTGGCAGCTGCCATCACATCCTGCTGTAACATTTTACCAAGCAGGAACAATGGAGAGGACCTCTCATCAGCCACACAGGCTGCTGAAGTTTTTCTGTCCTTGCTGACATCAACATTTTCCAACACTGGTCATCCTGGTTGCATCCATGCTTTTGTTTTTCTCTAAATGCTTACTCGAGGTAACTTTTAGAGCTACTGAGTCACACTCAGTGCTGGAGTTTATGGCAGCACAGCTTCTGTCCTGACAAACCCCACCTTATCGCTGGGAAGAGGAGGTGGCAGCAGGCGCTGGGCACCCCACCACTACTCCTCTGAATCCCTCCCGCAGAGGTTCTACGGAAAAGCTGCTAGTCTTGAAAGGATGAGTTCTGATGATCTCAGAAACTCTCCAAAATGCATCCCCATACTTACCAGGCTTCGACTGGAAGCTGTGAAGCATCCCTCATCGCATGCCTCCCCATCTCCCCCTTTGTTTTTAATGGGCTTCCCTCATTTGGGTGTAGAAATTGACGCCAAAGAACTTCACTCACAACATTAAAGTTTGCAACACAACATGCTACCGTTTAACAGAAAATAATACAGCTTGTGAGAACGATAGCATTATCCGACCACCACGCGTGCCAGGAAACGTTCTCAGTTAGCCAGAGTGATATTACAATATTCTAAAATCCTTCCATATCACAAGCTAGACAGTCCAACAAACCACACTGTGATATTACAAACCGAGCAGATTTCATCAGGTGGATTTTGCTTGCGAGTTGAAAAGGATTTTAAGTTTTATAGGTGCATCGAAATCAAGCCCTTGCTGTTTACAGCTGTCATGGAATGTCAGCAAGAGATTAAAAAACAAATCCAGCCATCACTGCCTTTGCAGCAACGTAAGGCAGTGCTTTCCTGGTGTCTGTAACACCCCTCGGTGTACCTGCTCTCAGCACTCAGCTGGCGGCCAGGCGCACACTCAGGTACACGCAAGCCACAGCCAGAGCGCGACGTGCAGGACAGGGCGAGCCAGGGGGCAGGTGACATCACTGCCACTGAAAGGCAGCGGACAGGGGAACCCAGGCACCACCCTCCAGGCGAACACGCTTGTTGCTGACTGCACCTGACAGCATCCCCGGAAGCGCCTCACCTCTTGCTCTGTTGTAATACCTGCCTGGTGTCCCACCCCCAGCAAAGCCAACGGGGACAGCAGGACAGCACAGATGAAGTTTCAGCCAGGTCAGTGACTTCAGAGATCCCACAGAAGGCTCCAAGGAACCTTACAGGCAGTGGGGCTGAGTGTCCAAGGGACAACCAGCAGCTACCAGCAGCACCGGGGCCAGCTATGGCGGCTGCCTGCAGAGCTCATGCACTACAACCCAGGGGACTGCCACAGAGCGCTCACATGCGCACCATGCCACACGGCGTCGTGTTAGGGCCAGGGAGAGCCAGCTTCGCTCTGAAGCAGTGAAACCATTTAACGTTTCCCTTCTCCTTACATCTTCCTTCTATATGCAACCTGTAATTCAAAATTCAGACGCTGCCCCAACAAGAACACCTATTTTTATTCCCCAAATCCTTGGAATTTCCCAGACACCCAGAGGTTTTCTTTGCGTGCCAACTTCCAGCGTATGTCACGCACAGTCTCCGACCGCAGCACCAGCACTGAGATGCTGTACTCCGGCACTCACCTTGCCCGTCCTCCTTGAACACCAGCTCTCTTTTCTCCGATTCATTCTCGTTCTTACCTCGTCGCCTGTTTTTACCTCCTTTGCCTAGATTGCAGGAGGGGAGGAAAAGAGTATGTGTTACTGCCTGTGAACACAGTAAATGAATTTATCAGGCCGACTTTGGTGTTTGCTTTCAAACAATACCCCGAGTTGGAAGGGACCCACAGGGATCATGGAGCCCAGCTCCTGGCTCCACACAGGACCACCCAAAATCGAATCCTGTGTCTGAGAGTGGTGTCCAAATGCTCCTTGAGCTCCGGCAGCGCGGGGCTGTGACCGCTGTTTCCCATATGTCAGTGCTGAGTGTCCCATTCAGACTCACTTGCTCTGCTCACTTTAGCAGAGCTGTCCCTCCACCAGGCACCCGGCTGCTCTGGCAGCAGCAGCACAAGGGGGATCTGCCCGCAGGGAACCACCGCTCCCACACGCCACGGGCAGCCCTGCACAGCGCAGAGCCGCTGCTGGGCCGGAGCGGCCGAACCCGAGCGGGGCGGAGCAGGGCCCGCTCCCCACAGGGCTCAGCACAGAGCCCACGCGCTGCCACGGCGCTATTTAAAAGGCACACACGTGGCCACAGGACGAGGTGCTCTTCTCGGGGACGCGGAGGAGCAGCTCGGTGTCCCTCCCGCTGTCATACACCCACCGCTCCCTTCCCCTCTTCCTCTCCCTACGAGCAGCGGGAGGGAGGCGGGCAGGGCCCGCACCCCGCCCTCCCTGACAGCCCCCCCGCGGCCGGCCAGGCCCTGAGGCCTCCGGCACGCCGCCGGCCCGGGGCCCCGCTGGGGAGCGAGCAGGGGCCGGCCGGGCTGCGCGGCCCCTCCGCCCCCTCACCTCACGGGCCCGNGGCAGGGGAGGTCGGGCCTTCGGGCGGCTCCCGCGAGGCGGAGGCAAGCGTCGGCTGCGCGCGGGCTGAGCGGCGGCACCGGGGCTGTGGCGGACTCGTGCTTTCCGGCTGCTGGCGCCGAGCATCCCCCACAGCGCCCCCCGGAGGGCGGGAGGACCGGAGAGCTCGCCGCCCGACAGAGCAGCTTCGGCCGCTCTGCGCACGCGCCCCTCGCAGTCACTGGGCCCTTACTTTGGCGTGGTGGGGGCGGTGCGAAAGGCGGGCGCAGGGCGATTGGCTGAGCCTCCGCGCCGGGCGGGCAGCGGCGGCCAATCGGAGGCTGCAGGAGGCGGCTCTTGGCGGGCGCGGGAAGGCGCGCCCTCCCTCCGCGGGCACCCGGGGCGGGTTGTAGGGCACCTCTGATATATCCCATACCATAATGACGTCATTTTATGCTAAATATGTAAACTTTATATGAATGTGTAAACTAAAATCTCTCCTCTCCTGCACCTGACAGGGCTACAAGGAGCCCTTCTCTCGGCTCCCCGGTTCCCTCAGCTGCTGCAACGCGTGGGTGTGAGCCTGATGCGGTGCTTAGGGAGCGCCGGGGCACGCTGTCCTCATTTCCCAGACGTGTAAAGGTTCATTAATCCATCACCACTAGGATAGCAGTCACCTGTCCAATTCACCTGGTGCAGTGCCCGGGGTTGCCAATATTGCAGACAGGCAGCAGCCCGGCTCCCAGCTGCACCGACAGCGGAGCATTCGCGGGGTGCTAACACAACGCTCCTGTATTCCCCCCATTCAGGAGGCACTATGGAGCCACCGGGGTTCCTCGTTCCGCTCCCCCCTCTCCCTGCTATCAGCAGCGTGACAGGCTGCGGCAGGGCGAGGCTGCAGCTGACACCCACGCACAGCTTACACGTGTTCCTGTGTGGAGGTGCAGATGTAGGCCAGCACTGGGGATGAACCAGCAGCAGCTTCTGAGCAGAACAAATGATCATCCACCAAAGCAACTCTTAACGTTTGAAAGTTTATTCATAGTAGAAATGTCAATTTCTTTTGAAGACTACAAAACCTGCCCTCAGGCAGGAGCACAAGCCATGATATCTCTCCAGAACTGCTCGCCGTTACATCTGGAACAGTCCTAATTACACATTAATAGCATGATTGGAACATCTCCTAGATCAGACTCTGAATAAAACAATCATTTAAAGTATTCAGTACATTTTTTTTTTTTTTTACTAGCATTCAGTTCTATGACAGCAGTGCCAAGCATCTAACAGATGCTATTGTAATGGTCTAGAATAAGGTACGATACCACTGACCTCCCGGGACGGTACCTTAGACTCACGTGCCATGCTGAGAAAACTAGTATAAAGTATGATTGTATAGAATTGTAGAAAAATATTTTATCTGTGATTTTGTCATTTTTTAAAAACATTTTTAAGTAGACTCCCTCCCACCCCACCCCCGGCTGCAAAATAATTACATCCCTCGTTAAGTACACCTTCCCTTTGATTAGGTCTCAAGAGTATCAAGATAAAGCTCATTTACATCATTTTCAGAAGTGAAAATTCATCCGTTACCCATTGCTGCTTACCACGGACCAGCACACCTTGAGTCCTTTCCTTCCAATAACAGAGAAGCACAGCTTTAGTTGGTACGCCACATTTACAAAAGCAAAACACACACAGAAAAACAAACCCAGACACGTAGACCTATTTTCTTATGCCCTTATCTCTTTAGAAAAAAGTTTTAAATATTCTCTTGAAAAATTCCTCGCAAGTTTCAATGTTACAGTGATTATGAACGCGGAACTTTGCCCTTACTGGATACAGATGGTATTCAGTGACTATTGCAACTGCTCTCCCCTCTGTTCTCTCATGCTCTCGAGTACAATAAGTGGTATTTTCACACTGAAGATAAACCACGGCCTATATATAGAAAATCCACCTGTATCTGCAGTTCTCTGCTTCTTACTCCTCCGCAATTTGGTATCCTGGAGTGACCTGCCAGCTTTGCACCAAGCAGCAGTCTGGCAGTGAACTGACAGCGTGTCACACACACCCGAGTTCTAACAGAAAGGTGCTAGGATTCAAAAAAACATTACGCGGATTTCTTTGTAGATCCCAGTTAACTGCAGCTACAAAACAAATATGTTAAAGCTGTGAATATGGATCAAAACCCAAAGGTACGGTACATAAAACATGCCTGCACAGATGGGCCATTTCCACCTTCATTTAGAAAGTAACTTAAAAATTAGCAGATTTAGACTTCACCTCATTGAAGTTGGTATGCATCGAACTGCCCTGCTTTACTGGCATTTAAATGTCCATCTTATGCTGCTGTATACAAGATGGCAGCTGCATCTGTGAGGTCCAGAGTAAATTACCAGCCTCTTTGAGAACGCAGATATCTGAAATGCAGGAATCAGCACTGCTCGACTATTTGGCTCAGGACCAGTGAGCTTGAGGGCCAGAAAATATTGCTGAAATAAAACTACTGAAAATTTTATATTATTAACAGATATTGCCACCAACAGAGAAACATCTTAATACTTCCTTCTGGCCTCTTTGTGCCAGCTACCTCTACACGTGCACACTGAGAACATGGAATAATTTCCTTCCTGAGCTGAAATGCTGTTACCCCCCCCACTACCAAGTACTGCCATCCCTTCATTCCAACAGGATCCATTTTAATTCTTTTGTGCACCAGACGTGACAATCTGACTTTTAACAACAACCCCATGAGGCACAGTTTCCAGAATAAGATAAGCCTGACTTACAATCAGTTATAGAACTGAAAATAAATTTTCTGAAAAGCAAAGTTTTAACTAAATACCTCTGGAACTGCAGATACTGTCAAACAAAAGATCAAGATGGCCTTTTTTTTCAGCCTCTGGTTAAAGATGTTTCTTGAACAAAGGGCAGACGCGTCTGTACAGCTAAAGGAAACTTCAATGCTAGAGCACCAAGTAAGGGAAAAATAGTAATTGCCCTGAAGAGTTGCGTGCTTAAATTGCTGAGGTTGATGGTAATTTAGGTGTCATTGTTCCTCAAAATGACTCCTTAAAAATTACAGGCAATACATGAAGAATACCATGCATGTAAAAGCACAAAAAATGTAACTTCAGGGTACTGATAAAGTACTAGATCTTGATTTGGGGCATCTGACTTTCTAGCAGCTTTGCCAAGTTAATGAAATTGGCACTGGGGCAAATAATGATGGATTAGATATTTATTTTTAAGGGCACTAAAATAGGATCCTTTGCAAGCTTAACAAAGGGAGCCTCCGCAAGGAGCTCTGAAAAAATTCATGAGAAGGAACATGCTCATACTCACACAGAACCTATCTCTGGTGTCATAAAAATGATTCCCCCATTTAACAAACCTCTGATGATTTCAGGGAAACTAGCAAATTAATCGTTATGAAAGAAGCTTAATACCACTGGTCAGGAAAAAACTTCTGATGCATAATTGCAGCTTTTTGTCTTTCAATTGTATTGTTTACCCTGGTCTACATTTATTAAAGCTGGAGGTCTTAAAAACCATTTTCATGTCTGGATCGAGTTGATGTAACACCCTATTCTGGCAGAGTGGGTACCCACCGAATTCAAACACATTCCAGCGCGTTTTCTTTCTCATTTGGGCAACAAAT
The DNA here is from genome assembly GCA_013396635.1 of Penelope pileata. Lineage (NCBI taxonomy): Eukaryota > Metazoa > Chordata > Aves > Galliformes > Cracidae > Penelope > Penelope pileata. The sequence goes on from WBMW01003842.1 coordinate 942,249, forward strand.
GAGACTGGCCATCAAGACATGCTACTTAAGACATGAAGATATGAGCGCATTAGGAGAGTTTGTATTAGTATTTAAATGAATCTTTCGCCCTCATTACAAAATTTCTTCCATCTGGGGAAAAGTGAGAACGCTCATTCTGACCAGCTTTGTTTCACCTGACTGGAACAATACGATTTTTCATGGTAAATTACAATGACCCTTTCCAACCCTGGACAGATCAGGATGATTCTCCTCTGTTGTGGTTATTAAAATGATCAGAAAACAACTGACAGAACACTGGATCTATCACTTTTGCAACTGCAACCAAGGCAGTTTAAGCCTACTTTTCCTGGGCTTACTAGTGGACATGAAGTTTTGCTTTATGGTGCTTTTTTTGTGTAATGCCAGCACTAATTGGACAAACCCTCTGCAGCTTAAACAGAAGTCACAGAACAGAGATAAGATATTAACAATGGATTATAAGCATAAACAATATAGAAATGTCCTCCATCAGAAAGTATTTAGCAATGATTCCTGAGTCCAGAGATTAGCTGGGGGAAAATAAAAGGGAAGAAGTGGGAACAGAACAGTGAGATATGGAACAAGTTATCTTTTCTCTGGGTTATATCATCTCTTGTATATATAGTGTGGTGAGAGATCCACTGTTTGAATTCTGAATACAATAAACAGCATCCTGATTCTCATAAGATGACATGCAGCGTCAAAAACATGGAAATGTAGAAAAAACACAGGCAAGGAGAAATACATAGTCATAGTATTACATTCAATAGCTGTTTAACAGTCAGGCTTCTTTTAGAGCTGTCCAACAATACTGATTAATCCAGGTGAACTGTTTAATCAGACTTAATTGTTAAAATGATTAAGAAGATCTAAGTAAAACAAGGCATGTATACATTAAAGAAAACAGCACAGAAATGTGCTGCTCATGAACTGTTTACAAAAACATACAAAATGTTGGATGGCACAAAGTATATAGTGCTAATATAAACAGATTGTTTAAGCTAAGTGCTTAACATAAACTGTCCATCTCTACCTGTAACAAAGAATATTTCAGGGGACAAAAATATTCCTTATAAAAATAATGCTATGTGGTGCAGAGTGCTTTATTCAGTGTATTTTTGACAGAGGTGGCATTTGTAATTCTTCTGGTTTATGCAATTGTGAACATGATCGTTTTCATTGTGTTTCCACTTGTCACTCCATTTGAAGCTCCAGTAAGATCAGTAACTTGCCATCAACAGTTCAAAGCGAGAATAGATGAAAGCAGTAGCAGCAGCAGGAGCAGCAGCATTATAGGTACCAGCTGGGACAGAGTGTGCTTGCAGGTATCTGTCAGATATGTGCTACCTGTCGCCATGATTTGTGCTATCATCTTATACCATGGTACCAAATATCTGGTTGAGGTCACTTCACAGGGCTGTTGAGGTAATTTTTTTTATACCTCTCCTCTGAGCAAGAGTAGAACGGCCAACCGGCTCCAAAACTGGTGACTGATTACGGTTCAAAGCAGAGTAAGTTGCTGCCATTGCACCCTGTTGTGAGAATGCCAGAGGGGAAAAGCAAGAAGAGTTCCTTGTGAGTGACGTACATGTTAGAGAACACACAACATTAAGCGTCAGAGATTACAAACAAGTTTTAACTTCCAGTCTGTTTTCAGCCACAAAATAGAAACAAGCCACTGCATTACTCAAATAACAGCCGCGTTCTGAGTTTTGTAGTGTAATAAATAATTTTCAGATTAATCTGAAGTGATTTTATCCTGAGTAAAAAAAAGAAAAAACCACAACAAACAAACAAACGCAGAAGGTATGAGAGATACTGCAAAATTAAATTCTCTCTCCATGTTTTGCAAGACAGTTAGGAAATGAAATCCATCGGTGGGTTGCCTCTGATTATACCTTGCATAACCATTTTCAATAAAATATTTAAAAGTCACCCATATTATTCAGCATGTAAAATTTCTTAGGCTTTTCAAAACTCAAGTTGTAAGCCATGGGATCGCAACTTGCCCCTCCTTCCACTTGTGATTTTGGATGCCAGGAATTTCCAATAAGTTACTCAGAGGGAACGTTAATTATATTGTTCAGATCCCATTTATGTTGCGTAACAGGTTTTTTTGATGTAGGACTGAAGGTAGGAATACAGAGGAGTAGAATTAAGTTATTTTTGGTTACTCTCAGCTTGTTTAAAGTGAGAAAGCATACCCGGGTCAAAACCAGATTATGCTTCAGACCACGGAGCACAGAACAGATACTGTATTCATATACTGCCTTCTCAACTTATTTTTTCTATCTTATACTCTGACCATGAATTATTTTTATTTTCCATTAGTCACTGACAACCTTCTCTGAAATTTTTAAATTAGCTAAGCTATTTTTAGCTCCCCTGTACTCACCTAACATTTTCACTACCAAAAATGATTTCTTCTATCTCTTTCTTAAGATAAGCCTACCAGTTTAAAACCTAAAGAAGCATGTTTGCCAAACATTAGACTTATTCACAGCAAATGAGTTCTTATGAAACTCTATGATATATTAAAAGATCACTTTGACTTAAAACAATTCATAGTCACAACTTTAAAAAAAATATTTGGAGAAAAAATGCTACAGTAACTTTTTTTTTTTTTTTAAAAAAATCATTTTGTTTACTCTAATTTTGGCTCAACAGCAAGATGAAAAATATATACTTGCCTTCACTAAATGGGGAGCATCCTGCCTGTTCAGCTGGTATTGAGGCAACTGGTCACAGTGAACTATCCAGGGATGGCTAAGAACTTGGGCTGCAGTCAGTCTTTGATGTGGGTCTACATGAAGCATTTTTGAAACAAGGTCCTGCCAATAATATACAAAAAGTCAATGCAAGTAACAACAGAACTTCAGCTTTAAAACTGACTACAGTTCAAAACTGAAAAAATTTAGTTGTATAAACATATGTGCATAACATCATTTTGGAGAAGATGAAAAGCTGCCCAGCAGCGCTGACACTATGTCCTTTAGTTAAGCAACTTAATGGCTGTTAGGCAACACAGCTGAAAAAGAAACAACTGAGAAGATAGAGATGATCCTTCCCCTTGCATATCTTACCCAGCATCTAACAGTCTTTCAACAGACGTGCAAGCTGAAGGTTGAATTTTAGTACTTGAGAGAGTAAACTGCTCAAGTTCTAATGAAAGAGCATGAGATGAACTGTCTTGGGTAACTCCGAAGAACAAACCCTAACAGAAAAATGTGACATTCATTTTTCTAGCCTGAATCAGTGGGATATATGGTAATTATTACAGTATTTTCAATATCCTGATTTAGATTTTTGGAATGATTTTTGTATGTCATGCTTCCACATGAAGTTTTATTACAGCATTTCTTGACACAGATGATTGCACGTGTGTGAACACTGAAAACACACTGTATTTGTAAGGATACTTGTTAACAACTGCTGAGACACGGAATGATCACAAACAGAAAACAAACTTCTAAGCATATAGGGGATCAGCTCAGTATTTTAAAATAACAATAACAATGGGTAAAATTTATCGTATATGATGTGATATATACATTAACAGCAACACGTCACAGTGAAATTTATTTCTCATCCCCCACATGACAAAGCAAATATACTTGCCTTAGCTGTATCTGAAACGGTATTCCAATAACCACCACTCAATGAGAATTTTCCACTACCTATTCGGGCCAAAATCTCCTCTGGGGTATCATCAGGACCATTTGCAAACGGAGTGTAGCTATTTAACCAAACAATTTTTCAAGATAAAAAATGATGAATAGAACAATCCAGCATAAAACAATCTATTTAGCAGGTGCAGCAGCAACTATCTTTTGTACTTGTGGAACTATTGTTGAATTAGTTATAAGTCTTTTACACTAATCATTTCTGTTGCATACATAAATATATTTCTACTGCATTTATTATACGCTAACTGCATCACTTCAAGCTATCCAATAGCTAAATTTTGCCCACAATCACACTTTAAAGCACTGCAATTATATTTACAATGTATTTCCTTCAAACTAGATGCTGCTTAAATCAGCTAATTCTCATATGGAAAAAACAGTTCTTACGACTAAATCAAAATAAAGCAGAAATTAAATACCTGAAATAGATGAGATGTGAGGAACAAGGAAATTTTTACAACAGTTCCTACAAATTTGGATTCTACTAAAGGCAAACACAGTCAATTATGGGCTCACATTTGTTATTCTTTTTATGTGCTTATATTTCTTTTGTTTGCTATTCTAAAGCAAAGCAAGCAAACAAAAAAACCAAGCCCTTACCCCGTAAGCATAGTATAAAGCAGAACACCAAGACTCCATATGTCACATGCAGCATCATAACCTTGCCTCTTTAAAACCTGAGGGAGACAAATATTTTTCTGAATAAAATGCTTAGAAATGCTTTGATTATGCCATAAAACACTGAGATCTCAGATTTTTAAATGTTTTGAAGTGATTTCACTTGTTGCACAAGAATGAAACAAACATCTAACCAGCAAAAAAATCCCATCAAAGGAAATCAAGGCATATAAGCCATCCCGGTATTTACCTCTGGTGCTACAAAATTTGCTGTATAACATGGAGTCATCAGAAGACCATTTTCTGCTCGCAGTTGTTTTGCAAAGCCAAAATCACAAATTCGAATCGATTCTGGATTACCAGATTCATCAACATAAAGAATATTGCTGGGTTTTAGGTCTCTATGGACAACCTAGGAAAAAACGAAACAAACCATGAAACACAGGAAGCTTAAAATAGGAAAAGGCCTTCTATTGTAATTAGCTATTCTCCTACTTAATTTCATACATCCCATCAGCAATCATCATCCAATTTCCAGCTTCTAATATCAACTATAGCATTCATTATGGAGCTGTTGGAGCAGGTCCAGAGGAGGGCCACGAGGATGATCAGAGGGCTGGAGCACCCCCCCTACGAGGACAGGCTGAGAGAGTTAGGACTCTTCAGCCTGGAGAAGAGAAGGCTGCGGGGGGACCTGATAGCAGCCTTCCAGTACCTGAAGGGGCCTACAGGAAAGCTGGGGAGGGGCTTTTTACAAGGATAGATAATGACAGAACAAGGGGTAATGGTTATAAACTGGAAGAGGGTAGATTTAGACTAGATATAAGGAAGAAATTCTTCCCTGTGAGGGTGGTGAGACACTGGAACAGGTTGCCCAGAGAAGTCGTTGATGCCCCCTCCCTGGAAGTATTCAAAGGCCAGGCTGGATGGGGCTTTGGGCAACCTGGTCTAGTGGGAGGTGTCCTTGCCCATGGCAGGGGGGTTGGAACAAGATGATCTCTAAGGTCCCTTCCAACCTGAACCATTCTATGATTCTATGCTTCTGACACTAAGTGGTATCTACAGTAGTGCAAATCTGCCTTGGAAACTCCATCCCCTTTTCATTCTGCCCCACACCAAAAACAAAAAAACAAAACAGCAAAAACAAACCAACCACACAGAAGTAAGGAAGATTTCCTTACTTGTTTAGCTACGCTTTTAGCTCAAATGTATCCTTCTGTATGTTCATGAGGAAACCCCTCCGGGAAGGGTTGCAGAGACCAGACAGACTCAGGATCTGTCAAACCAGACTACTAACGCCTTATTCAAATGAGCTCCTCTGGTGTCAAAAGAAACTACATTAGGTGAGAATGAGACTACCAAAGTGCTCACTTACATATCTGGCCAACTTTCATGTTAAAGCGTACTTAAAATAAGGAGTTCCAAAAATTTCCGAAAGTTTGAAAGAACTTATGATGAAATGAAAATTAAAATGCCAATATCTACAAGTATCGGTAGTAAACACAAATGAGAAAAAGCCCCTAAAATATCCTACTTGGCATGAAGACACTGGGCCTTCTTTGTCTACATGTGGTCAGACGGAACCAAGCTATGTTTGGTGCTATTCTATCTTTAGCGTTTGTGCACAGAAAGCATTAAGGTTTATTCATACTTCTCAATGCATGCTGCTGGACAAAGATTCTTAGTGCACGTCAGCTCAAAAAACTATTCAGAAACAAGTGCTTGAATGAAGTGATGGATTGCACAAGATACACCAGATAACTTTGACTGTAAGTTTTCTGAAATAAGAGCTCGCAGAGAAGTGTGTTGAACTATTATGTGCTCCTTAAAATAATTTGAATCCTGTCCATTCTGAAGCTTCTTTTCTTGGATAATAACATTAAGTGTTACGAACTTCTCTTTTCTCTTGCACCCTTGTTTTCTGCCTTTTTTCCTATTATCCCCCTCTTCTTGTTTACTTCAAGACACAACATAACTTGTCATTATTGCCATGTAATTGCCACACTTGCCTTCTCAATCTCTGAACTACTTCCTCTAGCTCCAAATTAATTTCTTGAAGCATTCGTTTTCTTTTTAACTTTACTAAAGCTTCTTGACCTTATGGTACATGAGTTACAAGTTACAAACTTCAGAAACAAGAAGTGTAATAAATGACAAGAGTAATAGGTGGAAAATAATAGATGTTCAGGGTCTCTCATAGCATGGGGTTGGGACTACAGGAGGTCTAAGCAACAGTACTGGCCCTAGCATCACTTCTTGGCTTACTTCTTATGTCCTATTGGTCATTATCTGAATATTCCACAGAACTGCTCAAAGACTGCATGAAAGACAAGAGATACAGTTGCACCATTGCCACTACCTGGACACCTACGCAGTTGATGAGGAATGCCATAATTTCAACAAGAAATCCTGCTGCAATGTAATTATTTACCAGAAGTTACTTAAATGTTGCATATAAGCCCAAATAAAGATATTAGTTTTTATTTCTGAAAGAGAAGAACATTAACATCTCTAAGGATTTTCTCTGAGATGAAAACTTACCCCTTGTGCATGGAGGTATTCAACTGTTTTTGTTATCGTGAACAGAACAGCACTAGCTTCTCTTTCTGAGAAAAATTTTTGCCTAAGAATTTTATCCAGCAGTTCTCCTCCTTTCATAAGTTCTGTTACTACGTATACATATTTTCCATCATCATACACCTGGAAAAAGTACATAAAAAGATGTAAACTTCTGAAATATTTCTTCTTTGCTATCTTCCCGTCAAATGCACAGAGATAGAGCAGGAATGTCCACAAAACTTCTTCCATTCTGCTTCAATTTCCATTTCACTTCAATTACTTTTCTCGTTTCTCACTCCACACGCTATTCTAACATCGGTCATCTTCACAAATAAACATAAATAAATGAAAAGGTACTACAGTAATGAAATAACAGAAAAAGATTCATGCATATATTTCAAGACACAGGACAAAACTGGGGGAGAAAAAGAGGAAGCTAGCCTGATTAAGCAAAACTAGAGCTAATTCTGGAAGCAATTATTGCACCAAAATGCAAATACAGAGATCATTCCAACTGAACAGTCAAGACTATGTGCTGCCCTGCAGATAAAGTTTATATTTAAGTCTAAGTATTATGTAAATTTTAGACTATGCTTTTAATTTTGGAAAACTTAATTTTTACACGGCTTTCATCTTCTCAGTAACAATAATCGAGAAATTATTTACAGTATCACCAGGGGGCACTACAGACTAAAGTATACCAAAACACATTTTAAGCTGTACTTAAGCATTTCATTTCACTTTCTTGGGGTTTTGACTTAACTAACTCAGAAATTTGTTCCTACTGCAATGAAACCTTTTACAGAATCTGTTTCCTACAATTATTTCAGCCTGCTTCTCACCGTGGTGCTGGAAATGTTCTCTTTGTAATATGTGTGAAATAAAAACTAGTTTGCCTTTAAGTAGAAACAATTATCCAAATAGTAGCAAAATACACTTAGGAATAGATAACAGCCAAATGAAGCAAGTTCCCAATCCAATTTCTTTGTCAAACTGTCTGGCAAATACATGCTAGTAAACACTCGGAATAACTACAATTTGCTTTCAATTTGAAAACTGAATTTTTCTAAGCTTAGGCAGTTTTTGTTCTCTTTAGAAAAGCATTATTTTCTCATCAGTTAAAAAAAGAGGAAGAGTATTAGATAATTCTGCAGCCTTCTACAAGCTTATGATCATAAGATGACATGACAGTTTATTCAGTTCCCATTTAATAGTAACTTTACCCCATTAAATATAAATGACTGATTATCTGAACATGTTTATATGAAGAATTTAAACATTGCACAGGATTAAAGAATAGGATTATATAGTTCTAACTACTAAAATAGTATTTCAGCTTTTTTTTTTTTTTTTAGACATGCTCCATCTAATCCTGGTATAGCATAAGGAAACAAGTTTGTTTCATTTGACACTATGAAGCACACAAATCTCAGCTCTGCAGGGGAACATTTCAGCAAGTTTGCATTTGGCTGCTACAACTGCCAACCTCTGCTGGTTCTGTCTGTCCGAAAAAAAACAAAAACCCACTTCAACCTCCCTCCTTGTCCTGTTCTCTCTAATCAATTTAATCCCAGGAAGCTGTTTCTACTGAATAAACCCTTTTGAAGTTTCTCCCACAGCCAGGTGCACAGCATTATGCTGACATCACAAATGTGATGTCACTTTCTAAAATTAGCTCCAAGTTAATGTTTGGGGCATCCCAAAGATGAGTCAGTACATCTTCTCTACCAAGCAAACTGGAAAAAAACACAGCAAAAGCCACAAGATGTAGGCACCCGAGTAAAATATACTATGGAGAGAGAGAAGACTGTTTTCATAAAGTGAAATAAGGTTTCACATACTTATTTGGAGTAGATTTTTTTTTTCCTTAAGCACTTGGAAACCTGAATTACAGCTTATCCAGTCTTCCTCTCCAAAAAGCTTCTGAAAATATTGTTCAGCCAATGCTTCAAATAATTCAGACAGGGTCAAAAGTTCTGTTACATGATAGTAACTAAAAGGCGAAATAGGGTAGAATACATATAATGGTATGGCTCAGGAAGTTCCTATGTAATGGACTGTTGGAAGCTCTGTGCTTCCTCAGTTTCCTTCCCTGTTTCCTAGCCATCCACTACTGGCCACTGTCAGAGGCAGGATATCGGGTATGAAGGACATTGATTTAACACAGTATAGTGCCTTCTTCTGTTTATATGCTGTGTAACTGAAAAAGACCACTCATAACAATCAAAAGGAAAAGCCCTAGAGGATCCTGCATTGCAGAAGGAATTTGGGTGTTCTGAGTATCCATGGTTTTAAGCCAAAGGCCTTCACAATTACATTACATAAAGGCCAAGCAAAAATGAAAATTTCTACCTTCAGTTAAATTCAAGTATTACTGCATTTATTCTTGGAAGACAAGAAAAGCAAGGAAAAATTATTTCTCACACAATAATCCCTTCTAAGACATGCACTTAAATGCCAAAATATTTTATTTTAGTTGAGAATTTCAAAATAGAAACATTTAAATTTTGGTGTGGAACCGATTGAAAAATTGAGCCAAATCAACATTAAGTTTTATTTGTATAATAATATATGATGCACTCAGTAAGTTTGAAGTCCGATGGCCAAGTACTTCTTATTCTTTCCTCCGAAAGCACAGCACTATAGTTTGGGACATGCAAGCAATCTGCACCATGCATCTAAATATTACAACAATGAAATAGTGTTAATTTTTTGCAGTAGTGGACATTATACAAATTCCTAATACATATTAATCCTGTGCCTCTTTCTTTCCACTGGACATACTTCCATAGACTTTGTCTAAGGAATTGCTCTGAAGTAGAAATAATTGAGAATTATAGCCAATTCTCTCTTCCTCTGTGGTGTTAAGGTTTTTTGTAGTCAGCTTTTGCTCTTTGTATATTACTGCTGGTTTGAATGAAAGATGGCTTCTACTGGAAAATGACTGACCATAACGAAGAACTAATCACAAAATAGAATGATTTGGCATGAGGCAACTTTTCAAGGCTGCCTGGAATTCCCTCTTCTCAGTAGAAAATATTAATCAGATAAGCACTCACAATTCCTTGTGCTCGTCTTCATGTCTGCATAACATAACCTCTCATGAATTAAATTAATACATAATCAGCACACAGCACTAAAAGCAACAGGAACGCTGATGCAGTTTCTGCATTAGCACAGTAGCTTTCAGGTAGTGCAACTGTCCACCAGCATGTAACAGAAGACACAGAACGTGGGGCTGTAATTGTGATACCCAACTTGCAGTAAGGTGCAATAGCTTGCAGTAACTCCATGGTTGAACACCTTATGTATGACTTATTTGTTCTCCCAAGAAAGGGCCAAAATGTATGGTATCAACGAAGTGAAGAAAATTATTGTAGACAAACTTTAGGCAGAGTTCTCTAGTACTCATCACCATAACGCTCACAAGCTAATGCTTTAAGGACCTCAAAATACCTGAGAACCTTCAGCTGAGCTCAGCTGCCCGGAAATACTTAGCTCTGTTTTGCTTGGGGTTTGTCTTTTTAGGACCAGAACACTTGCTTGCAGACTAAAAAATTCATTAAGCATACACTTTTTAAATTGTTCATTCTCTTTAATGCATAATTAAAGAGAAATCCAGTTTTCTTCTTCTGTTAGATCATCAGAATCTAGTGCTCGCTATGAAAAACATTACCTCTCAACTTCTGTTATTTGTTTTGCAGTCGAAGTGTTACCATGGCCACAAATACAATACAGGAAAAAATAGCTTGATAGATACCTCCATATAAAGACTAGATAAAGATTCTCCGTAAAGAAAAGTGGTAACCACAGATACAAAAACTTTGTTGTCCTCTACTAAACACTACTCATTACTGTCCATGAAAACAACTCTGGATATTATGCTATCTCAAACACTGAGTCCTCTGTTATGTAATAGCGCACTTCAAAATTGTTTTTGACTAAAGTAAACAAAAGTAGATTCCAAGTTAACTAAGCAATCAAACGACTGACTTGTGCCTTTATAAGTACAGCCAATGCTAAATGAATTAACAGTGAACGAGAAATTGTTAAGGATGAACTATTTGACTCCTTATGATGATATACAAAAACAAGAGCTTCTTTAAAAGATGACTAAGACAGTTCAGTAAAAACTGAATTCTGTTGAATAAGTTGTACTATAGCAATTTTAACTACTAAAAAACAATAACAAACCTAAAACGTAGTTCGTCATCTCTCAAGTTAAAAAGTGATATGCTAGTATAATGCACAAAAGGATGCCTTCAACACATCACTTACATCTTTTAGGGTAATAATATTTGGATGCTGTCCATAGCGCAGCAGAATTTCAATCTCCTCTGTTGGATCTCTTTTACTCTTGTCAATTATCTGCAAGAGCAAATAGATACACAAGCATAAGTCTTGTGAATATTCTCTAGTGCAACAGTTTGGTGTGCTTATTAGCAGAAACACATAAGCAACATTTAACACGGCTGGCAAAGGGTATGGATCACAACAAAAACCAAGTAAAACTGCAAAAGCAAGACACAGCAAAGAATGCTGGAAAAGCATGCAAAACCTCTCAGTTGAAAACAATTTTGGCAGATAAGTGATCTGATCCCTCAGGCTGTGATGAATTACACAAGGCAGTTCAGTGGATGAGACTTCAGTCATCCACCATTTAATAAAATAGGAAGTTCCTGACTTGACATGAGATACTGGTTTGACAATGCTAATGAACTGATTTTCCCAAAGCCAATCTCAAACAAATACTTAGTGCAGAAAAGAAAGAAGGAGAGTTAAGGAATCAAAAATAAGAAAAAGGAAAAATTTTCCAGAGTTAATTCAGACAAGCATTCTATTATGAAAACTATGAATCTCTAAAGGCTTACTGTCAGGCTCTGAAGTTCTCCACATGCAAACAAACAAAGCATTATTTGTCTCTATTTACAAAGTATTCTTTTTCATATACTTTAAGAAGTCCTTCTTTTGTTTTTTCTCCTTCTGAACTGTACAGTTTCCTCTAACGTCTTCTTTATCTTACCCCCTCCTTCCTCTTGACATCCTAAAGCCCATCCACTACCAGCATCATCCTAACACACTGGACACTGATTGTTTTACTCTTTTTTCATGATTCCTTGAGGAAAAAAATCCACAACATAGGCAGCAGAAAAGCAAAGTGATCCTCACAACAAATATTATGGCTTAGAGAATTAAGGCCAGTGCTTTTCTTCCAGTTTCAAGAGCTTACTCTGAATTGCAGGAACAGAAGTAATATCTGTTCCTGGCTAGAACTAGGATAATTACAACTACCAAATTGAGTGTGGATACTTTCCAGTAGAGAAATTAAGGATAGAGCAAAACCTACTTAATTCATCTTTGTATTTTATATGTGAGTAGTGATTTGTTCAACAATTCAAGAAAATAATTACTTCATAGTATGGGATTGACTTTTTCCCCCTACACTTTTGAAGTCTGCTAATCTACAGTCATGGATAGTAACTATCCAGCTCGTCAGTGTTATGTGCAAAGACAATAAAAAGAGACTTCTTACTGTCTTTCTGTGAGTTCTGCTCATTTCAGCAATTAAGAAGTTAATACCTTCAAAGAACTGCCATAAAGCCTGAGAGAATTATAATCCAATAACATTAGAAAACTTGTTAAAAACTAGCAAGCAAAGACAAGGAGTTGAAGTTTATTTTGGAAGGTATACCACTGTTACGAGTTTGTATCTAACAATTGAAGAATCCACTTCAGAAGGAAAAAACTCCATATATAATTATGTTAAAATAAAAGCAATCTACTTTATCTTTTCAAATGATGGAAAGAAATGTAAACGTTTTCTGTTAGAAGTAATCATGTAACTCCCATCAACTTCATTGTAATTACACAGGTGTTACAAAGACTGAAGATTGCTTTTCACCACCCAAATCAGCATACATAACAAAACCACAGTAAGCCTATAAAAAAATCTGCCAGTAACTGTTCTGTTTGTTTGATTAGTATCATACATATTTGCATCAGAAATGTGTAGATGTTACGAAATTAATTTTAATATTCTATGTTCTCTACAGCAATAAGTTTACAATGCCCCGTACCTATGATGATAAATCTTGAAAACAGTTTGTTTTATAACAAAGCAGTTACCTTTACAGCATATTCCATGTTTGAAGCTTTATGAATACATCTCTTGCAGATGGAGTAAGACCCAACTCCGATATCTTCTTTTACTTCATATCCATCAGTAAACTGAATGCTGTTCCTGTGCAACTGCTACCAAATTAACATTATCAATTGATGAATATTCTAAACATAACTGATCTTTACAGTAAGTTTTTGAATTCCTGGTGATTTGCATCAAATTTTAAACTGATGGCAGTAGTAGGTCAAAAGTGTTATCAATAGCCACTACCTTCTGTTTAGTATTAGTATGAGATAAATTATAGATTAGATATATTGTAAATAATGCCCACTGCATTTTCCAAACTGACAAAACAATTTTTTTCTGGTTACTGATTTATTAGTTTATAGATAGAATCTCCTAGACAAAAGAAGATCAGAAGACTACAGTTAGTGATTAAAAAAAAAAAAAGCACCACTGTTTGTCATCTAAATAAAGGAAGGTTAAAGTTTTGTTTTTTTTTACATGTGAAATGTCAGCTAGAAATTTCAGGCATTATTCCATATGATCAGATTAACTGGAAATTGCATGGAACAACAATCACAAATCCTTTCACACAAATTAAAAGCATAAAGGAGAAACGTTCCAGTCTTGTAAGGGAAGGAAATGGCTTTCTGGTATAAGGAGTTTGTGCAAAGGATGCAAAGCATTTGCAGGAAACCATCTGGGCATCCTGCAGCAGAGAAAAGAGGAAATACAAGTGAGGAAGTGGTTGAGGGGCACAGTGGAAAAGCAGCAGAGAGAGGCTTTTACAAGGGAAGGAAACAATACACAAAGAGAAAGAATGTCATCCACAAAACTATGTGGGAAAGAAGGAGAACAGTGAAGCCTGTAGGAACTGTCAGCAAGACTTTTGCACCACAAGCCATTCTCACGCGCATACCAAATCAAACAGGTTCTTAAGAATAAAAGAGGATCTAAGAACTCTTGAAATTTAACATTTACTACAAATGAAACAGGTAATGTGCACAAGCATGTTACAGCTACTCTAGACACAGTAGAAGGACTAAAGAAATAAAAACCACTCAGATTCTGAATAGACTGCTTTAGGGAAAAGAAAAAAAAAGAAAAGCAACCAAGCACCCCAAAAATGAGACAGTTCTTAGATGTTTACAAAATATCCCTGCAGTGAAAACACAAGCAAGCCTGATCACACAGCATACCATTTTATTCCTATCTATACATCAATAAGACGTTTTTTCACCACAAATTAGATCACCAGTTGGTTTTCATGACTTTTTTTTCCTCAGCGATTAGAATTATTATAAGCAGAAAAAGGAAGTAGAAATAAAATTTTCACAGAGGTCTTTCATTTTTCTCCCTATACATGCATGCTTTTGTCCTGCTGACTGCCAGCTTTCCAGTGCTGAAGCATGCTTTTAGAATGACCTCAGTCTTATAGGGAGGCAAGGCATGCCTCTCTCCCATTCAGGCATGAAGTCCTCCCTCCTCATCTCACGCAGGACTGCACCTAACCAAAGCTTTGTCGTCCAAAAATAAGCAGCACCGGAAGGAGCAGAATGTATGAAAATAGCAACCCCTTTAGGCTACTAAAACTAACAACCTCACAATTGTGAGGAGACCCTACTAGAGTCATTCTAAAACTGGTACGAAGCCAAAGCTTGTGTGTGCTGCACCACTGGCCTGTAAGATAAACAAACAGCCGCAAAATATCACAGATTACCACACTTAAAGTGGCTTAGGAGGAAATTAATATACCCACAGCTGTCTAGATGTTGTGCATTTTAGAGAATTTACAATTGTATTCCAGTGCTTTCTACCTGCACTGCAAGAACCAATATTTTGGGCCACAGGACAAAATAATGAATCTCTCTGTATTCTTCTTCACCAGATAAATACGTCTTGATATTAAAAAGTAACTACAATTCAGAGGATAGAATGTTTTCATTTATGGGTTGAAGTCCATTCACACTCATGGCTGCTCAGAAATGAAACAGGTCCTGCACACTTTTAGAGATCTTGCTTGAATAAAGCTGATAATGACATTGTCACGGTACCTCATTTTATGACGAAGGAAGAGACACCACCAAGAGATACTAACACTGCATAACTGACTTTTTTTTCTCTGTAATGTTGATATACTCACCTGGACAATTGAATGCACACCAACTGTCTGCATTGATTGGCTTTCATCATCTGATGCAATAGCTACAAAACTAAATCCACGAAAAAGTTGATGCGCATTAGCACTAGGCGGAATACCAGGCGAATCTGAAAAACATGTTATCTACTTAGAAGCAGAGTTTTTAAAATAAAGAAATGAGATAATGTCTATTCTGAAGAGCAAAATACAGCTTTATTCTGTAAAGTACGGAAACTACAATTTGTATGAAGCACTTCTCAGTACCAAAATATAAGTACTGAATTATTTCCATATGCCAACTATAACCACAATTGATTATCAAATACTACAAAGATCATGTTACTGTCAGATAATATTTTATAATACAAAAACAGTACACTGCAGCAAATATTCACATATAGCAACGTATTTATGTTCTATTTATGGAGTAGTAGTACTAAATGTATAAAGAGAAGAATTTCTATCATATTCTGAATGGGTCTTTGTCAAACTATGCAGAATCAGATTGCTCTGAAACAGCAACATTACCACCCAAAGTTTGAAATGACTAAGTTTCTTTATATATGTAGTATATTGGGTCACCATCGTTAATTAAATGAAGTCATATGGTATTGCCTTTAAGATACAGACATGAATAAACTTCAAATTAATTGAGATTATTTAGATAAACAAAATTGAAATTATCCGTATGTTTTGTTGCTGAGGATTACTTATTCTTAATATAGGACAACTCAGTAGTCCCTCATGTTATATTAGCAGTCAAGACCACAAAAACTTTTATGGAGTATTTATCTTTGAGCATTCATTTACCTCAGCAAAACCAGTAAGAACAAGTCACTCAAAGTCAACAAGAACAATGGCTCTAATTTTTTAATATATACGTTGTTCAGTCCTTCCCTGTTTACCTTTTGGAGTTTTTGCTGTAAATTCAGGATCAAAATAAAACGTATCTTCAGGTCTGCCAGTTGCAGGTTTAAAAGGGGGATGAATTTCTCTTCTGTACAATTTCTGAAGAGAAAGATAGGCCAGTGCGGATTAAAAAGCTGTATGACACCAAATACTTTTTAATTAAGAAATTTATGAAGACCTTTTTTTAAATTAGATACTCACATTCCAATCTATTTTGGAAAAGAATGGATGTCTCTTAATTTCTTCCACTCCATCTGGACCTGCTCCTTTTATAAAGAAGGATTATTTTGTTGGTCAAAAGGATTACTACCAAAATTATATTTCTTGTTACTACTGCATTATTTTTAGAAATGAGAATAAAAACGATAATGTTTTGCTGATCATTAAAAAAACAGGTAAACTATGTTTTTGCTTCAAAGCTTATTTTAAACAAGGAACTGCAAACTTACTTAGTCGATATAATGATCATTTATGTTATCAATTTTATGATCCAATTTAAAATATTCCATTAAACACTTTACCTAATCTGTTCGCTGGGTTTCTTTTGAAGAGCATTCGCAGAAGACTCTGAGCTTCAGGACTCAAGAACTGTGGCATTCCAAGTTTGGCCCTATAAAACAAAAATTATTAATAGCATACAAACATATTACGGTAAGAATTAATCTTGCACTTCCCCTGCCCTTTGTTATTCAACAAATCCATATCACACAGAATGGCATCACTGAGAAATTGCCTTCAGACATCAGAAACAGAGCAAAAGTGCTGTCAGTCATGTAAACCTGTAATTTCAACTTGTTCTGTTTTGTGTAGCGTAATATTTTCAGTAATGACTCAGTAACTTAAGGAGAGGATGTAAAAATGATAAAAAAAAGATGTAAAAAGAGGTAGAAAATAATTACAAGATAATAACTTACAAACTGTTGTAATCTGTTTTGATCCACCTTTAAGCACAGTTTTGAATAAATGACATCAAGCAAGCAGATCCATTCTGACAGTAAGATGCAATACGTTTTAGAAGGTGTAAGAAAAATACCACATACAACATATACCAAGAACATCCAGGCAAAACAACAGAAAACTACAACTACAAGACACAAATTGAATAAAGGTAGGACAGATCTTGAAAGATTAGCAGGTAAAAAGAGATTATTCTCTTCTTTTTGCCCATCTCGCTCCCCCTTTCATTTCAAATACTACTTTCCATCTTACCAGTCTTGAATTTTTAGATTTTCATTTTTGTAGTTGCCATTTCATTTTGTTTAGAAGTCCTCACTCCTTTTTCCTCCTCCCCATGTAATGTTGAACCTCCATAGGTAATCCTGCCACTGTCAGTAGGTTCCATTCTTTCTTATAACCACGGTAGTGGTCACGATGGATATAATCCCCTCCTTTCTACCTCTTGTTCACCCTGTAGCTTGTGTCTGTAATAATCCACAACACAAACTCTCTCTGTGTTTCAAGCAGAAGACACGATTTGCCTTGCATTCTAGCTATTTATTGATGTTTACCTTTCTGCCACTTCAGCAAGTTCACCCTCACTATCATCAATTCACTACTCAATACTTAAGGATTCATTACATTTTCCATTTCCTTCTGTATGAAATAAGCTGGGAAAAAAAAAAGCCAAAGAACTTCACCTTTTTTGGGTTCTTCAGTAACATACTACACGCACATCAGGACCACCAGTACAATGGTGGAACCAACCAGTATTTTCCTGATTGTCATACACCTTCAGCAGTTGAATTCTTACTCATGCACTCTATATGCAGTTATTTCACTGTTCTTGATGACATTTCTGGTTATAGCTAAGCAGCTGAGAGCTATACTCTAAGAAAGAAGCAAGGAACACGTTGTCTGCAGAAGCTTAATGGTATCATTAAAACAACATAAAACAATGTTACTGAATAACAGAACAGACAAATACGACAGAACTCTGCAGGGGTGGGTGGGAGGAAATCTTTGCTCTATTACCACAATCTAGAACAGCCCTGGCTCTAGGGACGCAGCTTTCTCTAAAGCTACTGCTTAGAAAAAATAAATGTATCAAAAACCTGGCCAAAACCATAACCACAATTAATCTTACGGAGACGTGATTCAAACAGAGGTAGAACACGCAGAAGAATTGACTGGTATGTACTGCAGTCCATAGTGCAGTGAGTCAGAGGACCTGACGCAGAGACAGTCATTGCATCCTTTCCATCATGAAGGAGCACCTTTCAAAAAATCCTTTAGTGGCTACTTGACACAGTAGAAAGAAAGAAATCCCAGTGTCCTGAGAGTTCCTACGTTATAAACTACATGAGTGACAGCAATTTTTTTCTGACATTCCTGATGGATGAAGACAAAATTTTATATGAAGGCATACCTCTTCAGTAAAGGAGAAAGGTTAAAAAGGTAACTTTATCGCTGCAAACTATGATTTCCTCAAATTGCAGTTTCTCAATTATAGGTAAAACACACAAAAATAAAAACTCGTCTCAGCAAGAAATAAGGAGCCCAGGAAAACACGTGTTGTAAGAAGAATTCATTTTTTGCAGACTTTCAAGAACAAAAGGGAAGAAACACAATGTTTTTGAAGTGATATGAAAGAATTCAGATGCACATCCGTCCATTTTAAACAGTTAAGAAAAAAATAAACAGAATTACAGTATATTAATTAGTATATGCAAAATAAAAGAAAACACACTGTCATTCACTAATTCTTATGGGGCCAGACAAAAAATGTGAACTTATCAAAAGACTTCAAACACCTTTTGTTTTTCAGCTGTTCATATCACCAACAGCAAAAGAGATTTGTTACGTATGTATGAGTAACATGTACAAAATGGATGTTCAGAACATTAACATATAGGTAAAAATTCTTTACTTCACACCACATTTTTTGTGCAGCTCTCTGAAACAAGTAACAATTACAAAGACTAGAAGGCGATAGAAGCTCTAAGTTGGAAAGGGAATTAGAGATACATGCTCAGATGAAATCTGAAAGTAATTAACATCAATTAACTTGCAAGGAGGATACTCTACATGGCAGCGGAACACAAGATTTTTGTAGCACCAGTGGAAAGACTGTTGAGGGACATAGTGGAGTTGCATGCAGACAGGTAGATAAAGAAGAGAAAGATATGATTTGAGACACAGGAAAAAATGTGTGGCTCCTAAAGTAAGTGTGAGTGCAGCAGAACAATCTCATACTAGTTTCTTGTAAATAGGAGGTGGGTAGAACTAGTTTACATTTGCTGTGAATAGACAGAACCTTTTAGTTAAAGGCATTCAATAATCATGACATGAAGATATGAATTAGCAGAGTGTTGAGACAGTAGTAGAAATTAGCACCACTAGATACGTCTACAAACACGAGAAAGAAAAGCAGGGGCAAAGAACAACAGCGTGTATGCACTATGAATGCAAAAGCCAGGAAAAGAAAGGAGTTTGCTTCCTAATAGTCTTCACATCCAAATCTCTTAGGAAAAATATGAAAGAATCTCATATTTATTTTTAAAAGCAGGCTGTTGGTGCAAAAGATCTGCTGGTTTCGATATAGACAAGTGGTAATAGGACAAAGGACACTGATAAACAATGAAAGAAGAAATAAATGAGAAAACTAAAACAGTCTTATGAGCTTCCAGGAAAAAACAAATGGCGTTAGTAAAAAATGGTTGGACATAAAAGAGAAACTATGACATGATAAAACAGAATATTTTGCACAGTTAGGTTACAGTCTTGAAAGTGGAACTATTATGTCATAGGTTGTATTAGATCAAAGATGTAGGGCAACAGTAAAGAAAAAAACAGGACTTAATCAGCAAAAAGAACGTTAACTGCATGAAGGAAAGCAATTTCCACAATATAGCTAATGCAAAGATCTCTACTGCAAATGGCAAAGGGGAAAATTGAAGCTTGAATAAGTCACAGGAGAATAAGTGAGGGAAAATGCATTTAGCAAATAGGGAAATTTCAGGGAAGCAAGTTGTTGGCAGCAGTTGTAATATAAAGTAGTAGGGTGAGGAGCTGGTAAGAAAGAGAAGGATAAGGACAGAAAACACTTTCTCAAAAAAAAAAAAAAGGCGACAAAACAACAAGAAACGTATAGGGTATCAAAAAGGATAAGGAGGTTGAAATATTATGGAAATTAGATGGGAAAGATAATATGGTTGGAGAAGTTGTTATTAAAGAACTGCTATGAAATTCTTTGTACCTGGTACGGGGGAGGAATAGAAAGGCAAATTAGATAGAAGGCAAAGGGAATTAATAGGGAGTGAGGATTTACCAGTACCTTTGGAAATGAGGGAAGAGTAGAAATTAGATATTGCAGCCCGGAGGGCATCCCTGTAGAATACCTGATGAGATATATAAATAAGAGTGTACTCACTTGAGAATCATAGTCATGGTTTCTTTTCTGTCTTTCCCTTGGAAAGGTAGAGTACCAGTGAGCATTTCAAACTGTATAGAGTAAAACTTTCATCAATTACATTACCTGGACAAAAATCTAATTTTTGACAAAACTATTTAGCATCTTAACCTTCCAAAATTCATGCATATTAACAATCATGTCTGTGCAAAACAACTTCTCATTGTACAGTTTAAATTACTACGAGCATTGAGCGGCCTCTGCCATTTTAATGCTGCAAAATATTTTCCTATATCAACATCTTGCTTCACATGCTTTCATCTGAACAATTTCAACTACACTGTTCTGTGCACCACTTCAGCCTAAAAAGTTTATCTTTAAAAAAGCTTGAGCTACACAACTGTATTTTAGTTTTTCAAGAGGGCAGGGATAGTGAAAAAAGTTCTCCTTTCAAAAGTTAGTGACAATTTCTCCTCATGCAGAGATGTTTTAAGAAGTCAAAATGTTTCAAATCGGCATGTACATAGCCTTCATTGGAAGAGGGAAAAAGGTTAGTTGGTTGACAGAGACATGCATGATGAAAAGTGGTTACTGTACGCATACAGTGGAAATAAAGTCTGAAGGAACATGTATGAGCTACACAGTACATGCATGCACACTCTACAGTGCCTGGCAGAAGGCAATAGACACTGTTAAAATACTGATCTGTTCTGAAAGTGACTGAGTAAAAATAGATAAATATAAAGGAACTTCTATCCTGCAGTAATCTGCAGGGATACCAAATCTAACTGAGGTACGGAAAGCCATCTGGCAGCAGGCATGACAGCCAGCGCTGGGGCAGGAATCTTCATTTTTTAGCTTATGAATTGCAGAACAATTTACTTTAATGAAATTTCATGACAAACAGCCATCAACATTTAAGTAATTATAAAGGAATTCTCTGAATAGTTTATGCAAGCTTAAGTCATCCTGAATACAAGGTATCCTCTAACGTCTTTCTTCCTGTTATGACCCAAACATTCAATCTTTAAGTATTAAAAATGGACAACGATAACTTCAGTGAACAACGTACAACTGTAGTATTCTTAAATCTAAAAACTGTTTTATTAAAACTCATTTTTACATTTCTTACTATCCTCTAAAGTATTTAGAGAATAAGAGCTGCCAACTCTTCATTAGTGCTAGATACTTCATGCTTTATTATTTTTTACTTACATACTTGAATTTAAAATCTTGAAGTTAATATAATGCCAACACGAAAAAACACTACTTTCGACTTTAACTGTTCTTACCACAATTGCCAGGAAGATGTGCAAGGCTTAAGCGAAAACTACCGAAGTCTTTCATTTTTTTAGTTTAGCACAATCTGCTTCATAAACTACACTAGCAAAAAATTTTTTAAAGCCAATGTGTTGTCATACACTAGACTTACATTTGCTTACTTGAAATGCACTAGATTAATAATAAAAATTTTCTTTAGCAAGCTCTTATTTGTCACAAGCATACTTATTTGTATAAACAACTCAGTGTATGTGTTCTTTGCCCCACTCCAACCCTCCCTCACAAAACAACACTGCAGTCCAAAGCTAACAGGCCAATAGTACTTTAAATCAACACTGGCCTTCACTAGTTATCATCTTTTATTTATTTCAGCAGGAGAGTACCTCTACAAATCTGTAATGCTCCTGAAAACTTTAAATGAACATTTTTAGATGTCTGGCATCCTGAAAACATTAACTGTTTTAAGGACAAATTGAAAGTTACTGCTCAAGGATGGTTTACTTATACTGTTTTACAGCAGGAGAAAAGGTGGAAGAAGATTTATTACTTTTCTAGTCTCAATTTCTATGCTATACCTTTTGCTCAACCAAGATACTGTGTACTCATATCATACCACCAACAACTTGAATTCTTCTCAAACCAACACAGATTCAAATTAAGAATGAATTAAGAGTGGATATATACATACTGTCTATGAAAATTAGGCATGTGAACTAGAGATGCAGGCAAGAAAAATGTCTCTGAGAAAAATGCACTGTATTCCACGTACCAGTTTAGAGAACTCGATTTCTAAGGCCATATTTTCACATTCAAAATAGAAGCCAGTGTTTGAAATGCAGTGCGTTTAGACTGAAAAGTACACCAGTCATGCCTAATATCTTTCAGCAATTTTCAACATGCACTTCGTAGGCCCAAAACTATATTTTTCAGCTCCATTAAGTAAAGCTGAAGTTTAACTATGTTTGCATTATCAACGACCAGAAATATTCTGCCACCACTTTGTAATCTTATTTTAATTGACTGGGTGCTCAGAACTTACAGTAATGATGAAATGCGTTCTTACTGATAAAATGACCAGTTTAGAGTGTGTGCGTGGCTGTGCTCATCTGTCTGAATAGAGTTCAGTCATCAGGTACTACTTTTACATAGTCAGTTTTCAGATCACAACAGCATTCTAGATGATTAAAAGGTGATATGACGACATTTTCAGACACAAAAGTCCTTCTGGTACTACAAAGCGCACATATTGTACTGGTACAGTTGTAGATGTACTACAGAAGCAGCAAGAAATAATTCCTTTAAAAAACACAATTATTTTTACCCTTACAGCAAAAATGCACACAAAAATTATTAATGGCCATTAAGCATTCCTAAAATACGAAACATGATCTACTTTTTCTTCTCCAAAGCCGTACTTCATACACATACTATTTCCCCTAACCCTACAACTCAACAGAAGTTAGCTCCCTGCAGAAACCCTGTAAGGATGGTCCTTCTGAGCAGCTACAACCCGTATCAGCTCAGTGTCATTTAGATTTTGCTATGCACAACCAACTGCTGCCATAATTCTAACATTACACTGGAGACTTATCAGAAAGTTATTGCTCAGTTTTTTTCCCCTCTTAAGAATAAATTCAAATTCAAATTTGGATCTAAATTTCTTCCTCAACTTGGAAGGCACAGTATTTTTCTTGTACATTTATTATTAGTCTCCATAACATTCAAACACAATAGATGCATAATATTTCCATTCAAAGGACGGCGTATTGTTGGTGTTGATATGAGAACTGGTCCACAGTCTTGATTCTAACGCTATGGTATTGCTATTAATTTCAAGTAATTTAACTTTCCTGGTAGTTACAATTCATTTAAAGGCCGCCCTACAGTTTAGTAATAATTTCAACAAACCTTGTAAAGCAGTTCTGCTACCATGTGCGTTTACCAGAAACCTACCATTAAAACACCAAAAGACCACCAGTCTGCACTCTGCGTATGGCCTCGTCGATTAACGACTTCTGGTGCCATATATTCCACTGTTCCACAGAAAGAGTAGGCTTTTTTTTCATGATCGATCGACTCCTTACTTAAGCCAAAATCTAGAAGAAAACACAATAGCTCAAAATACATTTATTTATTTTAAATCAGTCATGGCAATACCTTTACCACAATGTGAAATACGATGCTTTTACCAGTCACAAATATACACACCTAAGTATATATAGGAATTAAGAGATTTCTCTGCCCACAATCCCCACCCCCAATGCATTATTAAAGGTTCATAACATCAGACATACTTTCAAAACATGTTAATACATAGTTTGTTCACTCCAAGTTAATTACACTATCTGCTCCACAGCAAAATAACCCACTAGTTGAAATTGCTGATTTTATTGCACTGCTTTACCAAAGAAGAGGGAAACTCAAAGATTTCATTATGAACAGGAAAAATCCATGTGTCGCAAATGCCTTTTATTCACCTGTTAATTTGATATGTCCTTCCTCATCAAGCAGGATGCTAAAAAAATAAAAAGAAAAAATCTTAACTATTGTTTCAGTGTATTGACAACATCTGAGAATCAACAGAACAGCATATACAAAGACATGCAGAAGCGAGCACACACGAAAATGAATCATTAGAAGGAGATAGTTTGAAAGTACACATTTTCTTCTTCAATTCTTTCTAATTAAAGACTACGAAACAGAATCAGCATAGCAGATTTTTATTTATCTATTTGGTTAAATGCAGCATGGAAGGTAGTAACTCATCTTGAACTTTCAGTTTTGGCCACCTGTAGCATGTGTATTTTTTATCAGTAGTGATGAGAGATACATTTGTATTTCTATTAAACAGAGCAAGAATGTTTGCATACATATGCAAAATTTGTATTAATTTGTAATTATGATTTCAAAGAATTTTGACTACTTGAAATAACATTAAGAAATATTCTCATGTTGTACCAAAAGACCTATATTCATAGGCCTCTTAACTAAGAGTCTGTTTATTTCAATCACAAAAAAAGTGCCACACTTCTCTGAAGTGAACTCCCAACTCTCCTGAACAATCACTGAATATAATTGCAATTCAAAGCATGTAAACTTTTCAAGGACAGGACTCCATAACACCACCTACGGTGCGGACTTAGTTCTTTCTGCTTCTGCTGCGTGGAGCTGCATTTCCTCCTCGTGTTGAGAGACAACACAGAGGCACACTACTTGTCCATTTCCCCTGCCCACCCCCTTTCCTCTTTCCAGTTTCCATAGTGCGACACAGTTTGTGAGAGTTATTGCTATCTCATCCAATTTCAACTTTTGCTAAGATTTTGCATCAGATACATCTAAAGCTTAAAAACAAGGTTCTTCAACTGATACAGACCTTTTTTAAAAAAAAATAATGTTATGTTTGAGGAAACAGTTACTTTGACTTTTGACAATTACTATTTCACTCTTTTCCTCTTGAAAGTAAATGTCAGCAGATTTCTGATTTGAGATTGAATACTTCCCCTTCTTGTCAGACAAGGCTAAACATTCTTAAATTTGTGTTTTATTTCCAAGAAAAAACACAGAAGAACAAGTTACACTAATAGAAATCCTGCGTAACAGTTAAGTTCTATAATACTTGTTACTCATTTTTGCTCTTTTCTGACAATACTTTACATGAAATCATTATCTTGCAAAGACTTTGCAAGGTCTCCACATAGCCATAACAGAGAGGTGGGATCATCAAGCACATCAGGACTTCAGACTTACTACAGATGTCCTGGCAACGAGGTGCATTATATCAATGACCCCATCAAGCACAACAGAGGAGATGCACACATTGTACTTTCACTTGGACTACTCTCCAGGTAGATAGTAGTACTACAGCATACATTAAGATGCATTTTAACCTGAAATACTTAAAATGTTCCAGATGATATCACTGACATTTTCTTCTTTACATCTTCAAATATCGAAACAATTATGAAAGACAGAACAGGAGACAGAATTCAGTTCAGTGAATGAGACAGATGACTCATCTACTGAGAGGCAACACTACACCAGAGTTGTTAGCTCTGAGCTTATTTTTTCATTGTAATTTCTTGATTGCCTATAGATAAAATAAGTATGTGACATACCACTTTAGTATTTTACTTTAAAATATAAACTCTGTTCTGCTTCTACTTTTAAAATGCTCCTGCATTTTAAAATCAGCTTTGGAAAAAATGTTAAGCTTTCAAATGCAAAGATACAACATTCAACTGTAACATTGTATCTTGCATTTTTTCTAAGTTTAGGACCAGAAATTCTACAATTGTGACAAAAATAAAAGGCCAAAAAGAGGTCTTCTCCATGGTATATTCTAAAGCACCCAGAAAATGAAAGGTAGATATATTTCAAGTATCCTCTTTGCTTACAGCAACATAAATCATAGTACTTGGCATATCACTCTAACTAGATGCTCCTGTTTGAAAAGAAATGAAATCCAAACTTCTTTAATTTTAAAAATGAAGCTCTACAGACCTCCTCTTCCTGTTCAGTTTATATATATTATAGTAAATTAGTACAGAACATTAAAATTTAACAGCTGGAAGGAGAAGTGTATAGGTTGAAGTGCTATACAAATCAAATTAATACACTGTATTTGCTGCAGCAGACTCTTACTTTTCTGGTTTTAAGTCCCGGTATATTATTCCAAGACTATGGAGATGGTCTAAAGCGAGCGCTAATTCTGCTAAGTAAAATTTAACATCATCTTCTGTGAACATCACCTGAAAAAAAGCAGAACGATTATTTTACATGCAAGATCTCAAAAGCTTACATTAACACCAACGAAACAATCCAGAATTGGACTGTTTGTACACAATCTGGTGTAGCAGAATGGTTCTTTGTAATGCTCACTTTCCTTTTTTATTAAAAAAACAACTAGAAATTCAACTTGTTTGGCTAGACAAGATCTAGAATTTTATAATCAATACTGCTCCACAGTACATACTTCTGAAGGCAGTATTATACTTTCTGTAAAACTGAGTTTACTTACTTCTGTTATTTACTTCTGATTACTCAAGAAAGCAAAAAGATACATGGCAGTGGGACTGAAACAATTTGGAAAGCATTTAAAGAATGTGACTACCTCTTCAGTGGAGGGGAACATTTTGTTTTCAGATAAATGGACTAAGGCACAAACGCCTGAATTTCTCTAAGCAAGTTCAAAAAGAACTTAAAGTGATGACAAAAACCCCAAGACGCAGCCTGACATGCAACTGCAGAAGAGGAAGATCAAAGACTGAACTAACAAAACGGCCTGTGCACAGGTAAAATCTCAGGTAGCAATCTACATTTTCTGTTAAGAACTAATCACTGCTTAGATTCAATTAAATTATCATGCTATTACATCAGCAAATGTTGAGATCCACATGAACACATGGATTGGGAAGAAGAACAGCAGTGGGGAGTACAGATGAACACCATTTTTAAGAATATTATGTATTTTCACCTTGGTAGTTTAAGACAGGATGGAATACCAAAGTTTGTACAGAAAGTACTTGGTATGTTACCTCTACAAAAAAGCCAATATTTAGTACAGGCACATTCAAGAAAAGAAATCTCTAAAGGAAACACTTAGAAGCTCAAAAAATGAAAGCTCCCATGAGGCTGATAATACACCCACTGCCATGTTCTTTAAAAACACAACGTGAAATTCCTCTCTCCTAACCTTAAATATCTGCATAGACATCCAGCTCTGAATAATTGCTTTTCTGTTTGTAGTCAACGGGAAAAAAGCAAGAACTTGCAGCATGCAATTCATCTGACCTAAACTGATCGCATGAATTTATATGAGGATGGTACATATTGCACCCAGCACGCCCATTTCACTCCACCAGTTATCAACAGTTAGCTTAGATGCAGGTACCTATAATGAGCAGGTACCTATAATGTATTAAAAGGTATAAATTTTTAGCGCCTTGAGATGAGATAATCATCAGCAGGAAAGTGTTCAACATTCTTTCATCGGAATCAAGAAAGAACCATGTATTTTTACGAGTATAACTGCTCTGTATAAATTCATGTTCTTTCTGAGACATCTTAAAATGTGGTAGCAATAGGAGAAAGAAATTGAGCAAGGTGTAAAAAGCAATACAGACTACTTGTCTTTTTTCAGAAACAATGTAAATTAACAAAAGCATTCTCATGAAATGACTGCTTTGTGTAAAAAAGAAAAACAATGAAAAAAAACCTATCTGATTAAAAAAAGTTAGTCACAATTTCATTCAGTGAAAATTAGATTATAAAGTAAGCTTTCCTAATATAGGCAATTTATAGTCAAATGTTATCAATATATGATTCTCAAATTAAAAAGTTTACCTCTTTGGATAAACGTGTAAACAAGTCTCCTCCCCTGAGAAAATCCAAAATAAGATAGAGCTTCCCTTCTGTTTGAAAAGCTGGAAAGATCAATTAAAAACATTAAACATTATCTAAATGTACCCATAATTAGAAGAATAATACACTCGACAATTCACCCTGATTTTCTTTATCTTTCTTAATCTTTTACCCTCCTTTCAATTTATCAAACTGAATTATTCTTCTTTTCCCTTGTAGAAAGAAGTATTTAAAATTATTAAATGTTTCTCTGTAATGGGTGAAGCAACTCTCATGCTATGTGAAAGTAAAGTAAGTCAACAACATAACGCCTAAAGAAAAACAAAAAAACTATAGTTTGGTACTCCAGCACTTGAAAGTAAAAAGCCTATACACTTTAAAGAGCAAGTCAGTGAGAAATCTATGTATTCTAAAACTTCTGGAAACTCAGCTCAGCAGGGAGATCTAGTCTAGTTTGCAAAAGAGTGACAAGTAAAACAGTGAAAGGCAACGTTATTTAAGCCATGTCAGAGAGTGATAGAGATCTGAGATTTGAACTGTAGGAAAAAGATGGATCCTAAAAGAAACAATATAGATTGAACAACAAAAATTGAACTGTTTAGGTTACCTAAGTTATTCATCTCCTCAAGATGAATACATTATTATGGCTGTCCATACAATTAAAAGAATTTTTCCATCAATTTAAATGAAACTGGAAAGCAATGCCATTGCATGTTTTCTACAGAGTGCAAAGATATGAAATCAATTTTTAAAAAGTGAATGACATGCAAAAGATAAGAGATTTTGGAAAAGAATGGCTAGATGCAAGTAGATAACTGTCCTTCTTAATAAAGAAAAGGGCTACAGACTCAATACTATGAAGATTTAAGACTGCATGAAGTTAACCAGGTGTGTGTGATAATTAATATACAGCACGACTTTTCATGATCAGGATTTAGACAGCACACAAATTATCTATGATTCTCTGAACTGCAAAGTAAACATTAGGTACTATCTGAACAAGCACTCATTTTTAAGATATAAAAATATATTTTTTCTCCCAAACTCACCATAGTGTAACTTGACAATAAAGGGATGGTTAACTTCTACTAAGATATCACGTTCCATTTTTGTCCGAACTCGATCTCGAACTACAACAAAACATGAGCAAGATTAAAAATACAGAATTTACATTATGAATTAGCATTTTTCATGCATTTCCTGATATACTTAAAACCATATACTGTAGTATTACAAATGTCTGCAGGTCGCTGTTTGAGACCTTAGTTCACAAAAACAATATTATGAAATACACTTGAAAGAACTAAGGAACTTTGGGCAAATGAAGTAATACAAATCAAGTACAAGTGTGTTATTTAAAATTACAATATTATATCTCAAAGGAAGCTGCAATTATAGAAATGAGAGTATTACTTCTAGCTAGTTTCACATTAAGATTTTAACATTAACTTTCATTCACTTGAAACTCCACTGTTCCTTAGAACATGATTTGGAACCAAATGACAAGACCATCTGAAAATTCAGATACAAAGTGTTGAAAAGTGTGATATTCTCCTGCTAGCATCACCCTTCTGATCAAAGCTTTTGCATCCTCAAGTACTTAGTGCCTCAACGCGTCCCTTTTTCCAACTGCTAGTCAGACTTTCAGCTTCGGTATTTATGTCTCCACACGTTTTTGCAGGCAAAACTAGATCTACGGGTTGTATTGTACTTTTATACTTAAGGTTAGGCCACCATCAATAAGCGATGGAGATAAACTCTCAAACATCTTAAAAAAGCAACTGCTAAATGACCTTTAACTCCAATTCTGAGCTATTAAGAGTCTTGGGAATGAAAGACTATTGGGGATATCAAAGGATCTTAAACAAGTGGAAACCAATTTCAGAAAAATAGGCAGTAAATAATGAGAATAACATGTGCCACAGAACAGAGTAATCAAAATATAGGAAACTGTTCAACAACACTCACACCCCCTCTAATAGGTTTAAACCATTGCAGTATAACAAGATTTGAGATAGAAATTTGGCACTAGAACTTGAGCAGAAAAAATTCAAGTTCAGCATTTTAATAGATGTTCACAATTCAATGCAAGTGTGAAGTTCTTGTTTTCAAGTCATTATCTGAATATTTTCCAATTAAAAAGGATGTTAAAACTGTAAATCAGGAGAATACTAGTAACACAGGTGAAGTTCCATATGTTGTCAGAGCTATTTCAAAATTATCATGGCAATTCCAGTGCAGTCATGACTTAGAAGAACTATAAATAGACTGAAGTATTAAACAATGACAAAGTAATAAACACTCATCCAGGTTTAAGGGACTTCTAGTGTGAGAGATCACTTTCATTTTCATCAGCATTAAAAAATAACACATTGTTTCTTTTTCCATATGGAATTCTTCAGAACAGAATTGACATTCTTCAGGTTTGAACTTATTCTGTTACTGATACCATTCGCGATCAATACCTCTCAAGCAACAAAACATTTTAAGGAACGTGTTTTACAGCTCATTTTTGCTCATTTAGCTTAAGCAATTAACTTAAGATTTCATCAAATATATACATTCAAGAACAAGTGCCAAAAGTATAATGCACTTAAAAATATCATAACTCAAACATAATCTAAGCAAAAGATATTAGATGTATCCTTTGTGATACACAGCAAATGAAAAAAGGAAGGATATTAAGTTTCAGATAACAGCTCAGGAGCAAGTCAGGAGGCAGATGAAACTACTACTCTTAAACTACCACCAGTGAGAGAGACCTAACACAACACCAGAGAGAACTGAACCTACTTCCATCTGTAATTCTATCAATATTGCACTGTTTACTAAATCCTTCTATCCTTACAATCCAAGTCAATATATTTTGCTACTTGCTGCTTGATTGAAGTAGCTCTAGACACAATCTGTAGAACAGTTTGTGTGCAAAGATTATGTCCTAGGGAAATCACAGGCATTATTACTATCTCCTTGCTCCAAACAGTACTTACCTTTCAACGTGGCCTTTTTCAATACCTTCATTGCATAAAGCTGCCTGGCATCTGACCCTGAGATTTTTTTGACAAGAAATACCTGCACAGAAAATTAAAAAGTATTCTTAGAAGAAAATAAAGGCAAGTCAGGAGTATGTTCTGCTGTGAAGTTTGAGTAATCAGTATTCCATCGAAACTCATCCTTGTTACTCCCTCCTAGTTCTACTATTAGCTGTTATCTTTCTTTGACAGTTGCCCTTAGATTCTGTTAAACACAAACAGAAATTTCCTTGCATTTTTACCTACTATTGTTTCATTTCATAATCCAGAAGGTTCGTTTAAGGCAAGCAATCTTCCAAACTAATTCTGGTTTAACTTAATTCATTTCAGAGAGTGAGAGGACAGATGAATTTGGATTTGCTTAGAAGACAAGACAAATCTGAAATAAAATTCAACTTTATGATCATGCTCTTCTGTAAAGAAAAGCTTATTGTTATTCATCTCTAAGTAACCCTGTCTTAACAAAATTTATAAGATGGTATAGCAACAATGCTAATGAAATAGTTGTCTGACACGAAAACAAATGTACACAAAAGTTGACCCAGAAAATTATGTAGATCAGCATTCATTCAACAGTATTGTTCATTTTAGCAACATATAAAATAGTTAGAACCAATCTGGTGTAACAAAAACATAGTTGTTATGACATGCTTTGGTTGAGTTTCACATGCATCAATAAAGTACAATCAGCCTCAAGTGTCCTTTATTTCCTTTTTTAGTGTTTAAAAAAAAAAAAAACACTCAAGAAATCCTTTTATGTCCCTAATGTAAGATGTAGAGACAACTTTCAGACTTAGAAATGAAAAAGAAAAAAAAAATTTAACTGCCACAGGTTTTCTGGTTATTTATTAAAAAAAAAAAAAAAAGCACAGAGATATGTTATGCTAAATGAGAACGTTAAACATGCTATATGAGATTAGTTTTATCTCTGTTTTTCTATTCAATTTCCTCTTATGTTAACATTCCTTGAAAAGCATACAA
Source organism: Penelope pileata (assembly GCA_013396635.1). Lineage (NCBI taxonomy): Eukaryota > Metazoa > Chordata > Aves > Galliformes > Cracidae > Penelope > Penelope pileata. Next base: position 974,287 of record WBMW01003842.1, read on the forward strand.
ACGAGTGCCTTTTTAAACCGAAGAATTAGTGGTGACATCTTTCCAAGATTTTATCAAAAAGGATTTGGGGTTTTCTAACATTAATCCTTTCTTTGTATAAATGCTAGAACAATTGATGAAACGATAAGTATTTGTACGGTGTTACAAGTCAGCCAGATAGCTGGAACTGCTACTGCAATAACATGACTAATCTCCCTTCCACTAAGAGAACAGATCATTCTACTTTTTTCCAATATCCAAGATAGATTTAACATTATATACTAGAACTTAATATCACATTCAGAACTTGGATTAAGTTCAAAAATGGATTTAAAGGTTCTGTTGTCTTATATTGTATATCCCATTCTCTCTCAACGATCTCTCTGTCATGAGAAGCTAACGTTTCATTTTTAAGTTGGATTTGGACAAACAAAGCTATGGATTATGTACACTTAGGAAATCTTGATGTGCACAGTAGTCACTAAAATGCCAGAAACACTGATTCTGAAACAAATCTTCAAATAAACATCAAGTCATACTGTGCCTTCATCAAATTCTATTAGATATTGCCTAGCATGAACAATGCCAGGGTGTATCATGATTGCTTCAAGGACCATTATTGCCTAAAATTTATTCTTTAAAATTACTATGTGCTACAAAAATAAATTCTGCCTGTTGTTTCTGTACTGTTGATAACCTACTAATAGTAAGTTAGCAATTGGCATTACATATCAAAAACTCTCTCAGAACTTGTCCTACTCAAACACAGAAGAATAGTTCAAGCAAGTTGATGCTTCATTTCAAGTGAATACCTGAGTGAATACTTCAAGTCAAATATTCTACGCATCTTTTGAGGTCTACACATGACATGAACTAGAATAAATTCAGAAGATCCACTATGATTACAATGGCTAGGAGTTAGCATTGATTTAGAAATCAGTTTTGACTGGCAATATTGACTTAATGCAAGGCTGTGTTTGTTCTAAATATTTCACTCCCAACACTCTTCAATATCATATTCCTGAATGCTTGGCTCCACAGGAGTTCAGTTACCAACCTTTCCAAAGGATCCTTGTCCAAGCACTTTCAGAAGTTCAAACTGTGAAGGGTCTGCTTTCTCATGTCCTTCCTTTACATGATGAGTTATTGCAATTTCTTTGATATTTCCTTCTTCCTGACAGAGGAAAAGAGAGAATAAGTTTACATTAGTGGTGCATCTTCTTAAAATGTTTATAATTTCACAATACATTGAAAAATAACAGTGCCACTGAGCATATAACCAACTGTATGCTCCCAAATGTAGACAAAACAGAGCAATACTACTCCCATAATTATGACATTTACAAAAAAATGATATATATATATATGTTACAAAAGGCAGTATTAGTTTAGTGATTATGTGGCCTAAACTTTCAGAGATGCATTACAGTCCAGACGATAACAGAGCTGACAACAACAAGCCAGTGGTTCCCAAGCTTTTGTGATTAGGCCCGCGTTGTTTGGTTCACAATCTCCATTCAAGATTTACAACCCAGCAGTGGAAACCAGAAACCAATCTTCCTAAGAATTTAGCTTTCTTAAAGCACACCTAGTTATATATCAAGTGGACCAGATCTCTTTGGAAAATATTTTTTTTTAACAATTGAATGAGGACAACTGAGACAGTGGACCTTCTACTTATTTTCTGCTCTTTGCTTAATTCTGTATTTTCTAAACGAATTTGAAAATCCTCTGAAAGCAACAGTCCTTACCACATAAGGACAGAACTTCAAAACTTAGCAGCAACTCTTCAAAAGTAAGTAGAAAACTGCATTCATATCAGTGTCATCTGAAGAACTACCTAACATTACACATAACCCAATCTAAGCAGCATGGACTGTAAGTTAACTTCTGTAACATAAACATACTAACAACAATTTCAACTTTTTGAGCATGCTATTCTACTCCTTCCATGGGCTATAATGAAATAAATCTAAAAATACCTTTCTTCTGTTTAATGAGGAACTCTCAGACATATTTCACCGAATCACAGAGAAGCTGGGATTTGAAGGAAGCCGTGTTCATGTTCAACCCCCCTGCTCAAGCAGGGCCACCCAGAGCAGGGTGCCCAGGGCCATGTTCAGGGGGCTTTTGGAGATCTCTAAGGAGAGGCTCCACAGCCTCTCCAGACAGCTTGTGCCATCACCCACACAGTAAAAAGAAGTGTTTTCTGATGCCCAGAGGTGAACCTCCAATGTTGTAGTTTGTGCTCATTGCCTCTGCTCCCGTTACTGGGCACTGCTGAAAAGAGTCTGGCTTCACCCTCTTTGCATCCTCCCTTCGGTTACATCCACTAATGAGATCCTTCCCCGAGCCTTCTATTTTCAAGGCTGAACAATCTCAGCTCTCTCAGCCTGTCCTCATATGACAGATGCTCCAGTCCCTCAAACTAAGGTTACTCTACTTTCATAGTACTCTCTCCAGTAGCTCTTTATCACTTGTACTGGGGAGCCTAGAACTAGAAAACGCATTCAGCACAGAGCAGAGAGGAAGCATCACCTCCCTCAGCTTGCTAGCAATGCTTTGGCAGCCCAGGAAACCATGTCCTTCTTTGCAGTAAGGATACATTGCTGGCTCATGTTCACCCTGGTGTCCAGCATCTTCAGGCCCTTCTCTGTAGTTTTTTTCCATCTGGTGATTGGCCCACTGCTGGCACACAGAATTATTCCTCTCCAGGTGCAGCTTTGCACTATCCATGCCACAGTCTGTTCATCCAGCATATACTTCATCAGCATCAGCCCAGACAAGGATCTCATGGGAGACAGTGTCTTCAGTCTTATTGAAATTCAGTCTTACTGTCCGCTGCTCCCCTCTTGCTATGCATTTCATTGTAGAAGGTTATCAGGCTGCTCAATGTGATTTCACCTTTGTGAATCCATACTGACTAGTCCCAATCATCTTATTTTCCTTCATGTACATGGAGAAGGTTCCCAGGACCAGTTGTTCTCCTGCTTCCCTATGAACTGAGGTGAGGATGAATGGACTGCTATTCCTTTATTCTTCATTCTTGCCATTTTTGAAGAGGGGAACAACATACGCTTTCTTCTAGTTCTCCAGCACCTCTCCCAGTTGCCACAATCATTAGAAGACGATCAAGAGCAGCCTCACAATGACACCAGTCAGGGTCCATCCAGCACTCTTGTGTGCATCCCATCATGGCCTACAGACCTATATATGCCCAGTTTGCTTAGTATTCTCTAACCTATCCCTCTTCCACTCAGTGTTAAGTATTCCTTGCTCCAGAACTCCCCTGGATCTACATGCACAAAAATATACAGTAATTAATTCTAGTGATGGGGGAGTAGAGGCAGCATTTTCTAAATCTGTGCTTCCGTAGCACTCGTTTTTCAAGCACTCCGTGGAACTTATGTGCATGAATTATTGCTGAAAGTATAGGTCTTGTACGTAGTCAGTAATACCACACACAAGTGCACGACTGTCCATACTTGTCTCTGTGATCAAACATGTACTTCTCCCAGACCAATGTTTGTCTGTCAGAAGATTTTCTTTTCAAAACATCAGCAACCAAACTTGGAAGCAAATTGCACATAACGAATCCTGAGCATGTATGCTATCTGTCCACATATATAAAAATAATTCCAATGTATCCTTTCTAGGACAGCACAGAACACTCTGGCAACTTTTAAAATGAAAAAGTGTAAAAAGATTTTACTGAAAAGAACTTGGATTATCCAAAACTAAAAAGATCAATAAAGTCAGGTGCCAATTACTGTTGTAAGACAGCCAAAACTTCACATGCGTATGCATGTATATAAGCTGTGTACTACTCCCAACGTTCAAGTCCATCCCAAGCCGTTTTTTCTTTCAAGAGAAAGCTATGAAAGCTGCTATTATTGACTCAAGCCTGAATTTTCAGAAAGTTTACAAGAAATATTAGTTCCTTCTGATAGAAGAATTATTTGCTTGTGGATATCAGTATTTTCACCTTTTAAATTAGTATGGGATCAGTTGGATTACGTACGACTTAAACTTTCATTGCAATCTTAAAGAGTCCTAGGGGAAGAATAGCACAATAGAACAGATTGCCAAGTACGTATTTTACTTTTGATACCTTGATTGGTTTCTGCTTAACTGTTTTACCTATTAGCTCCCCTGCAGCCTTGGGAATGTAAAACAACGTCAAATCTTCCCCTCACCTACTCAGATTCAGGGACAGAAAGTGATTGAGTAGACACATTACTTTAAAAGCATCACAAAAAGTAACAGACAAGAAAGAAGAACATGTATTAACTTGTTCTCTATATACAAACAAAAATTATTTTCAAATGCAATTATTACATAACAAACTTTCCAGTGGTTATTTTGGGCACCCTTTTGAAAAAATACCACTTGACATTCCTGATACTAAGTGAATCCTCCCAGTCTTCACAGTTTCTCAGGGTTCAGATACTTTTTAGCCCTTATAAGGCAAACGTAATAGAACTCTGTTTTAAACAAAATGGAACTCGGATTATATCCTACTTTATTTAGTAGCTTGTCCATAACACAGGCTTTGGAGCAAGATTTATGATGAACAGATACCTACAGACTTGCAGTTCCCCTTCTACACGAATTGCTGAACATTTGTTATTTTGAGCTAGACAGTATTTTGTAAATACATAAAAGTTCAGCCTTTTATAGAGATGGGAATTACACGCAGAAGTAGTCAACCCCCACTGTACCCACCACCTAGCCGAATAAAAACACAAGCCCTTCACGCTACAAAAAGAGACGGCTATTTCTCACCCAACAGCACTGCCTGTATAAGTTGACAGGTGCTGTCTTAGAGTAAGCTGGAAGAGAAGACATTTGTTCAATCTACTACTGAATTTTCCCTAAGCTTCATCCCTGATACCTGGAAAAAATATTCGTCCCATGTGTTTAATTCAAATTAAATGGGATGAGGGATAGGGTGCTGAAAGCCTCTGGCTCTCCTCCCCTTTCTTGCATTCCCTGACAACTTTCACACCACTACAGACACTCTCCACCAGTGATGTGGCTGCTGCAATGGTGGTGAGGCAGACTCTTCCTTCCAGCTATACTTACAGTGTACTGTCCATGCTTTATTTCTGTTATATATAAACCTGGAGAGCTCCCCTTTCTCACACCTAGTACTGCAGCAGTGTCTAAATAGAAGTTCAAAGAAAAAAATTTCTTTTTCTAGCCACACAGTTCTTAAGGCTTCCTACGCACTATAAATAAAAACTGTCAGACACGTAAAAAAAAAAAAAAAAATGCATATGCTGTGTTAGTCAAAGTGGTTGCTACTGGCTTTTGCTATTGTGAAACTAAATATAGAATACAAGGAAACAAACAGCAGGTAACATTACACACAGTTTCCTTAACATTTCCCTAACAGTATAATAGTGTTAAATCAATGCTGTCCTAAAAGGGAAGTCAGTAAAAAACAACTTTGGGTATGAATTTAAAACACCACTATTTTAGAATAACTTCCTGCATTGGTATCATTTGCAGCTCAGAACTTTGCTGGTCAGTATTTCAGTATAGGGAATTTCCTAGTAATGTACCTCACCACTTAAGTCTACCCACAGGAATACAAACATAGGAAAGAACACTGAATAGATAATATTTCAAAGACAAATGAAATCATATCTTAAAGAAAAAAAAAGAATAAGATTTATCAACTATAAGGGTGACTCATTTTTCTCTTTAGGAATCAGGTGCAAACTGGAATAGGAAATATGCTCGTCATAAAAAAAAAAAAAAAAAAAAGATACACACCTTGGAGGCAAGCAGTGAAAAGCCAATTAACCATTCTTAGGCTAAAAAAATTATCGTGTAATGATATTGCTGGAAAGATTCCATATTTTAAGTATGTACTGAACAGTAAATGCTTATTTTTGTTCTAGTACTTGAATTTATATGATTTTCCTTTATTAACCAACTCTGCTGTAATCCAAAACACTAGTATTTGTTTTCAAGATCTTATTACAGGAACAGCTATCAGATAATGTATTAAACTGGACTTCAAGCCCTAAAGGAAGTAGAAAAAGAAGAGTCTTACTAGTTAAACATTTCCCAGTAGCAATGGAAAAGCCCAGAGAAGCAAGAGAGAAAATGAGTTTGTCTATAGACACGCAAGCTCCCATAACTTATCCTTCAGAGTTCTGAATTTTCAGCAGGAGATCTGAAACCGGTTCTGTTTATGAAGAAGTGACCCATGCAAAGCTGGATATCCCAACAGGCTGCTTGCATGACCCAGGTCAGTTTAACTGCAAACCTTGCTCTTGAAAAATACTCATCAGAAAAACATAAAAGAAATTAAGCTGCTCTAGGGCTGCTTCACAGTACTGCTCCTATCATTCTTACAGGTCTATAATCTCCACTTCTCCTACTGCTCTGAATAATTCTGGCATTTTTACAGACTGAATTTCTTTTCTAAGGAATACAGCAGCAGAAAAAAAAAGTCAGTAATCCTTTTATCTTTGCTCTCAGCTCCTCACCGCAGGTGCCTCAGAGAACAAATGAAGCTGAAGATAATGCGACAGTGGTGTGAAAGGAGAAACAAGTAAAAGGGCTCCATGAACAGAATTAAGAGTGCCATATATATATATACTCTTACGACAATTTAAGCTTGATAGATTTAGAAAATGCAATAAACACTAATTAGAATTTTAACTACTTTAAAAAACAGAGGCGTTCTTAGTGCCTAAGTTCTATGTAAGGAAATGACAGAGAAACAATCAACTATAAATTAAAATAATTAAAAAATATTTAAGCGTGTGCTCTGATGCTGATAGTCATATGCAAAAAAAAAAAAAAAAAGCTCTGAATCACCCAAATGGATGGCACAGGACTGGATATATGTCCTTATTCACATTAGGAAGAGCAAAGAGATCAGGAATAAGGAACATGAGCACATGGAAAGGAAATACCATAGGCTTCCTCTTGAGCCTAAAGTTATCAGTTTCAGATTCTTGAATAAATGCATAAGCACAGCGCGAACATGGACAGTGACAAACACTTGGCAAAAATTCTGAAACACTGTGACAAAACCCAGAAATGTAGCAAGAGAGCTACCCTACTCTCAGAGCTGCACAAGAATCAGAGGCAAGTTCAATTTAGAAGGCACATCAAAGCATAAGCTGTTGCGGTGCTGATGGAACATGTACTTAGAAAAGGTATCCCTGGAAGTCAGATTCCTCTTTTTCTGGGTACTCAAAATTGTATGAATACTAGTAGGAATATTTTAAACGCTTAACTCTTTACAACCATATATTTTAAGGAAATTAGTTCCTTAGCTTCACAATGAGTGACAAAGGTCCTGGTATACACTTATACTGGAAGTCTAAGCTAAAATTATGATGTATACACTACACTAAAGGCAAAAAGCAGCAGCCATTTCAGAAGTGTAAAGTTTTACAGCCATAGTACAATGAAATGGTACATTTAAATTGCTCCTACACATAGGTGACTTTTAATGGCTGTAAAGTCGAAGCGATATCAACTGGAAAGGTAAGAACAATTGCAGGCAAAGATTTGCAGCTGAAGACACTCCAAGCATTCAGGTCAAACAGAACGTGACTCACTGTAAACCAGCCCCACCCCGAGCAGAAGGGCTGACTGCAGTGTCTCCTGTCCACGTCAGTGACAGCACACTGAGATCAGACAAAACACAGAAAACCAACCCAAACCATGCCACTCCAAACACCAACTCTCTAATGAAGATATGCATGTACAAAAAGACCAGGGTGAGGGTAAGCTGAAGGGGGTGGTTAATTTCACTATAACAGGGTGGGTGTTTGAAAAATGTATTTGTTGTCAGCTGTGTGCAGAAGAATAACAAATGATTTGTTTTTATAATACCAAGAGCAAAGACAAGTATATGCAGCATGTGTACGAGTGCCTATAGATCAAGATTTTTTGAAAGAACATTTCATTTATATTTAGCATGCTAAACCCCACAGATTCAACAGAAACAGCATTACATTTTTAATGGTTCTGATGCCTGTTATTGTAGAAAACGGGTGCTCTAGTTGAGAATGAAAAATAAAGGAAATAACAACCGTTAAGGGCTAAAAAAAAAAAAAAAGCTCCATTATCATACCCAAAACTAACGAGAAAGCTTCTATCAAATTCAGAAAGTGACTTCCAAGAAAGTTTTCCTTATTAAAAAAAATCAGATATGGATTTAGAAAACTCCACAAGTTCTCACTGTGAATAAGGCAGGATGAATAACTGTATCCTACCTTGAGTTCTTTGCAACAGGAAGGGAATATTAAAGATAACACACAACACCCGTATTCAGTCAACAAAAGGGACAGCAGTGACTGCAGACCATGGCTACATGCTTGTTTGCTTTCTCAGGAAATTAATATTAGTCAGACAGAAGTGAACATCTCCTCAGAGCTGCGGTGAATTTCAGCCAGCAGGCAGCTAAGCACTGATCAAAGAACCTTCCTTCTGAATGCTTGCTGACTATATGAAATACATGAGCACACCACCAAACCTGTAACACCTGAATAAAAGATTTCATGGGGGAGAGAAAGTAAAAGGCCACATCCCTTCTGTATCTAATAGAAATGGGAGTTAGGAGATAACTGGCATAAAGGAACAAGGATAAAACAATAACCCTCACACTTAAAACAAATTGAAACATCTGAATGTTATAATAACTTCTGTACAAAAAAAAGAAAAAAAACAAAAAAACAAAAACCCACTATGCTAAGTTTGGGTTTGGAATTCAGAAGCAACTTCCCTAGCAGCATGGTTTTTAGAACAAACTGCATGGCCATACAGACTCATGTTCACCAAGACCCAGTAGGAGGGAAACCTGACATACACAAAACATCCTTACGCAGGTCCTGTATAGGTAAAGAGTATATACATAAAGAGTATATACATAAAGAGTTCCAACTGGACAGCAAACATTGCTGACCAAAACCTGTAAAAATGAGGTTAAAACTTTGACTTAAGATGAATATTAGATAAAAAGATTAATACATTGTATCTCAAGGTATCTCCCTTTGACCTACAGAACTGCAGTTATCATGGAGCTGGTCATAAGGCTGTGTTCAGCTGAGTGCTAAGTGGTACTGCTGCACCTTCCCGGTCAACACCTCACAAAACAGTCCCCTCCCCATCCCCCTACAATTTGTGCAAAATTGTTTGTCCCTAATATACAGTTCAGCACTTAACTGTGTCAGTACTTCTAACACTCCCTCTAGAAGGACATCATTAATACATGAAAAAAGAGTGGTGGGATTCCACCAAACTCTTTGCAGGAACTCTTTCATTAATATTTTCCATTTAAAATAATACTTTAAAATTGATTACAACTCATTTAATATATGTTTATTTTGTGTCATTTGTGATAATTAATGGATGTGAAAGAGCCAGAGAGCCAGAACCATCATTAGGAAAGTTCTGGAATCACAACCTCCATACAGCCAAAAGCCAGAATGAGAACATTTTTCTACTAGCTTCAGCCACAAAACTAAGTCAGAATGATCTAGCCAGTGCTGGTAGAAATCTCTCTCCTCAAACGTCAGCCTTATTTGCAGATAAGACGGTCCTCAAATAAATTTAAAATATGAGTTAATGAAAATAAAGATAAATATATTTCAACAGTATTAGAGTACTCTTTTTTCCCCAGTAAGACAGGAAATAACCATTTCTAACAGTGTAAAGGGCAGTTTTATTCAACTGCACTTAATCAATTTTAACCTATCTGACGAAATCACTGCTGTATCAATTTGTTATTGACCATTCAATTTTCAAAAACGGAAAACCAATCAGTACAGAGCTAATTGCAGTCATTTTGTCCACTTGAAAGTTGAGCAGCAGCAAAAATACTGCTTTCATCAGCTTTCACTTGTAAGTATTAGCTACGTAAGATGCACAGATTTTTCTGTCTTCCCTATGGAAGCAGCAGCTTTGTTTTCACCCCCTCAATCTTTTTAAGGAAACTTTACTTCCTCTAGGCAAATGACTGCTTTTGAGGCGTACTTACTTTCAGTACAATTGAAGTAAGGATGAACATGGAAAAACGGATTTCCCAGCAAGTTACTTAACACTGCTCAACGACTGCTGAAAGTTTCCTTTTACTATTGTTAACCTTCATTGTACTTACCAGAGTTCAACGACGTTAGGATATTTGGCAATACATTTTTCTGATTGTCACATGCAAAATAGCGCTGATTGCCGTAATTACATACTCAGTATTTCAGAAATGGTTTCTGTGACATTAAACCTCGGCTCTAAAGTTACATAAAGCAGTTAAGTTCAGTAAGGACAGTAAGCTTATTGGATATCAAGTGGTTTTAAAAGGATGACTCAGGGTTGGCCCAGGTCCACAGCTCATATACATAACTTCCTTTTCCTCCCCTCCCTTGAGTCAGGAAGTCTCCTAGATGCACTTACTCTCCTAACTTGTTTTGAATGTAGAACGAATTTTCAGTGTTACCTGAAGAAATCAAATTCATATGAACTACACATCTGGAAGTAAAAATGGGCTGGCAAACTGAAAACTAAATCATTTTTACCTTTTGTATTAAAGCTTAGGGAATTCTTTCTTAAGTTAAAAATAGGAGTTACAAATGTCAGGAGCACACCACGCTATTTAAAAAAAATTTCAGACACACTCTATATACATGCACAGATTCTATACTTGCTATACTTCTACCTTTAAATCCCAAGCTACACTTCAAAAAATAAAAATAAAACATCTATGTCCAACAATTATTTTGCAATCTCTCATCACTTCAATGGGCAACATCACTGAGGTAAGCCACTGCACGCAAGCACTTCTTGCATTTGTGATTAATATTCAAAATTCAAATAACTCAACAGACCTAACGGTTATTTACATGCTTGTAAGTGTACAATTCCCCAAAAAAGCTGGTTAAAACTGCTGCTACTGAAGTAGTAATTATTCTAAAACAACAAAAGGCAAAGAGTTGCCCTGCTTAAAAGTAAATTAAGCTGATCAAGGGATATTGTGTTCACATTTTCTTTTGCACAAGTACCCAGGAGAAGCAAGAACAGAGAAGTAAGTTGTAAATTAACATGGATACTTGAAGTCAGAAGCAGAGTTTTCCCACAATTTGTGACTTTGCTTCAAGAAAACAGAAAAACTCTTTCAAAATATTAGAAAATCTCACTTCACTGACATCGGATCACTTGTTGCAGAAGTTGTCTATGATTTCCTATAAGTAAACTCTTACTAGCAGGGGTTTAGCTTCACATTTGTTTCAGTAATTTTTTTTTTTTCCTTTTTAAAATCTTGGAGATTTAACAACGCACACACATAATAAAAAGAAGTCATTGTACTTTTTACACCCTGTTTTTCTCCATTCCCGTTTTCTTGTATCCTACAATAGTTTTAAGGTCTCAGAGGATGTCTATATCCACATTTGTTCCAGATAGCCAGCTCATTTGTATAATGAAAACCGCAGACCTGGTTGCTGAGATCAAACTCCTCCTGCTCTTTTGGTGTTAGAGACGAAGCAAGACAGGAGTCTGAAGAACGGGTCCCACCTCAGAGTCAATGGACAGATGAGGAGGCCCTTCGGAAAAACGTGACTGGCCAGGCTGGGGGAGTAATTCTGGAGTTACTTTTTCTCCTTGAAATGGAAGTACGAAGGCCAGGACAGAAAGGAGGATCATAGCCCTTCCTTCCCAAACAAACTGCGAGCAGTGGGTTGGTCAGCAGGTAAAGATGTAAAGACGAAGAATCCCTGTAATAATTTTAAAAGCCTGATGTTGGCCACCAAAAACAGTTTTGTAATGTAATTCTCCTTTGATCAAACACCACAAAATTATCTCATGAACCAGACTCTGCATGTCAGCACTGGAAAAAAATACTCATTGGGTGGAACTTTCATTTCCCAGTAACTTTGATACAAGTTTTGTTCCTACTTTGTAAGCATTGGCATTTAAGAGCACTGCAATTCAAAAAAATGAAAGTTTGAAAAAAGTCAACTACTTTTAAAAACCATGAACATACTTAGCACTAAACTACAAGAACTATGAATCTTGCTCGTATTCAATAGCATATTCTATAAGTTACATGGTCTGAAAACATTTAGTTTGCGCTGTTCTATTCAGCATTTTAAAATCAGTAACTTTAGAGACAACATAGCTGAGCAGATAAGTAGATGAAAGAAGTCTCTCATTAAAAAAAAAAGACATTATAAGAAACACCTTTCACCTTGCACGTGGAAAAGAACTACACTTCAAGTTGATAAAAGTTTATTTCTAAGGGTTTACTTCAAAAATGCTGCGCAAAGGGTGTCCTATATTCCATTGTTCTGCATTCATGCTCTGTATCAGTTACAACAAGCAAACTAAATTTCAGTTTCTAACACTTACTGCAAAGCTTACATCAGTATGTAGGTGAGTAAATGCTGAATTACTATCCCTTTTATTTACAAATTGGTAGACCCACATCACTTAAGGTGCTAAGACAGTACGTAAGAATGTTCTACACTGAAAAGTATTTGTAGATTTACAGGAGGGTAAACATGAGAATTGATTTAAATCTCAGAGATAAAATGCTCAAATATATTGCACATCTACACGAATTGTTAAATAATTATGAAACAGTGCACAGGATGATACAGTTCTGTACTAGAGATTTTCTCAACTTAAAACACATTTTATGTTTAAATGCACGCTCAGCAAGATAAATCACACAAATTCAATCTCTGTTATGGCTACAGTATCACTTAAAAGTCGAAAAAACCATAACATTAACACAAGTAAGTGCCACTATGCCTAACGCTGTTTTAGGAAGCAAATTTAAGGTACTAATGAGCCTCCCTCAACGCATAACCGGATCTTACAGTTAAAAGTATTACTTAAAATGTAACTATTAAAAAAGCCACTAAGGTTTAATTTCAAAAATACAAACATTTTTAATAAAACCAGACCATCCGTGAGCTTAACAAATAACTATACTCACATTTCTGGAGAAAACAGCAAGTGTTACAGCATTTTCACAGAGGTAAAAACCTCCCAATACGGCTAAGCTATCGGCAGGTGCCTCAAACTTCTACCAAACAGGAGCAGAACATGAACGCCTTCCCGCTCCCTCCCCCCTTTTGTTGCTTTTTTTAAAAGAATATACAGAAGGCTTTGTATACAAACAGCACTGATCACAACACCACAAAATACTAAAACTGCTTTGAAATCAGAAGGTTAGACCCCACTCACACCCCAATAAATTTTTCCCTTATTTCTTTTAGATAAGAAACTAAGCTCACCCGAACAGAACGAACACGTAGAGCCAGAAACTTAAACATGACTAAGAAACCATGATGTTTAGCTTTTCTGACTGAGCGATCCCAAGTCTAGCAGGGAAGACCAACCCTCGCGTTTCTGCTGCGACCAGCTGTTCCGGCAATTAGAAAATTTCCTGTCAGGCAAGTCAGCCGCAGTCAGGGGGGTGGGGAGAGAGAAGGGAGAAAAAGAGGTCAAAAAAAAAAAAAAAAACCAACTGATTTTTCTCCCTGTGGTAAAGAAAAACCGGGCAGCAGCGGTACTCATGTTGCTGATGCTGTGGAGATCAGGACAGGAAACTTAAGCAGATTGCCTGATAGCAACATGCTGCTGCAGATGTTATTTATTCCTTGTTCCCAGAAAAGAGCAAAAAAGAGCAGCATCTATTTCAGAAATCAAGCTACTAAGCCACATACCACTGGCTACACAAAGTAGCAACTATTTTAAGCACCGTACATGCTATTTGTGTTTTTATGAGTTTTAGCTCAATTGCACAGTTACTACCTTTTAGACATCAACACAGAGAATGTGGCATGCTTTTGCGTAATGATTATTTTTATTTACTACAACTGCGAGAGGACCAAGCTGACCTTGTGCACAGCCCTTTGAAATCCTGCACACAGCAAATGCTACACAGACTACAGAAATTATTTGAATTAGATTGCCCAGCTCGACTTGAGCACAAAGACTATAACGCTCTGTAGAAAGTAAGTTCTTAAAGTAATAAAAATCCCTAAGCTTTCTTTTAGTGTTTGCAAAAAAAAAAAAGCCTTTGAATGTTTCTAATAATGAGAATCTAATTACATTCAACAGCTACAGACTAACAGCTACAGACTAAGTTTTTAATTTTTTCTCTCCCTACGTTTAGTACCTATGTTACTGTTCTGCGTACTGAAAACTTAAGTATCTTCAGCCCTGACATTTATTAAAAACAATGAATTAGAATATGGATCAAGGCCGCTTTTCTTCAAGCAATAAATGCAAGCAACAACATTTAGGCAGCAGCACACGCTCAACCATAAGCGGAGCCAGGTGATTCCATTTAGTGAATCCCTACCACCAGAAACAAAGCAAAATACTGTACTTCTTCCTGCAGGGGATGTTGAAACAAACCAACCCTCTAAATTACCTTCCTTGATTGGGTTCTAACAAGCATCTAGATTGCTGTAATTTTTCTTGAGATTTTAATTCCTCTTCAAAAGAAAGCCAGTGATTTACTTAAGTGGAAGAACACGTTGCTTCCCTCTCTATACCACATCCTGGTATCAGTTTCTAAATTTGCCTTTAAAACCTGGATTATAGATACTTACTCCAGGATGAGAGAAAGCCCTATGGCCCATATCCCGAGAGAGACGCAACAAAGACTCCTCATTCCTGGCCTTATCAAGATCTCAAAGCACAAATGTGCCTTTTTGATGTTCTCTTGCACTTTCCTGGGTCTTCATTTTACACTACATCCACAGGGACGAATCCTTCAAATTTTATGTACTGAATTGTTGCTGTAAATTACAGAAACATTCAGTAACCGCTTCTTCACCTCGAGTCCTCAATCACAGCGTGCTTTTTACAGACCAGTGTATTACAGCCTGTCTGGCACATACAGCCTCTACTACAACAGCAGTAACACAGCATGAAAAATGATTCAATCTTCACTTTGGGATAAACAAGGCTTCTTGAACACTAGGAGGTTAGACGAGGATTTCAAGTATTTCATAAATGGTACAAAAATTACCTGAAGCTTTCCTCTCTTCAGATGCTTTAAATCCCCAGTGACTTCCCCCTCAGAACTACGGTATCTGAAGAACTGCAGTTCAATAGCAACAGGGATGTTCACACCTTGAAGACTAAAACAATTACTTCCAGTTCTCTCTGCCTTGCCCTGTCGAACACGTGAATGCACCGAAAGCAGAGTCATCGTGAGTCTCCTTCAGATCACTGAGTTTACATCTATGGGAGCACAGATTGCTAAAAGCAGAAATAAGAGACTAAGTGGTGAGACCAACGCTAACTACGAAGTTCCTTAAAGCTGTCAACGCAGTGTGGGTAAATAACCATTTTTTTCACTTTTTCTAGTAAAGGCATGAGCGTACGGTGCTGCAGATAGGGTGTATCTGCTAAGGGTGACAGGAATGAGGCATTTCAACTGCAACACTCCTACAATTACTGACTACTGCTCCCCAAACCTTTTATCTGACCTCCCAGTGAAGCACAAAGCACAGTGCTCAGGGGTCAATGGGGTTACTTCGCAACAATAGTGCTCCTATAACTGGCATGGGTCTGCAGCAGGTGGAAGAAATTTGTGTTCTGGGAGAATAAAGCCTCCACGGTTCCCAAAGAGCACCACCAGCCAACCAGAAACATTAAGATATATGCTACATAATTCATTTTGAGAATCTCTGAGAAGAGGGCTTGCTCTTTTACATATTCCTTCATACGAGAAGGAAACAGGTTAGAGGGCAGCAGTCCCCAACAGGGAAGTCTGTGATAACAAGGACAAATTCCTCCAGCAAATTGCTCCCCTAACCTTGAAGCCTTTGATAAGCTTTTGTATTA
Organism: Penelope pileata; assembly: GCA_013396635.1. Taxonomy (NCBI): domain Eukaryota; kingdom Metazoa; phylum Chordata; class Aves; order Galliformes; family Cracidae; genus Penelope; species Penelope pileata. The sequence goes on from WBMW01003842.1 coordinate 990,100, forward strand.
TACATGCTTATCAAGAAACACAAGTGTCCCCAAACCAAAAGGAATTTGCCATGCCTGTCAGTGACAGCTGAATCAATTGCAGGTTGGATTAGAAAAAAAGCACACAGAACTCACTCTCTTGCACAAAGCATTTCATCCTCCAGAACAGAAATGTAAAGTGTTTTTTTCTCCTATACTCCCCTTCTGTGCTTTTCATCTGGATGCTCTGAACTTACAAAAATGAAGAGAAACCGTCACAAGACTTGCCATCCAGACACTCAGGAATGAGGCACTCAGCTTCCACAGAGAGCAGGAGAACTGAAAGATGCTGGAGGAACTCTCTGCACAGCACAGAACGTGTGGAAATGCCTAAGTTTTACTGAAAGAAGCGTGCACGCTACGACTGAACATTAACTTTTACACATAACCAGAAAAATTTCAAGCACTTCATTTACATGGAATCCGTTCAGTGAACCAAGCATCTTCCTATATCCTCAGTCTGAAAATCACAAGAAGACACACTAAGTTTTTATGCTGCTGGACAAGCAAGGGTCTGTAGTGCAGACTGCCTTCAATTATCTGAAGGAAAAAAAAAGAGCACACGTACGGAATGAAAAACCCTCACTTGAAGAAGGTTAGCAGATGAGGTACACAGAGCTACTTCTGTGAGTTTTCAGAAGCTGAATAATATACTTATCTTCGTAACAAATGCGTTTGTATAGCCAAAGCAGCAATATTATACTGATCAGAGGGCGTGGCAGTTTCCATCTGCTAGTTTACAGGCTTTTCAGGGCTACCATCTGTTTTGTCTTTGTGCAACAAGCAAGCGGATTGACTTTTAACGTTGCTTACATGCTCAAATCATTCAGTTTTCTGATCCAGATCCAGAAAGCATGCTGCACCTAAGACACCAGGCGTAAAACAAGGCCTCTCTCATTGATGCCTTCTAACAGTTTTTCTGAAGTTTTGTTGTAATCTCCTCTCAACATCCAAAGATATCTTGGGGAAAAAAAAATATATGTCTTTTACAAAGGAAAATTTGAGCGTGAAGAAGGCAAAAATCAGATTTCATTTTTACAGACAAATGCTTTCTTTGAAAAATTTACAATAATGTGGTTCTTGAACAAGTAGTAAAATACATTTACACAAACACATGTAAACGTACATTAAGTAATGTAAGAATTATGAAGCACATTAAACATCTCAGTTTGTAACCCACGTTGTTTTCTTCCCTCCACTACACACTGTTTCATTAAATGGCCAGGTTATCCGCTGGCATTAACAGAAACCGTGGCTTACTCCATACAAGGAAGGTGGTGTTATACTGAATTATGTAATACACGGTTTCAAGTGATTGCACTGCTACGGCTATAAAGAAAACTTCCTCAATTTGATTTCCACGCAAACAGGTAACAATTACACACTCAAGTGTAAGCAATATGAAAGAACAACTTGATCATATAGCTCCTCTCACAGGAAAACTACAAAAATATTAAAATGTCACTGTTTTACTACTGATAACACATCCAAGTAGTTGTTTCAGCTAATATTAAATAGCAGTTGAGTCTGTAAAACTTGACAAGTCCCAGCCACAGTGGTCTATGAACACCTGTGAGCTCAAACATTTCTGTAGCATCTAAGGAACTCTAGCTAGCTCTTTAAACCTCCGTCACAGAGTTTGGAATTTACATCAAAATGTTGACAAAAACATACATAGAAAATTGAAATAGAGCCTATGCCAGCAAAGGTAAACTGAACATATCAAAACTAACACCAGAAACACCTTCACTTCCACGTTACCTCACCCGATTTTTCCTGTGTCCTGAGACTGTTACTGAAACCCTGAAGAGCGCTATGGTGTGTGCATCCAGCAGCACCACAGAAGTCTCGAGCAGGTGCTTCAAGCTGCCACAACACAAGCAGGTATGAACCGAGAGTTCACACTAGGACAATGCTATAATACTAAAAATCAAGGTTAAACTAAAACCAGTGAAAGCCCCTTTCAAATGCTTTCAAATCTCAATATCTATCAGTTTAGTTAAGCTTTTTTGCTGAATTACTTCATTCTAACGTTCTCACCTTTTGTTATTTTCATTGCTGATGACAACAAATGAGATGACCCCAGCTCACTCTGGTTTTGACATTACTGCCCGAGTACCAGGAAGCATAGGAGAATCACACACTCACATGGAAATCTGCTGCATAGATTTACATTTGTTCACAAAGGCTTCCCTGATTCTAGTCTCAATCCTTACTCAAGGTCTAAGATGTTTCAAATGTTAAACAGTTGTTTTCAAAATTTTCCTAGTTAAAAAAAAAAGGTTGACAAGTACTTACAGATTCCTGGTAAACTGCATAGTATATAAGTACGCACAGTGGAGAGTCTCATTATCACTATTACATATAATTGACTGACCACGTTCAGGAATCAGACAGACCGTTTTGCCCACATACTTCAAATTATTTTTCTAATGCATCTTAAAGCTTTTTTTTAAGATCTTATTATCATCAGAACTTTTCCCATTAAAACAGATAAGCAAGACAAAGCTCACTACTTTAACCTTTCCTGACTGCAAGCACTTTTTTAAATTCTACTCAAAAAAATCCAGCTATTTTTAACTACTGTCTTTTCTTCACAAGCATAGTTTATATTACTTGTTGACTACAGTACTAGTTATTTTAGTTACATGTTTTTAGTAAGAGGATAACCGCCCCTGAGATATAATTTCCCATCATCCAGATCAGCATATTTAATAAACCGCTTCATGCTTCACTTCTATTGAATTCTACATATATAATTAACAGTAGGGTTTTTTTTAAGTTATAACAAAACATGCAAGAAAAAGTTTAATATTATCCAGCCAACCCCACTGGAGGCAGTGTTTACATTTTCATCCCAGTTGTTCGTGCCTGAATTATTTCCACTCTGGCCTGTACTAAAAAATAAAACACCAAAACCAAACCTGTAATCTTCAGTTCCAGGAGGCTATCGAACAGAAACGTACGTCAGCTTTTCCTGCAGCTTACAAAGCATTACTGAAAACAACTTTTCACAGATTTTTGGAACCTACTATATTTGTATCTTTATAATAATTATGCTTAAGCTAGCAGAGTGCAATTATACTGCATCAGTTCTAGTAGAGGGTATTAACCACAACCAAACGATCTAGATTAAAAGAAGTAGTAAAGCACACATTATGACTGAAAGAATTCAGAACATTTAATTTGCTTAATTCATCTACTTAATCCCTATGGACATAGAAATAAAGAAAGCAATGGCAGATAGCACAAGAGTGAGAAAGGTAGCAAGTAAAAGGCTTTAAATTGCTTCCCCTCTTTCAGTAATCTCCACCATCAGGTCAAACTTCAGCCAGTTTTTTATTTGTTCTTGCATTTATTTCCTGCTGAACCCAGGTTACTTCTGACATTTATCAGATATAAAGTGTTGACAGAAGTTATAAAGCCAGACATAACCAGGACATTCATTGTAATAAAACTGAAATATTAAATGATTTGTCTCTTAACAGGAGCAAGACTTTGAACAGCAACTTGAACTCCCCAGAAACAGGCATGTACCATTAAATCTCCCACTTTTCTTAAAATAAACCACTGACTTTGAATCAAAGCTATGCAAATCAGACTCTCCAGTCCATTAACTTCACTTTAGACCAAAAGAACAGAGATGTAACAAGGTGATCTCATCTTTTGATATGCACAACACTAGAGAGACTCCTGATGTAGATAAAGCTGTGTTAGGCTTTCAGACCTCTTTTAAATTTCTGACCCAATTTGCATTATCAGCATACTATCCAAACACTTAACACAGCAAAAAGATGCAGTATTTTCAAATGTTCACCCTCTTCTCTCTCCAAAGAACGGCAATTCTCTATCCTGCACTTGCACACGTTACACAACCATGAGAAAATTTGTCTTCTGACCTGGTGTACGTGCTCGGCCTGTCACGCTACTGTCCTCAGTGTAACTGCTGTAAGCTGAGAAATTTCATGAATTATTGCTAACCACAGGAGAACTCCTTTTTCAATGCGAGGTTAAACAGAAGTTAAATGAGTTTCAGTGGTAATTTAAAATTAGTCTTTATTTTACCCCAAAACTGATATGAATCGCAAAGAACCTTTCACATCTCAGCTGAGGCAGCATTTTAATCGCTGACAGTCGAAGACTAGCTGCCAGCTACAGCTGAGCAGCCATAGTCATTTTTTGTGGAGAAAGAAACCAAAACATTTTTAAAATCCCTATTGACAGTCTTTTATTCACCACAACCTAGAAAGTAATGCAAAAAAACCAGAATTCCTAACATATTGGTCTGAGGGATTAAATTGCTAAAACAATCTTAAGCAAATTCCCCTTACTTCTTCACTGATCTTTGTCTCTGCACATTCTGTAACCTGTTCGTACATCAATACAAAGGTACCACCAGCATCGCTGCTGGGCTCAGCAACAGCAGCTGTGGGTCTGTTTGGAGCCAGATGGAACTGGTTCTGTCTGACAGGAGGGCCAACCCCTGTTTTCTTCTCATAGAGGCCTCCCCCTTCACTGCCAAAACCTTGTTACATAAATACAATGCAATACTGCATAAAGCATCATTTAACATATAAACAGAAAGGTTCCTAGGTAGAAGGTGAAGGTACAAATTCAAGTAAGTAAAATTGTACAATAACATCTCATGAACTCTGATATATAGTACTTTATGAACCCACTATATTGTACAAACCATATTTGGAGTTCCGAAAATTGTTTTCTTGGTAAAGGACTAAGTCTAACAGTCAGCTAGCACTGTCTGTCACAAAACTACACGTAAATACTAGAGTTGCCTTGACAGCTGAGAAAGTCACAGGCATTGCATGAAGAAACCTGAAGTTATTGATATCTTCACATTACAAGATTTTGTGAACTGCAAGTTTGACACGAAGCTAAGAAACTTCTATGGATTATGTATGAACCGTCTGAGCTGTGATCTTTTCTTTAGCGGCCACTCCTATTTTCCAAAAGACTGGGTTAAGGAGAATTGAAAAATTAATGCCTCTCTATAACCACAGCAATGCAAACTGTGCTTTCAGTCCTTCCTCGCCCTTTACATCCCTTGAAAGACTACTGAAACCTGAAAGCAGAGAGGACCGAGGTATGGGCTTTGATAATTTATGGGTAACTAAAGTAAAAAAAGAAGTTATAGGAAAGGGAAAAAAAGGAGAGTTATCTTTTGTGTTCATTTGCCAGTTCAAACTTCACTCCAAGGACCACTTTGCTCCTGTAAATACTTCAGAATGCATTAATTGAAAGCTCTCTACTGTTTACTGTTCAGATCCAATTTACAGCAAGCATTTGAGATCTATATTAATAGTTCAGCCTCAGCCTTTGGCTATTTCACCACTATGAAAGTTTCCATTAAGTATGTTTCAGCATTTAGCATCTTATCTGAGGGAGGAACGAGTCTTAAGCCACCAGCGAAATCAAGACTACCAGCTTTTGTCTTTGAGTATTTCCACTTTTACGGAGCTCCTAGCTTTCTTAGCTCTGAACCCATAAACAGAACTTGCCTTCTACTTCAAGTCGTCGAAATAGCCTAACAAGAGCAAAATTGGAATTCACATCAACAGAGAAAAGACTTAAGAAACCACTGTGCCTCAAATGACTAGCTTTGCTATTCTTGAATGCATTCCAATGAGACACATCTAAACTTTTCAGCTGGAAGTCCAGGAAGAGGACCTAAAACTTTGTATCTCTGCTTCAGCATTATCCTAATAACCTATGTGGAAACAGAAACAAGCTTCCAGTTTAATGAAGATTTATTATGTAAATATTCTAGTTTCGTACAGGTCAAGAAAGACAATAAGAAATGACTAACAATGAAAGAGCATAAACAGATACTGACAAGCAATCTTATGACAGCACAGAAAAACTAAAGGTGATAGCTGCTGCTGCACCTTACATACCAAACTGGAAGGGGAAAAGCTATTGTCTATGTCACTCCAAAAGAATCACATTTCATACAGTAAGCACACATGCATCTGCAATGGAATCTATGTGGAATTTAACCATGAGAGAATCATTTGTTTTGACATGACCACAATTGAAACCTTAACTATTAATAAAGCACACTCTGGAACTCAAAGATAAAAAATATTTTTACGTATGCACTGGTGAGACTAACATAAGCCAATGCAAGTGCTTTGCTCACTGGCACTAGGAAAAGTAGACAGTAAAAAATAAAAATAAAAAAGAACCACCAGCTTTAATGTTTGCTGGGGTAAGAAATGAGGAGCTCAATCTTCCTCCCTATTCAAGAATGCTCTAAGTAGCCACGTTACCATCAAGTCTTCTCACTCTCCAACCCAATTATAATTTCTACAATATTCAGCTTTGTGCTTTCCAACAGCACAGCCTTCCTCATATTTAAAAGTACAGAAAGTTAATCAGAACAAACAGTAAGATACCAAATCAGACAAGAATCAGTGAGAAAAAAAACCCTCTGAAAAACAAAACAAAACAACCCAGAATCCTAGATTGTACCTCATCTCAAGCAAACCTAAACAAAAAAAGCATCATTGGCAACCTGCCCATAAACTACATGGTATCACTGTGCCACACCATACTGCTATCTATCTATCTTTATTACAACAACCATCTACTCACATTTTGTGGGTTGATATCATCTTCTCCCATAGGTTCATCCACAATTTGCTGTCCATTCTGCGGAAAAAAAAGACACAAGAAGTTACTAGAGATGTTGAATCCAAGTACAGAAATAAATATGTTGCAGATGAGCTTGATGGCATGCTCCTCTAAAGGAACAAAAGTTCTTTTCTCCATATTCTAAAAAAAAAAATAAAAAAATAAAAAAAAATCACTGGAAGTCGGCACAGAAGGCTGCTATCTGTTTGTGGCTGGCACATGGTGCTGCTCTCACTCTAATCCTCATATCCTATCAAACTGGATGAAGTCACAGTAAGAAATATGTCAATCAACTTAGCATTTAAAAGTCTTACTACTGCACAGCTTTATTTTTTGCTACTACAACCTCGGCAAAAAAGCTAAACCTGACGAAGAATGTGCAGCAAAAAGCCACAACAACGAATGGATAAATACTCTTTAAGATCAAGATCTTGTGTAGAAACAGTCACTCCTTACTCTGTCATGACTACTACATGAACACTCAAAACTACAGTATATAATTATTAAAAACTATGAATGCTTACAGCTACTTGCTAATAAAATAGTTAATGGACAATTTTTTTTTCTAAAAAAAAAAAAAAAAAAACTTTCCTAAGGACCATTCTAGAAAGTTTTCAATGAAAAATTCAGTCATGCATTTAAAAAAAAAAAAGTCTAAATGCTTTCTTGATTAAGAAATGTTTTCTTTGTCAGTGGTACTATACTTGGGGAATCTCTAAGTAGCAATTTTCCCAGAAAGACTTACAATGACTTTGTTTTCACAACAAATGTGTACTACCAAGTTATAAGGAAAAATATATGTTTCCCAAGGTATCATATGGGATATCACCTGTAGCTTTATTTCTTCATTTGCTCTTAAAAGTTGTACAGACTTCAATATGCTTTTCAAAATAAATTAAAAAAAAAAAATTACCAAAAATGGTTGTGTTCTCAAGTACTAGTGGACTGTTTCCCTAGAGAATAAAAGGCCTAATTAATCTATTTTTGCAGAACTTAATTTACTTAAAATAAAGTTGCATGCAGACATGGATACATATTTTCTAGATATCAGAAAGTTAAGGAAGTTGGTAGGCAGTTAGGGATTTTTAGCTTATTTCTACAAGTTCCTTCCCACAGTTCCATTTCTCAGTGGACTTTTTGGGCAGAACCTTCCTAGCATTTTCTGCAATACCTTCTGACTGCCACAGTCTTCCAGCTTGCAAGCATCTGCTGGATGATGTTTTGTATGAAAAGACAGACTAAACCCTAACAGTTTACAAATCCTAATTTTCAATTATGCCAAACCAAAGTTCAATCTCAGATGATTACCAGCTCCCTACCAAGTTTTCCCCCCGTGTGTTTTTCTCTAAAAGATACAAATGGATAAAGCTATAGATTATGAGAATTACGGATTGCTCAAATACATCTTGGGCTTTTTTTTTTTTTTCCCCCCCCTCTTAAAACAAGGGCAGAGCAAGGGGCTCAGCGACTGATTCTGTCTCCAATGCAGAGTTCTGATATGGGATAATATTATCGCATGTTAAGAGACTTCAAGGAGATACTAGAGACTTCTAGTTAGAAGTCATGCTTCTGTGTGGAAAGACTAGTAAGAAACCAGCTAGGCTACTAGAGGTGAATATAATTTTTATTAGATGTCTCAGTTAAGGGTTCTCAGCATTATACCTTCTAATTGTACAGCTAAGGGTTATTTGACAAGATGATGTTACAAAAAGCCTCACCTTCCCTCACTGTAGGATCCTTCACTACGAGTACAGACAGCAGATAGTGTACTATTCTTCCTTAAGATACACAACGATTGAAGTTATTGAAATTATCAAACAGAAGACCATAAAAAACCAGCTTAGCTAAGCCACAGAAATTAGTCTTTTTAATGAACCACAATTGTTTAAACATATACCATCTCTATCAAGGCTACAAGTCATGATTTCTCTTCTCTCAAATCTACTATATATGTTTAAGCATGCATTACTTTAACTACACATCTCTAAATTCACACCACAAGATAGCTTCCAGAGTGTCTTGTCAATAGGAAAAAATGAGTGGAAAAACATCAGAACAAGTCAGACAATTGACTTTAGCCTGAAAGGAGGAGTCTATAATGTCCTGACAAGCAACGATGGCTAAACTCGGGGGCCAAAACCAGGGCAGCTTATGTATTGAAGCCATCTGCTCTAAACTGACTCCACATGCAGATTTTCAGAAATAGTGATTTCTGCTACAACAATAATTAAACTGAATAATAACATTAATGGCAGATTAAGAAGAATTTACTAAGCAGTAAACCTCAAGATCTCGCTTTTACTACTTTAAGGCAACTATAATATCACTGAAAGTGAAACACTTTCAGAAACATGAGACAAACCTCTCTTTGAGGAGAAAAAGAACTGAGATCAACTACTCTTTTTAAGAGGGCTCTAATCTTTAACATCCAGTTTTTAACCTCATTCACTTTGACGTTAGTCTCCTAGCAAAACAAAAAACAAAGCCAACAAAACAAACAAACAAAACCGACCAAACAAAACACACAGCATTTTTTTTGCATCACAAATGAGCAGTTTTGTACAATCTGGTTTTCCTGTTTAATCCTGCATTGCATTCAGTTGAAATCAAGACATGGCTTCCAAACACACTTACTGGAACTACAAACAAGCTCAAGAAGTCGGCATGTATGCTGTGCAGCCATGCCTGAGCCAGAACACTGGATTAGCAAGATCTTTTTAAACAGCTCTGCCCAAGCAATGATTATGCTAAAGGAATCACTGGATGGTAGAACCAGTTTTGCTCAGAACAGTGGAAGCCATGTAAGGTAAAGAAGAATAGGTATACATGATTTATGGTTTGTTGGTACGAGATACTATCAAATAGAAAGCAACTGTGCAGCTAGAAAGTCTGCAAAGTGTACTGGATATCTTTACAAGTTAAGATGTAAAGCCAAAACGTTCACAGTGGAAGTGACAATACTTAAACCACTGTAGAGTGAAGAAATCAGCAGAATGCTTAAGAGATGAGTCCAGCCCTTCTGCTAGGCTAGACTTGCTCTAGTATATAACTAGAACCAAGGACACATCTCCATGAGATAACAGACTGAGGCTGGATATAGCTGTCTGATGAATATAGAATAAGAGAGGGCTGAATGCATCTTTTACATGTACAGATTGGTCTAATTCAAAAGACAGGGGCTGCAGCCCTTGATTATTTTTCAGCTGCACAGCTCCTGTAGGAGGGCTGCCAAGCAAGCAGGAAGGATCAAAGATCGGGTTACTTCCAGCACTAGGACTGCAAAAGCAGTGAGTGCTAAATATTTCAGATGACAGTACAAGAGAACTGTAACAAAAACAACAGACAAGGCCTACAGAAAGTTTGTACTTATCCACTAAACACACCAGCAATCAAATTACATCAAGAAATGAAGGTTTATGTCCCTTATTAAAGGTAATCTACAAATTCTCTTCCAATCCACTTAAATGTCATTTCCTATTCTGATTTGCAGTGGACAGCCATGTTGTTAGCAACAAATTTCACTTCCCAAACCTTTTACAGCTGTTTGCTCGAGCAAAAAGTAGACAAATATCAGAGAATCTGCATCAGCCATGTGAGCTTACAGAACCCATGACACAAGTCAATCAACTACCAAGTGAGAAATCAATCTTCAATACTTCTAACAACCGAAAATTACAGGTTTAAAACTCAAACTCTTAGGCTATAATCAAGCACCTGACTTTCCAAGCAAGGAAGCAGTTTAATGGTTTTTTTGTTTGTTGAGTTCAGACCATTTCACTTCTTGCCAGTAACATACACCCAACAAATAAGTGCACTGAAAGGCCGGAAGAGACCAAGATATAGCAAGTGGTGGCATAGTTTTGGGGACTGAATGTCATACTAAATTCTTTGTAACAAATGAGAACATCCAGAAAGTCTACATCTTGCCCACAATCAATTTAACACTTCTAATGAAGACACAACAAACCTGAGTGTTTCCATTATGCAGGATATTTTAATAACAATGTTAGGCACCCATCCTGGCTATTACCCAGTTCCTTATACATATCTGAACCATTAATTGAAATATTAAGTGGACAAACCACTTAAGTGTCCTGTAATGTTCATTTTTTTCCTATTATTCCTGTTAGTTTCATCAGTATTGTTATAGATAGCACTCACTCCATGTTTTTGCATTTAGTTGAGTATCTCTGTTCTCACATTGTCTTTGCAAATCAAAGTCCTGCTAATATGGGTGTCCTTTGTTGAACTGGATGCTCTTTCAGGCAGTTTAAATACTTTTTTTTTCCTGAAGGACATAAGCTTGACCATGAAACTTCTTGAATATTGCACACTACCATATATCTCCTTCCTCTCCCAGAACATCTCTGTTCGATGTTAAGACCATTGCTAGAGTATTTCTGGATGTTTAAGTAGCCTCTCGATCAAATATTTTAACTTCTTCCACCCAAGCACATTTCTCAGTTGTTTTAGAATCCCCTGTAGAAGTGACAGCAATTATAGCTTTTGATGCAATTCTTCCATTAACCTTAACATTCCCTATTGAAATATATTTGGCTTGAGCATAGAAGACACTGACCAGTTTTCATACTGTTAGTGAAGTTTAGTATATTATACGACTACTCAATTTTCCTACGACTACTCAATTTTCCACGTAATCGGTGCCTTTTAGTAGAACTACACCCACTAATTAAGATATAATAAAAAAGAAAGTGTTGCATTGAGTTTACAAGTGGACAAATCATGAATCACAAACTGTTTATCAACGCAAGATGACATTTTTAGTATATAAATAAGCAGACAAGATAAAAGGTCTGAATCACACCATATAAAAATTAGTATTTAGAATTTATAAAAAGGTCAATGGGTAACACAGCTATGATTTCACTGTGCTTTGGAATGACAATTTAAATATGTTATCTGAATGCCTTAAGTTTCCCCCAGGTAATTCTTAGTTTTCACCTACCAAAATTTTAAGAGTTACCCAACAACTTTTCAGCAGTTACAGAATTCAATAAAAACCTTTTATTTCCTTTAAACCTTTTGAAAATAAAGTTTGGAATACAAAAGAAAACTTCAAAAAGTCCACAAGCTTTTTTCATTATTTGGTCAATAAAAACATCGACCGATTGTAGACCCAAGCACTTCAGCGTTTTCAAGAGACTCGCAACTGACAGCTACAGTTCAAGAAGCACGCAATCCTTGAAATGAATGAAGCTGTTACAATGCTTCTGGCTTGTTTCAAAGCGGCACAGAAAGCAGTATTCCTGCTGAAACATTTGCAACAAATTTGCTGTTAGCAAAAGGCAGTGCTACATGGAACTATATTCAGCAAAAGCTTTCCGACTATGCATGCCTAAACTTGCTATTCTAAGCAGCAATGAGGTACTCTGAGAAAAAATTCATAGGTCCGCAGAAAAACAGTTGAAAATAAACCGAGGGGACCTTGAGAGGTCATCCAACCTATCCCAGTGCACCAAGGCACGTCCTGCTATTCCTACAATGTCACTCAAGACATCTATGTCAAACCCCTTAAACCTCCAGAAAGGGAGCTTTCACAAGCTATTCCCATGTCCAACTAAAACATAAAGCTTTAATAGGATCTGAATTAATGACTTATGGCCTAACTCCTCAGCTATGAAGCCACACATATCCAAAGCACTTACCTAAATCCTGACCTGATTAAGACTTATCACACGTGAGTAGCAGAATGAGGCTATCACCTTAGATTTCCTTTAGCTGTTATCTCACAGCATACATGCAAGATATTTTGCATATGAAAATAGCACAAAGGAGTATAAAAACACTCCTTTAATTTTCAGAAAAAAAGAATGAAAACTTGAAGTATTTATTTTTATGAAGCACAAAATTACTGCAAGTATTTATTTGTATAGAACTCTGCTACTTCAAGTTCCATTAATTCCACATAGTTCCTTCTAAAAGGTATTGACTAAAGTGACTGATTTTTTTCTGAGTGTTAAAAGACGCAGGACATCAAAACTGGCCTTTCTGTAGACAAGCAACCTCAGATATAAGTCATTAACATACAGATTATTATTAACATATGAAGTGAAGCTTCCTAAAGCTATGACACTCGGACAACTTTAACCTGAAGTCTGCCTACTTTACAACACCACCTCCTCCTTATCCAATATGACTCAAGAGTACAGTTTAACACCACCACAGCTTAGTTACCAGAGGAAAGCAGTCCTTTCCTCCACTACCGTGCTGGCCTTGGCGCTGGCATTTGGCCAGCCTTGTGTCAAGCCAGGTCAGAAAAGAAACTAAAAAGAGCCTGCAGCTTTTAGTGAGTTTAATTCGCTTTATTAACTCAGCTTCGAGCTGTACAAGTGCCACGGCACTATTCAAAATGCCAAACATATAGCATCACAGAATCTTCGTCTAGGCCAACTGCTTTCTGTAGCTAAAAAAAGCTTCCAATCATGTGCATTCAGTTGCTTTGAAGGATTTTCTTTTAGTTCCCTACCTAGATGAGTGGCAAAGTATTACCCTTAATACACAGGCTCAGTAGCCTTAGTAAAACACACACCACCTATTAACTAGGATTTCCTCAATCTGTGGAACTATGGAACACATGTTGACTGCTGTGGAAGACTCCTCATCAAGTGAAAAAAAAAAATGACACATCCAAGTTCTAACAGTAATTAATTTCGGCAATCTTGTTATGTAAGAAATAATACATCTAATTACATCAAGAAACCACTAACTTTTGAGCCTTCGGGACAAAGTAGTTTGGCATTAAGAAGTAAAAAAAAAAAAAAAAAAACATTTTTCAAAGCTATGACTGATGTTTAAAATCACAGTGAAACACCATTTCTTCACATCTTTTGCGTGTAGTAAACATGGACTGTTCCAACAAACTAATGGCTGAAATGAAGTGTTAATAATAGCTCTGGAACCTTCAAAATTTTGTGAGAAAACAGATAATAACAACGCCTTTTAGGCAACACATGCTACTTTTTACACAATCCAATCATTTCACTCAAAGGGGGGGGTAAAAAAAGAACACCATTTCCTCCAAGAAGAGTTGAGCGGAGCATTAAGCATACCACAGGGGGTTCCTTGCATCAAAGGGAGCATATGGGAACTGTTACTGATAAGGATGAGAGAGCAGTAACTCTGTGGTCGAGCCACTGCAGTAAGCCCCTGGAAATCAGTGTTCATCTCCCAGATCTAGAACAGATCCCATGCATTATGCTAGATGGAGCCACTAAGATGTTGAACCTTATTCTCTCATCTGTTAAACAGAACCGTTTTCCCCTTCTGTTTCCAATGGATGAGGCATTTAGTTTTATTCCAGAGAATAAGGAGAGAATAAGTAGCATGCATGCAAGTATATAGCACAATGCTTGCAATAATTAACCACTTTGGTTGGTCTAAACTTAAAAGTTGCCTGAAGAGATTCCAACTTCTCCAGATTTACTGATTAAGTTATTCTCCCTCAGAAGTCACTAAACTGAAACAAACAGCTACAAGATTTCACTGTTGCCTGAAGAACTGCATAAAGGTTTTACTGCTGGAATACTGCTGTGAATTCTACTTGAAAAACAAAATCGGTACATATCAAAGCTGGTATTTTTGATATACAGAAATAACTGAACACCCACCTTAGTCTATGCATCATTGTGAATCTAAGTCAAGCACTTCACATGGAAAATAACTACAATTAGTCTGACAGATCACAAACAACTCAAAGAGAGCAGACATTCCTTCAAACACGTCAGTCAGCTCACATCTACCATGTGCTAGACATCCAGCTGTAGCAAGAAGTGCTACAAACACTGCAATGAACAACGCAACTATAAGCAGAGAACTGCCAATATTGTAAGAAAACTTATGGAACTACTCAAGAAGTCAAATTCACGTCTTCCACGAGGAAACCAACAACTGAAGAGCACGCACAGCACTGCATGGAGGAGCACTGGCACAGGCTGCCCAGGGAGGTTGTGGAGTCTCCTTCCCTGGAGATATTCAAGACCCATCTGGACGCCTACCTGTGTGACCTGCTCTAAGGAACCTGCTCTGGCAGGAGGGTTGGACTCGATGATTTCTCAAGGTCCCTTCCAACCCCCTCAACTCTGTGATTCTGTGAGGCGCTGAGGCAAGCTGAGCAAAGCATCCGCCCCCTCCTGTCCCATCCCACCAATAGCAAGGGATCAGCACTGTGCCATGCTTAGCAGGAAGCTGGAAAGTGAAAAGCACTGCAGGTAAAACCATACCATTAAGGATCTGAAAGGCTGGAAACAAACAAACAAACTACACTTAAATATCTTCCATGCAGATGGTATGTTTTTCAAGTCAGTATTTACATATACATAACACCTGCTGTGTCTCTCGACCACAGCAGTTTGCTGAATACAGGGCATACTACTTATTTATTGAGAGTTAAATTGCCCGTGGCCACTTCTAACACAGGGTAAGAACATTTCATTTGACAAATCTGAACGAAAACCACTCAAACTTCAGAATGCACTGTAATGACTACAGATATGCATTCAAAGTGATAGCTGAGTGCTGTAAAGGCACTGCTGAGAATTCTTGCTATAAGGATAAACAGCCTTTGAAATCCATATAAAATGGCTTATTTAGGTGACTCCCCTTCAGCGTTCCAGTTTTTTTTTTTTTTTTTTTTTTTTATCTGTTTTGACTGTGCGAGAAGTTAGCACAAATCCAGCTCTGTTACTGTGGAACACAAGTGCAAGGCTGATTGCACAAACCAGTACAGGGCACGCAGAGGTGACAGCAAGCAGCACGTCTTGGCTTCAGGTGGCAAGAAATCCGATAAACTTCAGGTCCCATGCCAAAAGTATACATTGACTTAAAGAATGTCACACTGACATCAGAATTGAGTTACAAAGCAAAAAATCACATTGCACCAGATTCTTTTAGGCATCAGCATGACTGTTAAACGTTAGCACCCATTGCTTTATGCAAGGTTCACGTAATTCTGGATCTATAGGATAAAGCAAGGAATTCTAAGAAAGGGAATTCACGCCATCTATTTAGGTACCTAAATAGGTGGTGATAAATCCCCTATCAAGGGCAGCGGAAAAACCTGAACTTTCTCCATAGCCAATTTAGAGCACCTAAATTAAAACTCCTAAAGATAGATGGCACGAATGCTTCCCTGGATGCCTAGCAAACGGTATCTCCCTCCCACAGCCAGCTCTTTCAACATACCGGTGCCCAAAACTTGGCTGCCGGAACTGTATTCCTTCTCCTCCAGTTGACATTAATACGCGGTACAGATCAGAGGATCAGGGTAGTTATCCAGGCATCCAGATACAAATTCAAATCAATACTTAATTTGCTGGAAAGCAGATGGCTTGAAATAGCGGGCACATTTTCACCATGAAAAACAAATCTATGCTTGTTATAGATCTTGAGTCAGACCCTGAGTCAATAAAAGACGGTATAGTTCCATGAGCTTTCAAGGTGTTCTAATTAAAAACAAGAAGCATTTAAAAAACAACAGCAAAAGAAGATAGAGTACTTATATGTTATCTTTAAAACACTTTGTCCAACAAGTTTACACACGGAGAGGGCTGCAATGTATATCATAGAACTAGCCGTAACTGCAGGAATAGAAATCCGGCAACTACTGATCTCTGAAACGACAAATCCATATCTTATCTAAAAATCTGTTTGCGTTATTTCCGAAAAGGGACCATTATTTCCTAAAAAGGCTCTGCTGTCCCGTACACCCAAGTTACGGCAGCTGTTGATGGTTATCTATGCTGTGTTCCAAATGAACACTAGTGAAAGGTATTGTACTCCTCCTACTGAGTTTGCTCACATATCACAGCAAATCACCCCCTTAGTGGTAGCAGTATAAAACTCACTGTGGGACTTCGCTGGGAAACAAATCAAAAAATTAATCCAATATAAAAACCCAGAGAGTTAAGACAGCATCTGAGCTGAGTTTTAAAGCTCAGTAATTCATAATTCCAAGTGGATAAGACGGTGTTACAAGAACTGTGTCAGCAAATGGGAGATGTTAGCGGAAACTCCTTACCTCACTATTACAGCTGAAGACATTGTTACTATCAGACTATGACTGAAATCATGGTGAGGCTCCAGGAGGATGTAAGAAATATTTCCGCCCAAGGATACTCTTGCAGGATGGGGTCTGTAATTAGGAGATTGCTGTGCTATGGATAAACACAGCTCATGCAAATTCAAAGTCTGAGTTATGTATTTAGGTCACTTGTTTATGTATTTGACTTAAACATCTACTTTCACGGAAACCATTGCCATTTCAAGCAGGTGATCTCTCTAAGCCTGTTCATATGAAACAGTTCTATAGGTGCAGTCTGGTCATTTTCTAGAACTGAGTTCTCATTCCTGGGTAGGGCCCTACGGTGCATCTCTGTCAGTACAGTCGCTGTTCCACGCTTTGTTAGTGGTCCTGGAGAATTTAAGGTGTCTTTGAAACACTGATATGCGTTTACAGCAGTTTACGTGTTCATTATTTTTAAGAAGAGGTAAACTACACTTTTTTGAAGAAGTTTATGACAGTCGTTTAAGAAAAAATCCTGTCTAAAGCACACTAAAATAAGTTATGAAGTATTATCAATTGTACACATATGCATTTCAAAAGAAGCAATCCATTTTGCTGCCTTCTAGCATATATACCCTACAATTATTCAAGTTACAATGAAGACACATGGTGAGTGCAGAAGTCTGAAGTAACAGTGCAGATCTTTTCTCTAAGCCATCGGTATAAGCAGTCTTTCAGAAACATATCCCCCTCCACCTTCCCCTCAAACATCACACCACTATTGCAGTTGCTCTCCATTGCAAAAAAAATCACAAGATCACCACCTCAGAGCTCAGTGAGGGTATCTACTGTAAGTGGCAAGAATGTGAAGGAGCACTCTGTCAGATGACAGCTGCAGGCTCTTCTGACCCCCAGAGATGCAGTCGCTTTAAGCAGAAGGAAGACACATCAAAAGGACAAACGCTTCCAATGCTGCAGAAACTTTTCAGTGGTCTCTCTCTCTGCTCTGCTCACCTGCAGAACACATCCTAACCTGGCAAAGAACAGCTCTGGGCCGGCCAGTGTCTGTACCGTTGGAGACCAGTGCTGCTTGAAGCAGACTGGCTGCCCATCAGCTGGAACGGGTTCAGGCAGAGGCTGCACTGTCAGAGGAAGCTATTTCTTTTCAGACAGGAGTGTGGTCGCATTGTGGACTACTAGGGAAGCACGGAGCAAGCCCTACTGACTGGCTAGGCGTTCTGTTTACACAGATCCAAACCAACACGGCTCCAGAGCGTAGAAAACACTGAAAATAACTGAGAACATCCACGGCCGTAGATGTGAGTCCGACCACCCGCAGGGCCTCAGGCTGGGGAAGCGGGCAGGCATCCCACCGGGCAAGGGCAGGAGCACAGGATGAGCTCCCCCCCAGCAGCAGCCGCACAGCGCAAAGCTTCGCCAACGCGCGACATCCGCGCCGTTTCCCAAACGCTTTGCGAAACCGCAGAGGGAGCCCCGTCCTGCCCAGGCGGGGGGCAGCGGTCCCCGGGAGGGGCTGCCCTTCGCCTCGGGCACGGCGAGGGCGGCGAGGAGACAGGAGCCGCCCCGGGAAGGGAAACTCTCCGTGACAGTAACCAGACACCGCGCCGGAACAAAAGCGGCCGGGCCGGGCGGCCGCACGTTCCTCCCTCCCGGGGACGGGGCGGAAGGGGAGGGCGCGGGCCGGTCCCGTGCAACGCCCCGAGCCCGGCGCGGGGGAGTCCCGGCGGGTCGCGGCCGTGAGTCAGTGTCCCCCCGGCAGGAAGCGGCGCGAGGGGCCACCCGGCAGGGAAGAAGGGAGGGAGGCAGCCGGCCCGGGGAGGGGGGGTGGCACGGGGCTGCCGCCCGCCCCGAGCGCCCTCGAGGGGAAGCCCGGAGCGGCGGCGGCACCCGGGTCCCGTCCCCGCCGCCTTCCGCAACTTTCCCCAAACCTCGCCCCAACCTCACGCAAGCCCGTACCTCCGTGCTGCTCTCGGCCGCGCTCTCCACAGCCATCTTCTGCCAGGGGTCCGCCAGCTGCGCCAGGGGCATCTTCCCCGCCCGCCTTCCGCAGCTTCCAAGCTCCGCTTTCTCGCTGCCCCGGCGGCGGGGCAGGCAATGAGCCCTCACGGGGCCGCGGGACGCCCCGGCTGGCTCCGGCAACGAAGGCGGCAGCTCCTGCGGCGACCGCTGCCCGCTGCCGCCGTCCCTCCCTCCGCCTCCTCCCCGCTGCCAGGCGGGGCCGCGCTTCCGCCCTCCCCCCGGCCTGCCGCTCCGCCACGGCTTCCGCTCAACAACATGGCGGCCGGCCCGTACCTGCCCGCCCGACGGCGCCTGCG
>WBMW01003842.1:1009180-1099489 GCA_013396635.1 Penelope pileata
GTCTGCAGGTGCCGGGCCGTGAGGCGGCGGGAGGTCGAGCCTGCACCGGGGATCCCTCTGGGAGCTGCTACGCGGCCTTGGGCAGCCGGGGGCCGCCTGTGTCTCAGTGCTCGGCTTTGCCCAGCGCCGTGGCTGGGGTTAGCTGTGTTTGTAGGCAGCACCTGAGGGGGTTTTGCCGTGCCGCTGCTTGGTGCGGTTACACCAAGCCGTAACTTACGGGCTGTGAGAAAGCCCAGCCGAGGGCTGGCACTGCTCAGGGAAATGAGTCGGGAGCGGGGGGAAGACAGAAAGTTTGTTTGTGTGAAGTGAGGAGTAGCTGGAGGCGAGGGAGGGGGGGGAGGGAGACTGTGCTGCGCAGAGTATCATTAGGCAAAGAGGAAAAAGCAAAATTAAGATGCAGGAATTTGTTTTTAAAGCAATGCTGCTGAAGTGGTGGTTGGGCTGCGTAAGAGTTGCCCACGAGCGGGAAAGTCACGCTCTTGCAGGCCGAGGGGCAGGGAGAGCTGTCAGAGCCCCACGGCTCTTGAGAGGAGCACCAGGGTTGTTCTTTCTTTTTTTTTTTTTTTCTTTTTTGCTCAGCTGTTGGCCAGTACACAGACAGCTGACCTAGACCTCTGCCGAGATCCAGACATGTACGCTGCCTTACACGGCTCTCCCAAAATGTGAAGCGCTGTCATAAACACCCGTCCTGCAATGTCAGGTGGTTTGGCTGACGTGGGAGAACTCCTGAAACCTTAGAGCAGCAGCTGAGGTGGGTATGGTGTCCAGCCTCCTCTTGCCGGAGCCAGGTCTTTCAGAGCAGTGCCTCAGCCAGCCGCTTTGTTTCCAACAGCCCCCGCTATCCCAAAACACTTCTACAGTTTTACAGTTAAGGTGTGTTCCTCCGTCTTAGACTACTGTTAACATTCTTGCAAAGTTAGTGATTTTTATGTATTTATTTGGGAGTGGGGAGGAATGGCGAGAGTGCTGGTAATTGAAAATGTGTGTGTTTGTGTGTACACAAATGCACGAAGACGTCACTGTGGTGAGCACAGGCTACTTCTGTTTCTGCTTGGTGGCATTTTTTTAATCCCAGTTTACGTTCACGTAAGCATTAATATCTATCTACAAAGCAGCACAAAGGCATAGACGGGTGCTTGCTCACGGTGAATCAGACTTCAACAGGGAGGTTTCCGTGTCTGAAGTGAAAGGTCATAGTTGAAGGCTCCCTTTAAGCCGTCACTCCTGCCAGGAGGAGCAGCTGTGCCCTCCCTCCCCTTGCTCACTGCCTGTCCGCTTGCATCACCCTCTTTTGAAGCAGAGCAATTGCTCATGCTGCCGCGTGGTGAGTCGGGCTAGGGAGCAGAGCTAGGTGGAAACTGCCCCCTGCCCTTCTTGCCCTCTCTGCTGTCTTCAAAAAAGAAAACCTCAAAACAATTAAAAAAAAAAAAAACACAACACTACTCTGTCAAAGTCTGAATTAAAAGTCAAGGAGAATTCAGGACTGCTTCCTTGAAAAACACAGGCAGTTAGTAGAAACCTGGCCAGCTGTTTGTATGAAATGTAGAGCAGTGTAACAGAAAACAGATAATTTTGTAGTGCTTGGCAGCCTTTATGCTTAGCTTAGTAGCGAGGAATAATTGTTTTTAATTGTTTCATTAGCACCAGGATGCTTCAGTCTCAATCTGACAGCTGAAGCATTGAACAAGAAAGGTCATCTTCACAGCAGTCTAACGCTGGCTTTGACACACAAATCAGGACTTCTATGTTTGAGTTCATGTAAAAGTCCATGAAGAAGAAAAGTTTCCTTGCATCCTTCTGGAAATATCTGTTCTTTCACAGGCGTAAGTAACTTTACATCATGAAAGCTCATTAATTTGTAGCTGCAGCAAGTACACAGTCAGATGTACACACCTGAGACTTGCCACTAGGGAAAAGAACATGATCAGCTGAAAGGTGGCAACCACAATAGAAAATATGTTACCAAAGCTTTTGCTTAAACGTAGTTAAAGCGATCCTTGTTTATATGATGAGATTTCCTTCCTCTAAATAAAAATTTCCATGATCACTTCTTTTCCTTTCATATTTGTCTAGTCTTTTCCTGCCACAGGTATGTATCTGTTCTGAATTACGTGTTTGAATTTGAAACTCTTTCCAGACAGAGATTCAGTGTCACATTTCTACTAGTTCCTCTACATTTTGGATGTTGGTCATCTTTTATCTTGCCCTGCATGTGGTCTGTGAATCCAGAAAAACAAGGGCGAAGATCTGATGTACTAGCATATAAGAAGGCAGCAAACTGTAGAACCCTGACCTTTTCTTGGCCACAGAAGTGTAGAGGGTAGGCAGAAGTCTGCCGTTTCATTGTTCGGGGGTTTGAGTGTTATCACACCACACATTTAAATTTTATAAGGCAGAAAGCTGCATCAGGATTTTAATAGGCACTACCTTGCAAGAACAGGCTTCAGGGCAAGAAAATCATCTGGAAATTTTCTCCATGGGGAAGAGAAACACACCAGTTAATCTCTGGGAGCTGTGGGGCATTCTGACTTTCAGATGCTGCTAAGCTCCAGAGTTGGATTGTCCTCACAGTGGGAGATAAGATGCTGAAGATATTCTGCCTCAAGACAGCAGCTCCTGTTTTTCATTCCTTTTGTCTCAGGCCAAAGTATAATCATTGTTTCAGCCACGGTAGCAGATTTTTCCTTTTACTGCCGTCTCTACTTGAATCTAGTCACTGCTAATAACTCTGTCACCAGACTTGATGGGAGCTGATTTCACCTTTGCAATCATTTTGCATCCACGCAGATGTTGCACATACATTGCACCAGAAAAAGTGATCATGTTCATTAGGAAAAGAGTAGGATATGGCACTGAAATGCCAGTACTATATAAAATCTTATTAACCCGTCATCGTATTAATTAGGTGGGCTTCTCAAGGTGCACCATTTTTTTATATCACTTCTAACAAATCTGACTGAAATGTCACCGTATGGAAAGGGGAGATGTTAGTTTAATAGGGCTTGGCAGTCTTTTCCCCGCAGAAGTCACGTTGATGTGTGAGCAGCAGAAATTGGGAAAGCTTGCTTATGGTCATCTAATGCTTTGCCTAGCTTTCAAGTAGCCCCTACTTACTCTTTGCATTTAAGGCAAAATTTGTGGCAAAGACAGTTAATCACTGTAGTAATACCCCTGAAAACCAATTAATAAATATAAACCAGAATTTGTTCGCAAATATCACTGTAAGAATAATACTTGGCAGCTAGAACTTGCGTTTTTAAAATACAAATGAGAGGGGGGGGGAAACATAAATTCCACACATATAGAAGGTGTGGTAGTTCATTAGGTATGAATTATCGTGCAGTATCTTCTGGTTAAAGTGAGTAGAATGTGAAAAAGTGAATGCATTCCAAAAGTGCAAATTGAAATTCAGTTTAAAGTATAGTGACCATAGTACTGAGGTATATAATTTGAATTTAGTGAACAAGAAAATACACTGAAGTTACTGTTCAAATTTACACGGAAAAAAATAATCCGAGGTGTTAAAAAAGCCAACAACTTAATACAATTCATTTGTTTAGCTAGCAGATGAAAAGCCTCATTCTCTCAGAACACCTGAATTCCGTTCCTAGCAGATCACAAAGGACAAGGGCGTAATTTGGTAAGTCACTTAACAGAGATGAGATTCAACTAAGCACGCTTAGTCTTTCTTAATGATGTTTTCAAAAGCGTGAAGAGGCCTTGATTGGAGAAGTGTAAATACATCCTGCCTGAATAGAATAAGGAAGCCTTAGTGGTAATTAGACCTGGTTGCTCTGTGCTTTGGATGCAAATATAAAAACATATTCTTAACCTCATTGGGATGTTGAAAGCATGTTTTCCCTGATGTTTGTAAAGCTGAGGAAGACCAGGAAGACAGACAAAGTGCTGAAAGATGTTCCCAGCTGGTGCGAGTTGTCGTGGCGGAGGCACCACAAGTTGTGTCTGTTGCCCCCATATGGACGGGATTGGCTGCACGAAGCAGGGTTACGGAGTTATAACCAATAATTAAAAAGGGAAAAACTGAAGTGAAAGACTAGTATGGATAAAGACTCGGCCTGGCCTTGCAAACAACATCTGCTAAATGGTGTTTTCAGTGTTACAGGCCCCTGGATGATGGAATTGTACTGGAATGCAAACATTTCCTACAATTTCCTCTGTGAGGCTCTTCTTTGAAGTTCCGATCCTGCAAACGTAGTAGAAGATGCAATAATGACAAGAAGAATACTTCTAAATCCTATGTATATTAGAGATGTGGTGTCTGACTCACCGCTTAAGACTCTGCCTTTTTTGTATGTGTATATGTATGTTTATATAAAATTTTGCTGGTATTGCAAGAGTAAAGTATAATGGATCAGGCTCCGTGGTATTACTGATCTGAGTTTTATCTGTGGTTACAATACTAGCAGGAAATATTGTGCCTGTGGTTTCCACATCCTGAGTGGAAATGCGGAATTCAATAAAATATGGTCTCATTACCTGTCTCCAACATATGTTCTCATTTTAGTGTTTCTGTACATATGAATAGCTCAAATTTATCTTCTGAGTGACAATGCTTATCCTGTTCTCCACATCTTGGGAAGCCTTTTGCTGAGCTTTGATATTCTACATGGAAACCTACTATCAAATACTGAATACAAGTTATTACCCTGTTATGGTGGATCACTGAGAAGGACACCTGAATTTCAGATGTTAGTATGAGACAAAAAGGAAACAGCACAGTATAAACAAGGACCAGTCTCTGAGGGTCAGGGTTCTGCTGGGTTACACATTAGGCAGGCTAGCTAGATACAAAGTTGATGGAAGTAGAATGTGAGACTGTGTTATATTTATACAAGAGCAGTATAGCAATAACAAACTTGTCAGCCTCACCAGTGGCTGCTATGAAGCACACCAGGCCCAGAGGAGGCCACAGCTTTGTACATACCCTGTTGGTCTCCTCCCCAGAGTCTAAGGATTGCACACCCTTCTGTTATTGTTATCAAATTAGGTCTGACTTACAGTCCGCTGACAAGAAAGGCACAGTTTATCCAGCTGTTCTGTGATCTAATGTTAATACCTCCATTTCTTGATTTTATACTATTGTCCTCTCCCAGTTAAATCATGTTAATATCCTCTCCCATCACCGTGTCTCTCCGAAAGCTGAATAATCTACTCTTAACAATCTAACTTCACTTCCTTTTATAGATTACCCAGTGTCTCTTAGCCAGGAATCACTTTTAAGTCTAGAAAGCTTTACCTTCTCTTTCCTGCCCTTAATTATACACAAAAGGATTCTCCTGACAGATCTAACAGCCATCCTTTATCATGCCGAACAACACCTGATCCTCATTCCCAGCAGTCTGCTGATCTTTTCTGGAATACGTGCTGTTAGAGTGATCAAACCTACACATATATTTTGTTACCCCTGCTGCTTTGAAATGATAAAAGGTCCACATATTTTCTCAAGATGGTTCATTCACTGTTTCACCAGCATCAAAAATTTGTGCCTTGTCTCTTCCCCTGTGGAGAACCAAGCGGTGCCTTTCTGAAGGGGGCCCAGGTTTGTGGCCAGCCACTGTGCCCATAAGTTTTCTCCAGTGGTCAATAAAACCTGTAGCATCATCAAATGTAAATCATGAGGCGTTGTCATTGTGCATGGTGTACCTTGGGCAGTATGTAGTATTTTTCCCATCTTCTTGCATGGTGACTGCAGCTGGGAGCTCCTTTTGTGAGCCCTGGCATCCTCGTAATTCAGATATGTGACTGATTCACTATCTTATATTGCTGGTGTATGACTTCTGATGTGCACTGAGGGACATGGGTTAGTGGGCATGGTGGTGATGGGCTGATGGTTGGGCTTGATGATCTTAGAGGTCTTTTCCGGCCTTAATGATTCCATGATTCCGTGAATAAGGAACTTAACTGGAAGTTTTTTCACCACTATGTGTTGGGAGTTGGCAAACTACAAACCATACTGGCACCCTTCCTTCCAACAGGACTGTGTGTCCTTTGGTTGGTTTTCTGGTGTAAAGGACAGGTGCCTGCTCTGAATACAGGCATTTTAGACACCCAGCAATCATTCCAGGACCTAGTGGTAGTGCAGTCCCACAGCAAGTGCTGATTTTCGTCACCATAAAACAGTGCTTACTGAAGGGGAGGCACAAACATGATGGAAGCCAGCTCAGTGCCTGGAAGGAGCAAAGAGAAATGTGTTAGCTGAAATGGCCCTGTCACCCCCGTGGGTACCACACTCTGTCCTTGCTGTGCTGACCTGCTTTGCACTTTTTTTATAGAAAGGCTTGCTCCAGAGCCACGACCTTGCCAAAAGGAGTAGCAAGAAGAGAAGCTAGCAACTTTTATACAGTATTGCAGAGCACCCAGCGGCTGTGTTTTCAGATGTGGTCCCTTATTTGGAGCATTGATGTTGTGTGTGACAGATGAGTCAGAAACTGTAAAGCCTGTGCTGTTGGAGCTGTAAAAGTTTCTGGGCCATAGTGTGCTTAATGCGGTAAGTGATAAGGACTTGACCTGTTGCTGGATTACACAAGATATTTCAGGTGGAGGAGGGGAGGTTGTGGAAGGCTTTTGGCTTGGTGTCGTTCTCCAGTAATGAAAAGGAAGGCAGAGCGAGATGTGGGAGGAAACGGAAAGGGGAGCCTGAGAATAGGTGTTTTTAAACAGGGAAGAGGAAAAAGCACAAACCGGTTCCAGAGAGTGTGTAAGAAGCAGTCATGCCTTGCAAATGAATAGCCGTGTAATTCTATAAAAGCATTTTTGTGTCAATATTTAGTGAATCACAGGAAATCGGAAATGCTGATTTGTTAACAGTGATAAAATGCAGAGATGCTCTAAGCAGCTGTAGAGATGTGCTAATATTTTCTTTTTTAGAGTCACTTGATACAAGATTAATGAAACAAGCAGCCGTTCAGTGTCGCATTAAATCAATTACAACCAGATAACATTTCCAGTAGCTTCAGCTAAATGTTTGCATTAAGAGGCAAATTTTCAGCCATGAGTGGGCCTACAGGTTAATAGCGTCTTTGGTATTAAATCATCGCAGACAGTAGAAGGGATTAAGCCGGTTGTCAGGATCATATTCCTCCCCTGCTGATTCACTTGTAGCAAAAATGAAACTTTGTCTAGCTTCAAAGAAGCTATTTTAAAAAACACCATTTTCAGGAAGGAATGACGTTATTTTGCCTGCTTTACCCAAATGAATGCCTCTGTGCGTGCACAAATGAGCCGCTTGCCCTAGTTGAACAAAAACTACGATGAGGGCTTTGATCAGTGTTGACAGTGCTCCTGCAGTATTTCAGTGTCTCATTCCTTTGTGCTTTCTAGAACCACTACTAATGACGTTGGTTAAGAGGGAGTGTAACTTGCAATGAGATGGCCATCTCCAGAGAGTGCTGAATTGGTCTGTTTCAAGGATTCTTTAATTATTAATGTCATTGCTACAGATTTTTTTTTTGTTTCAATAGTTTCTCAAGACAAAGAGATCCTTTATGAGCTCCTTAAAGAACCACTCATCTCTGTAACAAAATTTGTCCACTTTTGTCCACAGAAACCCCTTTTACATTAGTGACACACCAATGCTCTTCTTTAAAGGGTTACATTCCACGCTGGGTTTATTTTTCCTTGGAGACAGGCAGGAAATCTGTCACTAATTTCCTTCCAGCTCTGACTGCCTTTTCTCGCTCCTTTTAATCCTCTGCAAATTTCTTCCATTTTGTCTTCTGAGTACTGTCCTGGTTCTCTTAACTTCACTCATGTTTCTTTTAAGGTATTCTTCATCCCTCACAGGCAGCCTCAGGTTGGCACTTGGCAGGAGAAGCAGATCGCCTGCCCTCCCTGCAATCCATCAAGCAGATCTGAGGTGTTCACCCACCTTGTTCTCATCTATTTCCTCACTTACCACATTCCCGTTTCCTGCCCAGTCATCTTTATTTTGACTTATCTCCTCATTGCATGTACTGTGTCCAAAGCTTTGCTTCCCCTTTTCACACTCAACTCCTTTTTCTCTTAATAACTTCCCACCTGCCATACCAGAAACCTCTCTAATCCTGACTGTCATCAGCTTCTCATTAAATTGTGTGCCTTCATGAGCTGTGTATTTGCAATTCAGCATTTCCCGCCTCTCGCCGCTGCCAGAAGTTGCAGTCCTGTTGTTGCAGTGCTCTCACCACTTCACCTCTCATCACTCACCGACCAAGCCAGCCTCCTCCAATCTCTCTTGTCATTTCTGCACCTTCGCTTCTTTCTGCTTCGTGTCCAGCTCCATGGCCTAGCAGAACTCTGTTTTGGCTTACTGCATTTGCCTCATTTATCCTTTACCTTTTTCGTGGTTCCATATCCTGCATCTTCTTTCCTACTTTACCTCTTTTGTTTCTCAGTCTCATGCATTTTTTATGTCACTCGGTGCATCAGGCCTCTCACATAGAAAACCCTGCTTTTCCACAAATTCCCTCGAGTCATCTTGTATCCACCTTAAGAGTGTCTTTCAGCTGCTGTCCCAGAAACAGTATTTTCTCCAATAGACAGTAAACTCTTCAAAGCTTTAGCAGAAGCTTTTCCACCTCCACTTCGAAAGCAAGGAATGAACTTCGGAGAGAGATTTTGCAGCTGTAGAACCACATTCTATGTTGTCCTCCAGGGCTCACATGTTGGACATCTAAGGATGGATAGACCCTAAATAGGGTCAGTCAGTTCAAAGAACATTTTTGCAAATGGTTTAAACTCATCTCTGTTTTATTTAGGAGAAATTCCAAAGCATTTGAAGGACTTGTCCGCACTTAATACAAGGCTAGAACTGCTGTAAACCTCAGGTGTCAGTAGGTCCCTAAAGTAAAAAAATAAAAAATAAATAAAAGGGGATTATTCAGTTGCAAACCTTTGAAGCCTTTGAAAACTGCACATAACGACAATTGCAAAAATGTCTAAGATGAGGGAGAGAGTGTGCAAGCCAATACATTAGGAGCAGGCATAAGAGAAAGTTAAGCTTCCCTTTCTCTTTTTTATGCTTCTGCTCTACCACTGCTGTGGAGACTGAAAATATCTCCTCTCCCAGTGATGGCATCACCATTAAAGGCACACTGTCAGCTTAATTTGTTTTCTGACTTTGAGAGGGGAAATAGGCTCTGACTGCTGACTCACTTGTAGGTCTGAAGTCAAGTCGTTGTGTTTATTTCATCTATTTGGCCATGAAAATGGTGTTTTATATATCCACCACCATTGTAGCAGATATAGGTGCTCTTATCCAAGAAGGAAAAGGAAAGAAATCATCTCAAATGGCTCTCTGTTGTCATAGAGCAGATGTGGAATAAAGTAGGAATATGTGAGATTTTTGCAGAACTGAATAGTTTCCCGCTTTCATACCGGACGACAGCGTGGAGATGACCCCAACCTCAGTGATTAAGTGGAGTCCCAGTGGTGTCAGCGAGAGATGGTCCGGCCCCTAATGACTCCTCAAGCTGAAGTGGAGAAATCTTGTAGAAAATAAGTGTGCAGATCAATCTCTTTTGGCCATAAGAGTGCTCTGATTTAATTATCCTTTGTTTTCCACGTATCTGTGAAGTTGGGGCAGAATTTCTACTGTCAACAAAAAAATAATTTTGATGCCCAGATTAGTTATTTTACATACGTTTTGAAAAAAAAAGATTGCTGTTTAGTTTGGGCTGACAAACTAGCAGCAGTTGGAGACTCCTCCTAAAAGCACACCGTTCTTTGTGACTCTCCTTTATTTGAGTACCTGAGGGCACAATCCCCTGCTGCTGGAAGATGAGAGGGGCTCCAGCTTTTTTAACCGCTTTGCATCTTCTGGGCTTTTAAACCTTTGACTACCACTGACTTTCCTAAGCAAAATGGAGTTGTGGTCATAATGAAAAAAATAATATAACATATATCACTAATATATATTAAAAATAATAAATATTTGAAAGCGGTGAATGGCTCTAAATATTTATAGCAAGGAAGAACACATACCAGAAATAATAATAATAATCATAAAGACACAGATTATTTCAGCCTTGTGGTTTTCCTCAAGATGTTTTAGTATTGCCTTAGTTTCATTTTATTTTTCTGTAATCCTTAGAAGTTATTTCACATCAGATCTAATCTTATTTTCTGCCTTTAGCTTGTTTGTTTTTAGACCCTACTTCCAGAGTTTCAGCTGGGAGCTGCTCCTCGCTGTTTTTTCTCCCTTTTGTTTGTTAGGCTGCAGGACGATGCAGGTGAACAAATGTGATGGTGTGTTTCTAAATTCCCATGGACTGAATGTTATTTTTTTTTTCAATTTGTCACGGTTTTAATCATGTGCATGTATTTTAATAACAGGGTTGTGTATTTCTGTAAGAAAAAAAAAGCCCAAGGAATTCTAGAAATGAATGTTGCAAAATTAGCAATATTCTTTTATTACTCTCCTCGCTGCACCTAAGATTAATTTTAGTCATCAAATGTATCTCCTCATAGACAAACAGTTAAAAATAATGGCAAACTGTCATTTAAATACAAAGTACTTTGAAAAGTGGTGTGCTAGAGCATTAAAACAACAAATATAGTAATTTTCCTGTAGAAACCATTGGCATAATTCAAATAAATATCTACAATAGCAAAGATCAATATAAATTTTTAACTCTCATTTTAAATTGACAATGTTCATCCAGATGTAGAAGATTGCCCCATAGTGTCCTCCAGTTTAGGAGCTTTGCAATAGCTGTCCAAACAGCTGCCTGGTGTAAGGCCATAAAGGCGTTGGATCTGCAGCCAGCATCAGGTGCTGGTTCTGGGGGCATTTTTAGGGTGATGTGGAGAAGACTTTCATCCTGATGCTGTCGACCATGGTAGTCTGATTTAATCCTGCTTTGGGCATCCCCAATGATTCAGGACAGGATGAGTGCATGGTCAGATTAGTTTTGTTCTAAGTCCTGTACTGGGTCATCCACAAGAGTGAGAAAAGGCATTAGCCTAGTGGAGCACTGTGTGCGGCTGAAATGGACGACACCAACACACACAGTTTCTGTGAAAATGTCCAAGTGTTTCTTTTACAGCCTGCAATGGTGCAGTATTAATGAATACTTCCTTTTGCTCATGGATTGGTAAAGGACTTTACCTTAGAGAGTCAAAATTTCCATGTATCAAAGGCTGTGTGTCATAAACAAAGCAAGGAGAGGTTTCATCTTCCATCCCACACTGGCATTTCAGTGTAGCTTTGCTTCTTAACTCTGCGTACCGTTTGGTGAGCTCCTCTGGTTAGCTGCTGCATCCCACCAAATGGCCGACGCTTGGGGCTTTCTAAAGGCAATCACCACTGAAAGCTCGTGGGAAGCTCTTCATCATTTTCTCTGATGAAGAACTAAATAAACCTTAATTAGAAACCTCAGGATTAGGCCCAGAGAAAACTCAGGTAAATCATTCTTCTGTATTACTGCTAGCAGTTACTGAACTTGGTAAATAAGCTAAAGGAGATTTCAGTTAAAGAAGCATTGTCAGAAAAAGCCAAACCACGTTGCAAACCACAGATTCAGCCTTCCTGAGGAACAGACGGCTTTAAAGCTGTTCAATACCATAAGCTTTAGTACTTTATCTACCCTAATATTATTCTATTTCATATTTGGTAATGTTTAGAAAATTGTGCTAACTGGATTGAGGTGCGTGGCTCATTGATTTTCTGCATCTAAGGACTGGAGGAGCACAGGGACAAGTAAGCCATCTCCATGTTTGGTACTGAACGCGTTAGTTAAACATTCATGCGAAATGTAACATGAAGAAACTATGGAAGAAAAATTCCTCTCACCTTAAGAGAATGTAATTTTGGCTTACTAAATAGAGTAAGGCCCAGGTTATCTAACGTGAATGCCTCAGATCTGGCCCTGAAATAAACTGTGTATTCGTTTCGTCTATTGCTTCCTGGCCTGTCTACTGGTTTGTCCTGCTGCCTCTCTCTCATGGGCTAACCATTTGTATGAGCAGTATTTGAAATAGTACCTGGACAGCAGCAGACCTCTATGCTTTGTACTCTATGCAAAAGAAATACAAAACTCAACAAAAGTTCAGCAAAAGGTAGTTCAGCTTGACTTTTTTCACTGGAAGAAGCAGCTAATAGTAGTGTTAATTACATCCCTTTTAAAATGCAAATCTTCATTACAGTTATTGTTTCCAACTCAAAATCAGTTAGATTTGCTTTCTGCCACAAATCCTAGCTGCAGTGTTTAAACACTAAGAGCTGCCTCCATACAAAAGGCTGCAATCAGGGACTTGCCAAAATTAAATAGATGCAAGCATCAAAATGCTCATCATAGCACTTATGATGTAATTGTGCCAGGTGGATGCATGGACCATGACAGAATAAAAATTACAGAGCTATCCCAGTTTTACGAGCTTCTATTGTTTCATAAAAGATATCTAATGCCGTCTTTTTAGAGGCATTGAGACAACATACTTCTGAAAAGATTTCTCTGGGATGAAGAGTCAGGGTTAATTACGGTTGGAAAGTATTGTTTTTCTTTAGGATATCTTTAGCACATTTTGATGGTAATGTATGTAGGTTGCTCCAAAAGTAATGCCTCCTATTTTATTTCCATGGAAACTACAACAGATACAAAAAGCACAGTAACACTGTTCAACAGAGCAAATTTTCAGCTACAAAACACTCTTTTTCAGCATAGTCACCACCATTAGCTCTGCATTTTCACCGGCAATGAACAAGAGCCTGCATGCCATGCTTGTAAAAATCTGCACCAGTGGAGCGGACCCACTGTTTCACAGCTGCTGTGATGGCATCGTTGCTAGGAAGATGTTGCCCATGCACTCCATCTTTCATCAGCCTGAACAGATGGTGCCAAATCTGGACTATACTGTGGGTGTGGTAGGACAGTCCAGTCAAGACTGGCAATGTGCTCCCCAGCCTTCAAACTGGCAGGGGGCCTGGTGTTATCATGTTACAAGAGAAAGGTTGTCTTCTTCTCTGACCTGACTCTGCAAGTTTGAGCCTCCAGCTTAGCCAGTGTTGCAAGCTAGAGTTGATGGTTTGTTTGGGTTCCAGGAAATCCAGAAGGATCATCCCTTTCCTATCCCAAAAGACAGTGCATGTCACTTTACCTGCTGGGGGCTGTGTCTTGACCTTTTTCTTTGATGGGGAATTCACTTACTGCCACTCTGTGGACTGCTGTTTTGACTCTGGCTCGTAGTGATGACTCCACATCTCATCACCAGTAATGATGTGATCCAGGAAACTGTCACCTTCAGCCCCATATTGGTTCAATGGGTCCTGACAAACTTGCATACAGTGTTCTTTCTGTTCCTGTGTGAGCATTCGTGGGACCCACCTGGTGCAAACTTTGCAATATTTCAATGTTTCCACCATCATTTCCAATACACTGAAGCTCTGTATACAGCTCCCTGATTGTAATCTGATTCAACTGATGAGCTGGTTGAGACGCTCTTCATTTCGTGGTGTGGCAGCTGTGTGTGGCTGTCTGGAACGTGACTGTCACCACTGCTGAAACGCACCACCTCACTGTGCTCACATCCACCGTTTGGTCTCCAGAAACATTCAGCAAGCGTTGATGAATGTCAGTGGGTGCCATTTTTTCCGCACGGAGGAATCCAATTCCACTCCTTTGCTCCATCCACACTCCCACGTCAGACGCCATTGTGTCAGAGTGCCTCTCTGCTGCCATCTGTCACACGGCAACATGGAATGGGATATTGGTGGGAAGGTTCAACCTCTGCTGCCATCCAACCAACAACATCTGCCTCTGATGTGGGCCAACATAATAAAATAGCAGGCATTACTTAGCAGGAGCAGCTCTCATAGTCAAACATCTGAGTGAAAATTGTAAAATGGCACTTATCATTGACAGCTTTCTTATATTGAGATATGTGCAAGCAACAGAAGCATGAATACTGGTGTAGCTCATGTGTGGATGTACATTGTGTCACTGCCCATGAGCCGTCCCACATTCTTCACTCTCAGAGATTACCTAGAGTAGTTCTCCCAACTTTAAAGCCACCTAGCTCTGTCCATCCATTTGTTCCAGTACCAGGAAAAAAAATTGTACTTCTCTGTTCCCCATCTTTTTCACACTATCCCATCCAAGCCCCATTGCTGTCTTCCAGTCCATCCTTCTCTAGTCCAGCTTAACGCCTGGAATGATTTAGTCTAAACAGTTTCTGTGAAAATAACGTCTCATGTATCTCTTCCATGTAGGGTAATTCAAGGCCAGGCGGGTTAGTGTTTACGTAGAGTGGGTGAGCCTATTTGGCAGTGAAGAAGCTTTGGTTTTCACTTGTTTGTGTTGGCTGAGGATGAGGTAAGCTCAGAGAGAACTGCAGAGACAGTGGGCAGAAGTGGGACTTAGAGGGCTAGCCTGAGACAGACATCTGGCCCCAAGGTCCCAGGCAAAGGATGAATATTTGTGTGGGAATATGGCTCCCACTTGTCCCAGAGACTGCATGGCCTTTGGTTTTAGACATCACATCAGTACTAGAGAGTCACTGGAGATGAATAGGATGAACATGTCAGATGGGATGAATCACAGAGTGGGATTTATCTGTCTAAATTGCCTTAGACAACTACTTTAAAGTTGATGAGCCTGACTGCTAGCATTTAGATGGCTAAAAGTGTATGAATGAAGCTATTACTTGCAGAAATATCCCGGGGAATGTGTTGTAGAAGTGCCCAGTAGGAATGATGAAGAGGATAAAATGTTTTTTGGTTTTTATCAGTAGATCAGAGTCTAACTGTAAGCCTCTAATGAGAAGCTTCATGAAGTGCAGCGTTTAGAAGTGTCAATTGAGGTGATTTCAGTGAAAATGAGACATGCTCTTGCAGGTGTGAGTGACTGTCAATACTTATCTGGAGTATTGTATGAGCTTCTGAGCATCAATGACTGGGAGAGGGCATTCAGACAGGAACAGGTGCAGAGAAATGATGACAGTAATGAAAAGTGTTTTAGAGAAGAGAGCTTGCTCAGCTCATAAATTCAAAGTTAGAAGGAGGTCATGGTTATTCCCTGTGAATGCACATCAGGTAAAACACCTGGAAGAGGGGATGCCACTTATGCCGAAGAACAATACTGGCACAGGAACAAACGAGTCTATATTGACCGTGAATAAATGTAGATTGATGGCTAGGAGGTTTATAGCCATCAGATCAGTAAAGCTTTTGGCTGTTTTAAAACAGCTGTGGAAATAAAGGAGGATAGAGTCTAAACAGTTTTAAAAGAAAACTTGACAAGTTTATGAAAAGGATGTTACAGGTTATTTGCCTGTCATACCAGATAGGTAGAACTTGATACACTGGGAAATTCCACCCAGTCCATTGCTCCTGCATTGGATTCTAGCCTTTCTATTTGGGCAGACGTGCCAAGTGTCAGTAACAAATGAAACTAAAGCGAAACTAAAATTGAGATTTTAGTGGCTTGCTGTGAGAGGCGGGTAAGTATTTAGAAGATAATATGCCCCTCTAGATACCAGTATCAAGTTCCTGCTGGCAGAATTCAGGTATTGAGTGCCAGCATATGAACCTGATTAGATAAAGGCTCCTAGTGGAAGGTAGGGAATAAAAAATAATGCCTTGCAAACAGACACTGCATTAGAGAGGTGGCATGGCAAACACTTGTCACCTGGAACCTTGAAAGCAAAGGAGTAGGAAATTAGGGAAAAAAATCTATTAATTCCTAATCAGCTCTTAAAACTCACAGTACTCAAGGACTGCAGACTTTCACTGTTCTGCAGCAGACAGTAAAGCACCAAGCAACTTCTGAGCTCTGAAAGAAAATTTTACTGGTGGCTATACCTGTGACTGGAATAGGGTATATTGGACTAGGCATGTCAGAGCTGTCGGTTTCTGGATTTATGTGATAGTTGTTCCTGATAACTATTGACAATTCTACCATACCATTCTCAATTCTACATCCTCAGGAGTAAGGATCTCTGATTCTAAAATTAGAGTTTCTGGTAGAGCAAATCTGCAGTGTGGACCTAAAAGATCAAAAAAATGGCGTAGAAAGGGAAAAATATAACATTAACAACATTATCAGTAACAGTAACATTAAAATTCATCACTATTCTTTTTTTTTTTTTTTGATAGAACACACACCGTGTGCTGCACTCAGCAGCTCTGCACTTAGTACAGGGATCTCTTTTCTTCCTGTGAAGAAAAAGAGTCTTAAAAGGAGAACAGTCTCAAAGGGAACCACTCTTTCATCATGTCCCATATTTCTGGATCTGAATTTCTGCGCTGAAGATTTCAGATGCTATAAAAACATTAAAGTAGTGCAATATAGTATTAAAGGCATGTCTCTCTGATGCAGACTGTACTGGTTCAGCCACCCATCCTGACAAACTGCTGCTAGTGCCAAGCCAGTGTATCTTTTTTCCCCCCATAATTATACCATTTTTATCCCTGAGTGAGATTTCTCAGCCATGCTATTGTTGTCAGGGACATACGGCTCCATTACCCCGATGCTGAAAACTCTTCCCTGCCCCCACAATGTGTTCAAATGGATCTCAGCTTTCACTAAACAGTGGTTTCATAATCACAGATTGAACAAAGTGTAGTTGTGCTTAATAGAAGTGTCACAGTACAGGCACAGTCATTTTCTTATTTAACTCCAAAAAATATCTCTGTACGTTACCAAAACTTAGATGCTGTACTAAAGTGAAAAAGAAAATAGTCTTTGAATGGAGTAGGGTAAGATCTATGAGTGCCACGCCAGAAAAAAAATAAAAACAAAAAAAAGAATTAAAAAAAATTCATTGAAACACATGGAGCTATTCAGCATTTACCTGAAGGTGCTGAAGGAGTTGGCCAGTGTGATTGTGAGGTTATTATATGCTGAAAACATTTTTTTTTTTTTTTTTAAATAGAGAAGCTGATGTGAAGAAGAAAATGAAACATGCATGTGAATAATTTTAGCTGTAGCTGAGCTATGTTAGCGGCACTGGCTATTATAATAAAAAGAATTCCCATGGCTGAGTGGGCTACGCGATTTGATTTTCTTATTTCATGTCCTACTTTTATGTTTATAAATCATGACATAGAGCAGCTTTCATTTTTAAGACCTGGGATTTGATGTATCATACTTCAGAAACAAATGTGGAAGTCTTGGTGAAGTTAATGTGAGGGAAGATCTTACACCAGGTGAAATGGTACTTACAGAAGCTGGGCTTGATGTGAGCTTTCACAGGTGCCCTGGGTAAGATAAGTTGGTAGCCTGGTGAAATACTCATTTGACATCTGGGGAGGGATTGCTGTTAGGAAGTGAGCTCTTACCACCAGTGGGCTAAGTCCCGGAGTTTATGCTTAGTTTTAGTTCAGCCAAATGCTCATATAATTCAGCTGAATTTTAATCTCCAGTGTCCTGGTTTCAGCTAAAACAATATGAATAGCACACCAATGGTTTGGCTGTTGCTGAGTGATGGGAGTGTGCCTGGGGCCTTTATGGTGTGGCAGCAGAGGCAGGATGGATCCAGGACAGCTGGCCTGAATTAGGCAAAGGGTTGTTCCATACCACCTGATGCCATATAAAGCTGTGGGGAGGTGGCCAAGGGGCAGCCACTGTTAGCGGGTTTCTGGGTGTTGGTTGGTGGGCCCTTGCTATGCTGGCAGCTGTTAGGTGGCAAGTAACTGTGTTGTGGCTGTATGCGTTGTTATCATTGCATATTTATTTCCATTTCTCTCTTCTTGGTAAACAGTTTTTATCTCAACCCACCAATTCTATTTTGTTTCCAATTCTCTCCCTCATCCCACTTGGGTAGGGGCAGTGAGTGAATGGCTGTGCGGTGTTGAGCTGCTGCCGGGTTAAACCACAACATTCAGACCTTAGACCTGCACAAGGACTGTGAGTCGTGACTGAGCACAGCCTCTCCTCCTCCATCCCGCAACATTACAGGCCATTCAGTTTGTGAGTTGTAACTTGTGAATTCTAATTTCCACCGTCTGGCATCTGATCTCAGCCTCCTGTTGCATCTGTCCTGGCTCATGTTTCTCTGTGTTCCTTAATACCCGGCTGCCGACCTCACTGTCAGTGTTTCCCTCCTGGGTTTCCTAAGTACCACCTTGGCAAGAGGAACACAGGTTGGCTCTGAGCCGTCCACAGACAAGCATAGGAAGTAGTGACCCATCTCATGCTGCTACCTTTCCCTTAGAGGGGTGACTGATCCAGCCTTCTTTTCTCTTATCTGCTGTTTCACCCAAATTTACAGAAATCTAATCTCTTGGAGATCAGTAGCTCTTTCAGGCTAAGATAGATTTAGCCAGAAGTTTTGAAAGTCAATGTGGAAGTGAATGTGGGCAGATAAGCCTTGTCTCATTCAGAAACCAAATGAAATGTGTAGTGAATCTACAAAGGAAGAGAAAAAAGGAACAGAAGGCTGGGAGTGAGAGACACAACTAAGCCTCATTTTCCCTCTCATTTATGTCACTTGGAATTCTGCTAATTGTTTTGAATAAGAACTGAATTGGACAGCTGTCCACAGTTCAAAGAAACAGATCTAAGTTAGAGTGAATACTGAAGTTGTAATTTAAAATGAAGAAAAAGTAGACGTTAAAAAATGTTTGTTCCTTTATTTCTATTTGGTATTAATATTCAGGTACTCATTGATGTAATAACTGCATTGAGGAAGAATTCAAGGAAAATTTGCTTCCCTTAGGGCTAGAATCACAGAACGGTTTGGGCTGGAAGGGATCTCAAAGCCCACCCAGCCCCAACCCCCTGCCGTGGGCAGGGCTGCCACCCACTGGGTCAGGCTGCCCAGGGCCCATCCAACCTGGCCTTGAGCACCTCCAGGGATGGGGCACCCACAGCTCTCTGGGCAGCTGTGCCAGTGCCTCACCTCCCTCTGAGTAAAGAATTTCCTCCTAACGTCTAATCTAAATCTTCTCTCCTGTTTATAAACAAAATGTATACATGGAAAGAAGTAGGAAATAGAGAAATGTTGTATGATGATTCAGTTAAGAATCAGTGCAGAGGACCAATTTAAGACTGAATCCCCATCTTCAGTATTAGTGTTTTCTGTCTTGCCGCAGTTGGGCAATTTACATGTTTTTAAAATATTTATGCCTTCAATGCTTGTGATACAATATCAACATATATACTGAAATCAACTCTGTCACCTCTATTACCAGATGTGCACTGTGAACGCCTGTAAGGAAATGTAGTTGTTACAGAGTTTGTCTCCTGATTTTTTAAGCTTAAAACTATATTAATGTCCTTTCCAGCAACATGACCCATGTTAACAAGCTTTCGACCTGCTTCCTTCAGATTGAGCACAGGATGAGCACTTGCTTTATTAGTCTGACCACACAGTTACATAATCATTGAGCACTGATGTTATTAGCCCAAATGGATTTCATTTGCCAAGGTATGAGCTAAGCAACAATTAAAGCTTTTGTATGGGCAAGAGCTGAAGCATATATTTAGTTATGTGAACTCTGCTTGTCCCTCCTCCAACTCATGCCAAAGGTTGCCATAATTCACTACTCATGCTCAAGGGATGAAGGGCAAAGAGGGAAGGTGGCAAGCCTTTCTGAGACAATCTCATCTTCTTATGAGCCTGCAAATGGTTCGCACAGCTGTGATGTGCAACTTCCAGATGTTGAGAAATGAACCAGGCAGTAATTGACTCTGCAACTTAATTTCTTGAGAAGCCGGAGAACATGCCGGCTTGTTAAATAAGATTCCATGGAAGTTTCCTACTTCAGGGTTATTGTTCTTAAATTTGAAAACTGTAATTAAAAGAAAATAAGACTAGGCATTCTCTGACAGAAGGGTGTCTATTCCTGACAACCTAATTTGCTTCTGGTTCTTTCTTCCTTCCATCTTCATTCCAAAACAGACCTCCTGATATTCTCTCCATGTGTCTTTGTCAGGGGCTGAACATCTCAGAATGTAATTTATTGCTTAGTTATTGCTCAACTTGAGTATTCAGAGCTGAAATGTGGTTTGCCATGGACAGTAGCCAAGACTGTGTGAGAGTGACACATGAAGGTGGCCAGTCAGGCTTTCCTGTCCTCGTTCACCCTATGACCCTGTTTTGTCCTACAGCTTCTGGGTCAACTGAGAGGCCAAAAACGTCAGAGAAGACAAAAGAGACTTGTACTCAAAATGGTGGCCTGACCTCTGCGTATGGATGCCTGATAAAAGCCAAGCAGAGAGATATTTCAGAGTCCTTTGCAGCAGCCAGGCAGCTCATTGGGGTGCCACACACAACACAACTTTCAGTCCTAGGCAGTAAGCTGTCAAATTGACTGAAACATACTATGATTCATAGGGTAAATTCACTGTATAGGGTGTTCCACTACATACAGTGGAAATTCACGAGCTTCTAAAATCCCCTCTTGGTTAAGCAGGAAGAGAATGGCTAGGATCTGAAAGTGAACTGCTAAAATGTCACCTTCTCATCTGGTTTGTAAATAGCAGTCTTGGACTGTACTTAAAGCTGTAATCAGTCTTTTGAAAGGAGTTAATCTCAGAGCATGGGGAGTGACTAATACTATTATTCTCCTTTTAGATTGCTTTCACAGAGTTTTTCTTTCTGATTAGTAAGAAGAATTTTCTACCCAAAAGGCCTATCTGTTTGCAGCATCTGCATCCATAGTCAAGGGTTACTGTCATTAAAGACATTTCTTGGATAATTTTCAAAATTTGTGCATCTCTTTCCTATCTTCTAATTCTTCTCTTGCTCTTATTTTCCTCTGGCTTGCACTGCAGAGTGTTCTCCAAAAAGGAGAGAGGTTGCTGGGAACCTGCCTTCCTTCCTGATGTAGTTTTGAAGATTTTGTCTGGAGACAGTTTCAGAATTACCCCTATTGTGAGCTTCCAGCTCCATTTCCTTTCTGAAAAGAAAGTGACACTCTTTAATGAAAAGGCTGTCAGCTCCAATGTCTGAAACTCCATTTTAAAAACATGCAAATAGTCTGAACTCTTCTGGCACTCTGGAGCTGTGTGTTGGCTTAAAAGTCAAAGTTAACAGTCCAAATTATGCACAGGCAGAGAGCACAGCCATACATCCAAGCCCAACCGGAGTCACCTACTCAGGTACGCACTTCAGAAGATGGAAAGCCTCTCTTGTTTTGCTTCTTTCCAAGACACAGTTCATTCACTCTAGTAAGCTCCCTTATTAAATTATTACATTATTAAATTTTGTTTATTACAAGTTACAGTTACAAGGTGCTGAGGCTTCAGCAGTTTGTTTCTCTTTTCTACTTCTCGGTTTCAGAACGGATCACCACGCTGGGTTTGAACTTCCCTTCCAGCAGATGGTTGTCTCAGTTTCTCAGTAAGCGACTCCAGCATCATCATGTTCTGATAACGCTTTCTCTTCCTGGAGGAACTTGCACCAAAATGCTTTCAGCTTTTGTGGTTCCCTTCTGGGACCATCACAGCCTGTCAGGGCGAGGTAGTGTGTTTGGTAGCACTGGGGAGTGAAATTCATCCTTAGAAGTGTATCTATCTATCTCCAGCCCAATGCAAAGCTTCTCTATCCTGATAAAGCATTCCTGGAGTGAAGAATTCCCATCTCTGACCTGTACTTAGCACTTGCTATGAGCTTAATCTTCATTCATTCTTCATTCATTTTACATTTTAAATATGTTGAGTATTATGGAGTTTTGGTGTAAAACACGTTTTGCTACAGGAGTCTTTATATAGATTTCAAAGAGCTTTTTACTATTTGTCAGTTCTCATTCAATAGGAGGTAGACATTTCTGGCTCACAAATTGGTAATGTTATTTTGTTTTTCT
Organism: Penelope pileata; assembly: GCA_013396635.1. Lineage (NCBI taxonomy): Eukaryota > Metazoa > Chordata > Aves > Galliformes > Cracidae > Penelope > Penelope pileata. The sequence goes on from WBMW01003842.1 coordinate 1,030,926, forward strand.
TTCGTAAGTAACAGCTAACTAGTGTTTCTAACAATATTGCAGCTAAACAGATTCTAAATATGACAAAATGTTGAAAATACTGATGTGGAGGGGAAATTGTATAATTGAATAAAATCTTCACTTCTTATGCCCAACACTTTAATCTAATCCAGCCTAGAGCTTTCTCTGTCCTTCAGCTGCACTTATTAGATAAGTAGGCTTTTAAAAATAGAGATGGAAGTAAATTCAAAAGGAGTATTCAAACCTCTAAGTACTGGGAGGGTGCAGATAAACTGGAGCTTATATTAAAGGCAGCTGCTGCGCTAACAGTCTACAAAACCAAAAATAGGCCTGAAGTTGAATCACTTATTGAAATAGCGTAGTAGTCGGATATGGTGTAATCTGGTTCTCCATGTGTTATTCTACCAAACAAAGTTGATTCCAGTTTGGGATCCATATCGTTACCTCCTGGAAGGCATATGCTGTTGCTTGGGCTCGCTGACAAGTGGCACCCACGTGTGCTAGGAACCGGCTGTGACTTTGACAGTTGGTCCCTACTAATTGCCTCCAGCAAGATAAACACGGTCCTGGAGTCTGATCAGCTACTTTTAGGATAAGGGACAAGAGCTGTGCGCTGTGGGAATCCAGGAGGCTAACAGGAAAAAGATTTATACTGTAAGAATATTGCTGTATCAAGGCAAAAATACTATCATGTATTTTATGCTGACGAGGTACATTCTATGCAAGCAATTTAGAACAATCTGTGATTTTACCTTTGCTACATCCCACAAAGAGTATCTCCTTTCCTGCAGTTCTATTTTACTCAGTAATTGTCTCAAGCCATTATGCTTCCTACACAACAATTCACAGCTAGAAGTGTTATGGTGAAGGGAAACACGTTGCTTTCATTTCTGGGAGAATATGTACCTCAGAATTTCTTAATGTGAGCTTTGGATCTGATTTATTTGTAACTGCCCCAAAAATATATTGTTATTATTAAGCTTTGCACATGAACTTGACTCTTGAAGAAAAATCTGTGTATTTTTTATACTGCCATTGCACAGCCACAAACTTGACAGATGCACCTCTCTCTTCCCAAGCCAAACCTGCATGTCAAGAGGAATAACATGAAGAATGCTGAAATTTATTCTGAATTAGGTCCGGGTTTGCATTTTGTGGCATGTACTAAACTCTATTATTCTGTTAAGATGAAGTGGAAAAATCAGTTTTCACTGCAGGTTCATCTCAGCTGCATGCAAATTTCTGGATAATGAGGCTGCTATGACTTTCACCGTCTATAAGGAATAGAATTATCTTATCACAAAAGAGAACTTTGAGAATAGGAAACTCAGAGAAGCTAGCAAATTGAACTTCAATGTCATCTGAATTTGAGAGAATTAATGCTCCTGCTTGCCAGATATCTCATGATAGTGTTATAGTTAGCTGCCTTCTGTGAAAATGCAGAATGTTTTTTCCAAAAACATATGCTACAGCTTCCCCAAAGACAGAGACAATAATAAATGGGGTGAACTGTCTGCACTCTGGCATGGCACCGAAAGGGTAATGTCATGAATGCGAAGAACATGAGTGCATTCACTGTACAATTACTCTGTTTGTGCAGTCAGTTACAGTAATTGGATAATTGGGTCCACAACTGCCTAATTACATTGGTAACTACTCATTACCAAGTTATATGTGAGTGATGCATAAAAAGCCCCAGTGTCTAAAAGCGTTTGTTACAGAAACCTTAATTTCATGATGGCTCATCCTACCATAATCTTTTGTTTGTTCACTCCTCTTGAATCAGGGATGTGTAGACAGAAACATAAATGCAACTAAATGGGTAAAGAGGATCTTTTGAACACAGGCTCTTGCTTTTCTCTTCTGCTTTTCTACAGAGCTTTTCAAGGAACAGCACAGGATGTCAGATAAAATGGTTGTGATAGCCCAGCCTTTGGAAGGAGCATTCTGGTGTGGTCTTCCAGTGATACGTCACTGTGTTTTTTCCTCTCCTTACTTTTCACAATTTTCATTTCAGTTACTTTCATAGTAATAAAGAACGACTACAGAGAGTCCTGAACCTGAAGCGATTTTGGAGGACTGAGTCCGGCCATGGTAAACCCTTGAAAAGGATTGCTCTGAGTGGCCAACCACATGGAGAGTTAACAGAGAGTTGGCAGCAGGACCACACGTTTTTCACCAGAGAGCTCTAAAGGGATACAAATGTGAAATAGCTGAGCTAAGTGTTGTAGTATATACCCACTTAAATCTCTCCAATACGACTAACAACCTTGATGCCAGAGGAATGGAAATGCCAAGTGTGATGCTAATTTTAGAAAGGAGTTACAGGGATTTTAAAAGATTACAGACCAGTGCTGGACATTGATAAAACGGCAGGATTATTGGAAATGTAGATAAATATGGTATATTTGGGCAAGATTCTTCATGGTTTTGTCCTTATAAATCTACCAGGTTTTGAAGGACTGAGCAGGAACACTGATTTGGGAGATACAACTGGCAATGGTCTTCTGGAATTCCTGGAAGGCATTTGATGAGATCATTCCCCGAAATGTCCTAAAGAAATTATGACTGGGATGGGAGAGAAAACATTGACATAGATACGCAACTGATTAACAGAATAAGTAGTTACTTTTATCAGCAGAGTGAGCTTACCACTGTGGTCCCATGGGAACTTTTCTGAAGAACCCTGATATTCATCATGTTCACAAATGGATGCAAAAGAGGTGAAGGATGGAGTGGCAATGTTCAGTGCCTGTTCTCAGAACAGGACCCTTTCTGTTGGCAAAAACTAAGCAAAAACTAAGTGTGAAGAGTTGCTATAGTGTCTTGTGATACTGAGTAACATGGCGGGGGTGGGGAGGTGGGAGGGGCAGGGGTGAAGGGAATGTATGAAAATATATAAAGAGTTCACAAGAGAAATCCTTATTTAATATGTGCAGTTACAGACTCTTTAAAAGCTATTATCAACTAGTACAAAGATTCTGAAGTTATAATAGCAAGTTCTGTAAGAATGTCAGCTCAGTGGCAGTCAATATGAAATGAATTACTAGGGAAGAAAAGGAGAAGAACTTGTAAAACATTATTAGGCTACAATATCTTGGATGTTGTGGACATTTTTGGCCCACATATCATTATATATATATAGAAGGCAGAAGAGGAACACAAAAAAGTGACAAGGACTGTCAAAGGCATGAAAAGGCTTCAATACATGAATAATCAAATATACTAGCTAGGAAAAAAAATGACTCAGAGAAGATACGTAAGATGCCTAAAAAATTGTGTATGGGATATAGATCAGTAAGGAACAATTACTTGTCTCTTCTGAAACAGGAGGTATCATCCAAGGAAATCACCAGTCAGCAGCTCAGAACCCTGGTCTGGTGATAATGTTGATACTAAAATTTACATTGATTAATGATTAGACCAATTCATGCAAATAAATAGTAATGGTAATAATAAAACAACACCAAAGCCCATTTAATGCTGAGATTAAACATGTGCCTCTGGCTCACGATGTGATTTTCTAGCACGTTGCCAGAGCTTTGGAGAGCATTCCACGAGAGTGTCTTCAAACACTTGTCGTGCTTGTACAACCTTCCTTCCTTACCTGCTGTTGGCCACCACCAGACAGGGGATGAGATGGCTTTGATCCAGCTCTGCCTGACCGCTCTTCTGATCGGCATGGGGGTACCATGAGTTGTGCTTTCACAAGGAGACTTTGGCCATTGTAACAAGCAGTAGCGCTGCTTCAGTTGTCGCTTTGGATGACTCTTAAGAGAAATCTTCCACATTGACAATGCATAACCTTTTTTTGGAACATAATTGCTATAGAAGTAAACAGTAACTTGGCAGAGATCTACATTCTTTTTGTTGTCAAGGGTAACATCTTAGAGAAATGCCAGATCAGCGAGTGACAGGGACATTTCATGAATGAATTTCATTTTGTGGCTTTCACCCACAATACCTGAGCTGACAGGAGAATAGTTTTATAGTAATTAATATATATCAAAACCAGTCTCTGTGTGAGGGAGATTTTGAATTTACTGGCTGCAGTATCGTATTCAAAAACAAGCAAGTGTCCCGGCAGGAAAGTAGAGAATAAAAATAAGTTTGTAACTTATTTTTTAAATAATGTTCTACCTTTGCAAAGAATGATTCATAAAAGGGCCAGTGCCAGTAGGCAGCAGATCGCACAATCTTCAAATAGTGTTGATTACAGTGTTGATCTCCAGTCCCTGCTTTCATTTTTTAAATGCATGCAAGCAGTTTTTTTTTTTTTTTATCTTTCTTGTTCTGGCTTCTAGATTTTATCTACATCAATTTTGCTTTTTCATCATAACCCCAGCATTTTCTCGATCTGGATTTTAACAGTCCTTTACTTCTCTGCTTGTTGTTTAGTGCTTTACAGAGGCTCCCTGATTATTTTGTATCTGGAGCACTATCCCTGTCCTTTTCCCTTCTGTGAGCCCCGAAAAAGTCACATTCACACACACAGAGTGGTTGCAGTGGCTGGAAGAAGTGGCAGTTCCCCTTCAGATTGCCATCTCAGTGACTCAGCCGGCTCCTGTGAGGTGATCAAAATGCAGATGGCACACAGCCCTGGGTCTTTCTGAAGAGCTGAACATTTTACAGACTGTGAAAGTCGTTCTGTAGGTTTCAAAACTGGAGAGTCTTATGTGATAGCACTGCATAGTTACTAGTAGGTGACGTTGTAGACAAATATTTGTTCCTTTTTTGTCAGGTGGTTATCTTTTGTGGCTGTGCTGTTGAAAGCGTCACTGTTCCGAGTAGTAGCTCTGCCTCATGACTGTCACGCAAGAGCCCAATCTGTGCTGCCTCAGCTGGGCCTGGCAGGGGGAAGCCCACATCCTGCAGTGCCTGAAAACCTGGGGACTTCGGGGACTAAACGCTTCTTCCTGCCACCCCTTTGCCTCCTGAATACGCATGCCAAGTCAGGGCAGCTCCTCTTATTGGAGCTCCAAGGATATATAGCACAGTTTTCTGAAAACATTGGCCCCAGGGATGTGTTTGCATGAAGAAAAGAAAGTGAGAATGATAACTATGAACATTTGTACATAGTTGCAGATGTTGTATAGAGGTAATATTAACAGAGATAATAATTAGAGGGCCAGTCAAGAAGTGGCAACCATAAAATAGGGTCCCTGGAAGCTGGTGTGGCCTACCCAGACCTGCTCCCTGTTCCTCTCGTGACCCAGCATGTTGCCATAACAGGCACAAATCTATGTAAGTTGTGCCATGGCCTGTGGAGGGGCCGAGCCCAGAGCAGGGTAGCGATGGGGTGCTGGTGGGTTTAGTGCCCTGGTATGTGCTTGCTGGCTTCACTTGCCCCAAAGCTGGACTTGGTCTTTACCCATCGTGGATGAAAAAGCCAAAGAAAATGATTTGACATGAGCTACCCCTTCTGAGCAAGTGTAACTAGAGGGACCTTGTGCTGGCTTTTGGGTAAACATGAGGGGCAGAGCACTCATGTCTCTTGGGGTGCAGTGGTGCACTTGAGCAGCGCAGTCCTCTGGGTTCCTCTGGGTTTCAGCACGTGCTCCAGGATCCTCTCCCTGTCCCTTGTGTCTTCCCAGCAGTCCTTGGCAGTTTCACTTCAGGACACCTAGGTTTTGCAGATAAACTTCTGAAAGCAATCTGCAGCCAAAATCTCTCATGAATTTAAACCCTTTTTTATCATCTCAGTATTCTCATATTCTGAATGTAAAATATAAAAGTATTTTCAGTTCCAGCTGCTTGTGTTATTTCCCTCAACTTGCTTGAAAAGGACATGGAAAATCACACTGTAAACAATATAAATATGTCAGCAGATTCAGGATAATGAAGCAGTGTTTGCTGGAGTAGTTCAGCTTAGCGTTGGAGCCAAGAAGCGTGACTGATTTTTGCACTTCATAATCTTGGAGAAACAGCTTTGTACAATAATTGGGTTTGTGTATCCAGGCCTCTATTTATTATTAGCATTTGATCCTGCTGAAAATCAAGCAGACTTCTCTTTTGTACACAGGAGATGTAATTCATTTTTGCATTCAGGCAACGCTAGTCTCAGCAACAGGAGAGCAGTTATCAAACCAGAAGATCAGTGTTTGCAGACGTCAAAGTAGGGGCTGTCATGGGTACCATCTCCTTATCAGTCAGTGCGGCACACCAGTGTCCTGTGCCTGGCTGGGGTGGAGTGGAGTCTAAAACCCTTGTACAGAGTCTGTCTGTAGTATCTATGAGTCATGTGTAATCTCTATGAAAAGACAAAGTAATGCTAGAGATTGTCTAATGACACATAGCACAAGAATTTGTGCCTAATATGTAATTAGTAGCATAAAGGATCAGACTTACGAATGTTGTAATGGCAGGGAAGTGCACTGAATTGTTGAGATAACTTCTCAACCCAAGATAAGCCATGAATACCTCACCTGTATCTGGACAGGTCTCTAGGTGCTGACCCTGATACTCCTAAGAAATTTCCCATCTGAATTAGGGAAGTGCTAGAAGGAGCCAGTAGCTCAGGGAAGGTCACTATAAAAATAGTATTAAGCAGTAAAAGCAACCATTTCCAAGTAAACACTGAATACCACATTTACACTGAGGAAGGAAAACTGAAAGAGCTCTAAGGAGAGGTTGACATTCAGCTCTTGGGGCTCTGCTGGAGTAGTTAATGCTGTGCATTTACTGGTCAAGGCCTGTCTTAGGGAGATAAAAGGCATGGAAATAGCCTTGAAGCAATCTGTTGGCCAGCGAAGGCTAGAGCCCAGCTTCATTGCCCTGCTCGTGCCAGTATTGTACTTAGGTGGACCTCAAGGATTTGCAGAGTGCACAGGCTTACTCATCTCCGTCCTGTGCAGTGAGGTATGATTGTAGTTTCTTTTCTAGCCGCTAAACATTTCTGAAGGAACAGGTTGTATATTTCCACGTGACCTTTTCCTTGTTCAAAAGTGTCTCCCTGAACTGGGTATCTTTAGCTTTGCCTGTGGCATTGTGGCAAAATAATTAGCTTATTATTGCTTTTAGCTATTAGTGTTTTATTGGTGAATATTAAGATTATTTTTAGGATAATTTTGATAATTTAATGGTAAGACCATAATGTGATTTGGCGTCTTACTGATATCTGGCTGTTCTTCTAAGAACAGTAACAGCCACGATCAATACCTTACAATGAAATTATGTCCCTCCCTTTGGGTTATATTCTGTCAGCAGCGTTATGGTTTCATACACTTACATCCATCTGAATGTTTACGGATTTGCTTAGTGAAGACAGCTCACTGCTGTAGATTTTGCTGTAGGTGAACCTCATTAGCCATTCTTAAAATCAAAAAATAAAATACATAAAGCCAATTAATGCTCAGCACAACCCAGGCAGCCTGGCTGCAGTGGTTATCAAAGCTGTCTGTGTTCCCTTCAGACTTAGTGTTCGTGAATGCTTTGGACTGATTGAGGTCTGTCCTCAATAGGAAAAGATGATGCTTCACAAGAGTGAGTGAACACATGCTAAAGCCCTCAGGGAATCGTGACCGCTCAGTGCCAGTGGCAGAGTTTTGGTGAGAGAGGATTCCCCCCCTTCAGTGGAGGAAGATGTCATAGCAGTAATAACTATTTGCTGTTCATGGGTTAACGTGAGGGACTTTTGCCCTGACAAGCTGAATGTGTCAAAATGCTTAAGCTTCCCCTACTACAGAAATGGCCTCAGCTTGAAACCCTCAGCGTTAATTTCCTTTTATGCAAGTTGAGGCATGCTTGGCCCGGACGCCAGAAAAGCTGCAGCAATTCAGTTGTGCTAAGGCAAAGGAGCAATAAAATGCCGAGTGCCTCAGCAGCCAGAAGACCACACACACGCTCATCCTGCAGAGAAGTGGCATTCCTGAGGGGCCCCAGTGAAGCCTCGGGGTGCAGGGAGAGCAGGGGCAGCTCCTGCTGCCAGCACCCCATGGGGATGGGTGCCTTGTCCCTTGTTGCCCTAATTCCTGCATCCCCTTCTCCCTTTCTCCCTCTGCATGCCTTTCCAGCCTCGATCCAATGTCCCCACGCATGCAGGCTTGGTTTGAATTTGGGAAATTTGGCAAGTAACAGTAATTGGGCTTCCTGTTGTTCACTGCTGGTGGTCCTTCCTCATCTCCCTGCTGTGTCTGACTGGGAAGCCAACAAAATGCAGCTGGGGGTGGTGCTGAGGACCACCATGCTCACTGCAGGCCCATGGAAAGCTTTCCCTTCTCTCCCCTCCCACCCCCAAATCAGGATGAGTTAATTTGGTTAATTAGTGCGTGGCCTTGAAGAGGGCATGTAAGCTGTGCAGCAGCATTTGAGTTCTAATTGCTGTGTCCAGGTGCCTTGTGCAATAGCAGTAAATCACCCTATGTAAGAAGCTAGTACTCAGTAGGACAGATATTTTTTGTGGCTTCATTATGACTACAAAGGCTGAAAGAGTATCACTGTTGCATGCACTTACCCTACCCATGCCAGTGAGATCTGCTTCCCTCATGCAGTCTGCGATGAAAATCTTAGAGCTGCTTTCCCTTCGTTCCCCTGGTAAGGAAGTTTCAGAAGAGTTCCAAAAGGACAACTGCAGGTTCTTCTCTTAGGTCTCATCAAACCCACCAGTGGCTGCCTGAAGGCTGCTCTTCTCTGAGGAAGGCCCGCCTGACCCATTCTACAGGTGTCACCATGGTGGCGATGGTGGTGACGCCATTTGCCAGAAATGTACTTTGAAGTCACTGTTTTCCCAGTGGTGACATACGGACTCTCCATATGTCCTCCATGTGTGTGAATCCACCCTGCCAGGCCTGTTTCCTTGGCCTGGTGGAAGCGCTGTCACGGCTGCTGCATTGCTCCCTGTTCCTCTGCCTGAGAAGCCTGAGGGTGTAAAACCTGTAGAGAGGTTTCTGCTGAGTAGTCCTTTTCCGAAGTCCTCGCTCAGGGCAGAGTGCTCTGCGAACAGCCTTCTTCATGAGTATGTTGGTGTTCCAAACTGCTTTTTCGATCAGAAGGGCTTTTGGTTAGCCCTTCTGGTTGGTGCAGATGAGGTCTAGAAATAAGTTACACCGCAAACTTTGCTCAAAACATCTCACCCCACACAAGACTCTAGATGTGGGTAAAGTATTTACTTTTGAGAAGTGTCTGAAAAGATTTTTTTTCCTCTCTTTCTCACCTTTCAATTTCTCTTTAGCTTTAATATTTTAATTTCTGGGGAATTTTGTTTTCTTTCAACAGTTTGTGGGTCAAATGAGGAAAAAGACAGGCACTGCTTCTGGGTGGCAGTTGTGGTTGTTTGGTGCTTAAAGGAAACTTGAGGATTTACATCAGCTTTGTGTCTGAAGGACCATAAATGCAGTGTGAGTGACACTCCTTGTCCTCAAATCCACTCAGTTTCAAATGATGTTGGCAATCGCAGGAGGCACAATTCAGTCTGCAGTATTGAATTGCTATCATCTTGTATAAACGTACAAACGCCTGGATCAGCAGCTCAAGCACCTTTGAAGGAATGGTCTGTCAGACAAAGTGTAGGAAATATGGTACAGAACAACTGTCACCAGTCCTTTTGTAGATGCAACAAAGTGTTTTAGCTGTTTGAGCATAGGGAAGCCTGTTATCATGAAAGCACTGCTGAATGCAATACTTTCTGGTCATGTGGATTAAAGTGCTTCCTGATGTGTAGAATTTGGCAAAGCTTCCTGTATTTTTTCTTAAATAATTATTCATGCGCATATTCTTGGCATGTCACTCCGACTTTGAAAAATGCAAAGTAAGATGTCCTCTGCTTATTCAGTTGCTGGGATTAACGCTCTCATGCGAAAAAAATGCAGATGATGGTCACTTTTGGGAGCCTACAAGAAGATGGGAGAGTCCTACAGAAAAGCCCATTTGCACCCATGAGACTGTGCTATCCTCCCGTCTTCCCCCAGCTCTGCAGGCAATGTTTCATTTCCATCTCTCTCTGCTTATGGAGATGGGAGCAGCGCTTGTCTGTGAGTAGACTCTATGCACTGCTGAAAGTGAGCTGGAACTGAAGTGTGGTCAATGCACCCCGGTGGTCCACAAAGTGACCTGGACACAGGCTCCTCCACCCCGCCCATCTGTGGGCCCCCAGGGGCTGTGCTCTGCTCCCCTGACATGGTTGTGCTGTGCTCATCCTTGCAGCTGCAGATTTCTTCAGCTGTGCTCAGCTTGTAAACGCGTGCGAAGGCATGGTCAAGGACATGTTCGGAGCATGGCCAAGGACACTGCCTGAGGATCCCAGCTATGCCCGCCGCCCCCTCTTCCTGCAGCCTTTGTCTCAGCACACAATGTGCTTATTAGTTTGCAGGAGGGTATGTCGTTTTCTTGTTCTTACATAAGTTGCATTCCTCCTCCTGTCAAAGAAAGCAACTGCATTCATGTCCAAAGCGCTTGGACATACCAGGCACTATTAATGCCTGCTGTCTCTCCTCTTTTATCAGGGAAGTCAGAGCAAGGATAAGCTTGGCCAAGGGTGAAACCTCTGCCTAGCACTGTGTTCCTCACGCATGAATGTTATTGCAGCATTTAAAGAACAATAACTTGCTGTCATAGTTCCTAGCAATACCAGGGCACACTTTATTAATGCATTCACACAGCACGTTGGCCAGCTCTGTTTAGCAGCTGCCAGGGGTTACGCTGGTGAATGACAAAGGAGGTCTCATTTGTCTGCTGTTTGTGCACAGATGTTGGACTGGATTGCCTTTCAGCACGAGGTCCCTCATCATCTCACAAAATATCTCCTATCACTTAATTCCTTCAGGCCACCGTCTGTACCAGGCCTTCTTCACACATCCTGTTGTGCTATCCCAGTGGGAGCAGTGCTGCCTTTGACGGAGGATCATGCATGAGCTGGCACAGGAGCAGCAGTAAACACGCAACGGTGCTTGTTACACAGGAGAAATGACAGTGCAAGGAAGAGGAGAGCCATGGGAAGGCTCATTTGAGCCTATTTCTGATTTCTGTTTGCTGCAGGCTGTGCTGAGCCTGAAGCCTGTGTCCAGAATGAGACCGTTTGGGCCTGCAGGTCTCAGCCAGGCCTCAGCCAGGCCCAGGTGCCTGCAGACCTTCCCTGTGAGGCCCACAGCGCTTGCTCTGGGTGTCCTCTCCCCCAGACACCCTGTTTAAGCCCTCACAGGCACAAGGTGACTGCTGCAGACACATCAAGCACCACAAAAACTGCCCAAGAGCCCCTGGCCTTATTCCTGTGGGGAGCAAGGGGCTCTAGGACAGTAGTATCCGCACTCCTTCCTTCTTGGCTTCCTGCCAAGGCGAGGGGACTTCTGAGAACCCCCAGTCCCAGGGTTGCCACCAGGCACAAATGAGTCGCTTTGACCTCCAGTGACTCAACTATCCAACCTGTTTTATGCTAGTACTAATGCTTTGTGCTACCACCGGAAGATTTCAAAGTGCTTTTTAAGCAGTTTTCCTTATCAGGGTTCCTCTGAGAGATGGTAATTGTGCAACTGATGTTTCACGGTCATTACTATCTGCTGTTTTTCAAACTGTTTGTAGCTCTTTTCTGCTGAATCCATGGCACTTTGAGATCCTCTCAGCTGCTTCCTTCTCCAGGCCACAATCCGTGATCATTTCCAGTTTGGAAAAAAATATGGTGAGTTGCACCATACTGAAAGCAAACTGGTGGCATAAAATACCCATCTGTTTTTTAATGCAACCTGCCGGTTTTGAAAGCATCAGCTGTTGCAGTGACTGTTCAAAATGATCAGCTGTCAGGAAAGCCAGGGAAGCTAACTCCACCAATTTAAGCCCCTGGGACCTGCTCAGGTTCACCTTTAGCAGATAAGAGACTGTTAAGGGAAGGAGATGCTGCTATAGCTCTACATTTTTTTAATATCAAGTTGAAGACTTCTTCGGACAGTGTTCCCCTTGGTTCTGCTTAATGCCTCGTATATAGTAAGAATATATTCACCAGTTTGAGAAAGTTCTACTAATCATAAATAGATTATTAATTCAACTGGGAGACATATGAATCAAGCAAAAGCTGCACAGCTGAATGCTTGGGCTGGGGTTTGATTCTGTAAATGCAAGAAAGATAGGAAAAAGAAACCGTTTCTTGCTGTAGATTGAGTCAGTAACCACTGCGGTGGTGCACTGAAGCCTCCTGAAGCAGACTTGCCTACTCAGCCCCTTTCTCTCTGCATTTTAGCAGCTGATTAATTTTCCTTTCTTGTGTCTTCTATTAATTTTCATGAAGATCACTCAAACTGTAGAAGCAGATGAAGCAATTCACCTCCTGCTTGTTGATTTTCAGGACTCATCAACTTAGTGTGAGTGAGAAACCCCGAAACAGAGCAGCTTGGTTGGGATCAATGCACAAATTCTGTTCTCTAACTCTTTCCCTGCCCCCCTCAATCTCTAATCCATCAAAAGTTCACAGCATTAAAGAAAAGAGAACAATTCAGCTGTCCACAGTGAAGTGGTGTTTAAATAATGGCTCAGTCAGATTAGACAATTATTTATTTAACCATTAAGGAATAAATATTACAGGAAACACAGAAATAGTCTGATGTGGCCAAATTCTGTCTCAGACACTGTAAGTGGTTCTGTCTCAGGAAGAAGTCGAACAAAATTTGTAATAATATTTAACTCAGGTGTATATATATACACACATATATATGATATATATAAATATACACTTCATTTATAAAGCCATTACAGATATAAAAACATCCCTATTGTTGATGATGTATTTATATGAGCATTAAAAAGCGTAAATTGTAGGTTTTGCTAAATGTAAGCCACGCTATTCTAGGCGGGATGGAACAGTCTTTTCTCTTGATGGATCATCTACTCATAAATATCTATAAAACAGCCCTTGTCATTTTTATGGCATCCACATTGCTATAAAGAGCTGAAAATGCACATAGAATAAGGAGCTATGGATTGCTAATTGATCCATTCATTTTTTTTCCAGTAGTATTTATCACATGATGTCAGACTTCTTTAGAACATAAGGGATGTTGTATACTACAGTGTATTATAAAAAATATTTTGGTACTTCAGGGATATATAGCAGAACTGAGTGATTTAGCAATGACTGATCCTTGGGTCATAATTTTTACATGCATGTTAATGAAATTCTACTCCAGACTGTTTCAGGGTCACCAAAATATGTCTTGCTTATTAAGTCTTGAAATATGTGTTCAGCACTTTTTTTTAGGAGATAATTTATAAGGATAACAAAATTGACTGCTAGAAACTAGACTTAATCTGAATATTCTTTATCACATTATGCTACTAGCATTTTAAGTATATTCTGTGTACTATTTAGCATACCTGAATTCCCTCTCTGGAGTGTAGATTCTTTCCTTGCTATTATATCTCAGCTTTCTGTGCTCTCAAGTTTATTTTTATTAGTTTTCCTTTGTTTGTCTGTCTTTCTACGTGGTTTGTCTTTGAGTGTCCATTATTTCACCATATTAATTCTGCTAATGTATACAAAAAGGTACCTATAACAGAACCTCATTTTTAAAGGGTGGTTTGACCAGACCTATAGAATTGCTATTGCCTGTCTGCAGAGTAACACAGACAGAGCAGATTTGTCTGTTTTAATACATCCAGCTTTTGCATTCTTAGGGAATTTATCCCTTTTGCTAGCTCATAAGGCACTTACTGATTCCTTTTAGTGCTGTGAATCAGATTCTCATTTTTTTTCTGGTATTTGAGGGCATGGCCCAGTGGGATATCCTCAGGCGCACTGTTCGTACAGTGACTTCAGCTACACAGCTATAGGTAAGTTAACACTGCCTCTAGTCCAGCAGTGTCATCTAGGCTATCTTGATGCTTTGCAGGTGAATTAGGAGGTACAGAAAAATTGAAACAGGACATAAAGTCTGCACCATATCGCCTTCAGATAGATTGTCCAGTTCATTAATAACGCCGCAAGGCATTACATGAGAGCTCAGGTTGTTCAGCTCACTCCTTTCCATGAATCTCATTCCCTCACTACTGAGATCAGAGAGTTTTCCTTACACATTCCATGCAGGAACAGAGGTCTGCAGTCGTCCTTGAAGGAATGCTGAGAGAGTAGCGGAAGATTAATTTGATTCAAGTGGTTTGGCCTCAGCAGCTTGGCAAAAACTGTTATATATGGGAGCACCATGATTTGCTTTCTATCCCCTCATTTGGTGAAGCCCAAATTTGTTAGCTCTTGGTTGGTTGCTCGTCTGTGTGTCCTGGCAGTAAACACATCACTCCAGCAGGGGATTTGTAGCAAATTGGTAGCGTTGGAATCTTCCTATAGTAATGACAGGAGATATCTATATCTTTATCTATCTATCTACATATGACATTGTATTGTTGAAGATGACATTGCAATGTTGAAGATGAAGTGCAATAAAATATGATTGTCTAATATACATTAATTGGCTTATTTGCTGATTTCTTTACCTTCTGAAGTGACCCAGCTTCTTAGAAAATACTTTAAACTTTTGTGATGGTCAAGAGAGTTTTCCCAAATCACTACACATATGGATTATGGTGTCCAGAACTGCATTGTTAGTAGCAAGTAACACAAATATTCAGGTGATTGACTGAGGTATGGGTTGTTGGGTAGTGGAAATCTGATCTTGATGACGTATGAAACTTCAGGACAAAATTTTTCAAAGATAGGGAAAAGGCACAAGACTACAAAGCGGGCATGACATACAACATGGTTAGAAGATCCAATTGTACTATTCCAGGTCCAAGACTCTCCTGGAGAATTTCTCCCCTGAAGGTGCAATGCAGTTGGCTAAGTGCTGAGCGCCATGGTTTTATTAGATGGGTTCACAGCTCACGTGACTCTGTCGTCTTGGAGCACAGCAAGCTCAAAACAACTTACACCAGCTCAGGGTGTGATGCCTTAGTTCTTGACTGTGTCGTGCTGTGTAACAAGGGTGAAAATAGTCCACACATTTGTCATGACGCAGTCTAGCATCTGTAACTACAAAATGTTCCCCGCTTTTGGGGTCAGAGTTTAGTGGCTTCATAAGCAGAACCATACGACCTATAGTTAAACTACGATAATGCTTTTTCATAGTGTGCATCTTTGTCAAAGCTCAAGTACAAATCATTCCTCTAATCTTTTTGCTTTGTGCATGTGCTTCATATGCTCTGTTTATGATCTGCCAGTTTGTTATTTAGGTCTTTTTTCTGAAGGTTTTACTTCACAGTGTAATGTTCAAATATGACTAGCAAAGTGGGACTTTCAGCTCAGGAGAAGTATCTCAGCGGCAAAAAATCAACCAAATTTTTCTTTGCTACAGGTGTAACAGACGTGAAATCACTTTTAATTTTTAAGGTTGGTTATTTACTGCTGTACTGACAATCATCTAGGTGAAAGAAGAGACATGTTATCTGTTTTGTTTTCCCTTTTTCTAAGGTCTAAGTGAGACCATTCATTATAAAGCTTACTGTGGCTGTACAGTAGATCTTTACTGTGATCATGGAAATTCCATCTTCTTGAGACTTTGACTTAGAAAAAAATTCCTTCTCCAGTAGTTGTTTAGACTACATGAATAGACTTCTTGATCTGAGCTACTCTGGTGTTCACATACCCAATTGTTCTTCCACCTGTAGACTGTGTGGAACAATCATCAAAATACCAAGGAACCAAAATGATTTTCTTTATAGCTAATTTAAGTGTTAGTCTCTTCTAAAAGGAAAGGATTGCAATGCCTACCATGGCCATAGATTGAAATGCTGATGTGCATTTCTCTATTGAAGCTGTATGACTGTACAGACAACAACATCCCATTCGTTTTGATCTTCTGAGAAATATAACCACTGTTGAAGCCTGTTGTGAAATTAATTCTATAAACTTGCTTCCTATTAAAAGGCAGGATATCTAAGACAGCAGGGGATGTGATTAAAAACCCTTTAAAAAATCATGGCTACAATAAAGTTAACCAAGCAATTTCAGAAATACGGCTTACGTAATCGTGAAATAATGAAGTGATGCTTGTAGAAGTCCATGCTGGCATCTGCTCTGAAATGCCATAGAGCATTTGTAAAGTTTAGAAAGACATGTAGATAGGAAGATACCAAGAAGACAAATGGCATTCACTCCTACTGATGATTTAGCCAGAGCGCATTATGGCTTGCAGGGGAAAGACAAGGGAATTTTTCATTCTGCATGAAGAAGGATAAAACTCATCCACACCCTTTCTTTTGAAAACAATAGCCCAAAAACTGGGAGTATTTGTCAAGTTAAGCCATGCAGACAGTAGGAAGTAAAGAAATTATGTAAATAATTAGCCATCTCTCATTTTAATTAAAATGGGTCAATGAACACAGCTTGTGTATGAAGTCCACTACAGGCCATATTTTCAACTTCATAATTGTCTTGCCCTGCTACACTCAACAACTGGGTGAGAAAGGCACATTTTATGGAGTTGGTTTCCCTTAAGCGAAGATGTTGAGAGAGGTTTAATGCTTCCAGAGCACATCTATCAAAGAAGGCTGAAACCTGCACTGAAGAGGATTCCATGTGACACAGAAACTTATCAAGAAAAATGGGCTGCTCCTGGCTGCATCTAAAGGAACCACAGCCTGACCAGAGTGGTTTTTGGAAGGAATGAGCTGTCAGGACCTTACAGCAGCCTTCCAGTACCTGAAGGGGCCTACAGGAAAGCTGGAGAAGGACTTTTTACAAGGACAGATAATGACAGGATAAGGGGTAACGGCTATAAACTGAAAGAGGGTAGATTTAGACTAGATATAAGGAGGAAATTCTTCACTGTGAGGGTGGTGAGACACTGGCACAGGTTGCCCAGAGAAGCTGTGGATGCCCCCTCCCTGGAAGTGTTCAAGGCCAGGCTGGATGGAGCTTTGGGCAACCTGGTCTGGTGGGAGGTGTCCTTGCCCATGGCAGGGGGGTTGGAACAAGATGATCTCTAAGGTCCCTTCCTACCTGAACCATTCTGTGATTCTGTGACATGGGACGGTGGCCCTCTGGGCTTTGCACAGACCAGGAGAGCACAGAATATGGGACATATGTTTTGCTGTGCTTCTGTTTTTTCCCCATCTGTCACTTTCTGTTCTTTTCAAAGTCACCTTTAAATAGAAGTAGAAGCTACCTTAAAGCCATATTGCCCCCTGCATTTATATTCCAGTACTGCTCTGAGCACAGAGAGGAAATACAAATCAGGATCAGGATCATCTTTTTGGACTCTTCTTCCTTGCTGTTTTATATGTCCCAAGTAAATGCGATCTGCTTACCTGAGACGCTTTTATAGAGAGATTTGCCCAGGAATGAGATCTGAGAGCTTCTCAGTAATGATAGCTGACTGTTTTCCAAATCCCCTGTGTAGAATTCTTTACTATGTATAAACATTTCCTGCCTGAGATTTTTTTGCAGTACTTTTAAAAGTGCTTTGAAAGTGTATCTGTATGGCAGTTATTCCATTTCCCAGCTCCTTCTGATTTTCTAAGAAGACTGGCTGTGTACAGGAGTTATCCTCCTGAGAGTACAACTAACTTCTCAGCTTTTATCATTTACCAGCCTTTATCATTGGTGTAGCCATAAAATCATTTTCAAAGGAGGCATACCCTTCAAAAGTTTAATTCATTGTGATTATTGCTGCTCTTTCCCAGAAATGAACTGTTGATAAATCCGCTGCAGCAGACCCGTATGATGCTGTGTTTATGGAGCGCTTTTTCAGAGAAGAACAATACATTATAGCTGTAGCCACAAAGTGCAATCTAAAAATAGTTCTGCTTTGCTCTAAAGACGCCTGTGGATTGATTCTTTTTCCCCTTCAGAGGTGATTTAAGCTATTAAAGACTAGGGTGAATTCAAGAAAGGGAAATGTGATTAGATCAGGTGGATTTGTCTTTACTCTATGAGCTTCCAGCTTTCTTGGAAGAATTATTAGTTTTAGCTTCAAAATAAACCTCTTATTACTTGCATATTTCAATAAGGCTTTACCTTTGGCAAACAACTGATGTTGAAGTTTTCATGAGGAGTGGAAATGAAAAACAGGACTGTCAGGTAACTTAATCTTGTTCAAGATGGAGCTGTAAGTGTTTAATGCAGCTGATCATTTTCTTTGGCATTGAAAAGAAAACACAATTTGCTCAGTAGTTATGGTTTGCAGCCAAGAAATGCCAATCTAACAAAATACCTTTGGAAGCTGAAGTTCAGACCTACATTTGGTACGAGGCCTGAGCCCACAGGGCAACAAAAAGAAATGGTCAGACTGCTTCCTGAGCTGCCAGACTCTGTGGAGGCTCAGCATGCCCCTGATAATGCAGCAGGCCTTGGGGACACTTAGGGGAGCAGAGGGATGATGGCAAGGATCAGCTCTCTGGCTCTGCCTCACACAGTGGCTTGTTTCTGGGGTGCCCTGATCTCTGCTGCCTGACCCCTGCCTTCCTGCAGCGTGCCTCCTCTGCAGTGTGCTCTTCTCACAAAGGACAGTTGTTCAGCTCTGGTATTTCTTTCTTGTAAACCTGGAATTTCTTACATGTAAACGTTCGGAATGCTTCTTAAATGACCATGATGTTTTTGTCCTTCCCTCCTCCCCATATGCAGGTAGCTCAGGATGCCAGCATCTTAGCTGGCCTTCAGCCAAGCCCTGGAAGTAAATGAGATGGTAATTACCTGCAAGATGCCTGGATTAGCAGCAATAGAAACCTGGCAGCAACATTAGCTGCATTTTTGAAAATGGAGTTGAAACAAAAATTAAATGCAAAGCAGAGGAATGATACAGCTTGCACAGTGGATACTCTGTCATTGTTTGAATAGTGCATCCATACAGTAGTTTAAAAACAAGTCCATGATTTAAGTTTTTTAATGCTGTTCAACAACTCTCATTTGTGGTGTCTCTTGAATTCACTTGAAGATAGTCCTAAATCAATTGCTGAAGTTGCCAAAGGTGGGCTGTAGCTTTTGTCAGCTGACCACAGAGCATCTAAGGTGTTTGATATAGGTTCTGTGAAAATGAAAAAAAGCAACAAATCAGCTCAAATATTGTTAAATTTAAAAAAAAAAAAAAAAAGGAGGTAATGAAATGGTTTCATATAAATTGTCATCATTTGTTGTTTCTGAGATTAACTGGGCACCACAAAGAGGCAAATAATTTCAGGCTGCCTGCAGACTCAGGATGAAGCTATGATATCACTTGAAAAGATTCTGTGTTTCTGGAGGTTTCTTTACCAGTGACGATTTATGCTTGGGGACCTGCAATCAATTCCATTCCTGTGAGTCAAGAAACATGAGAGGAGATGCAAGCTGCTTACAGCACTGCCACCTTTCTTCTACTTCCACAAAAAATAGGGAAGGTGAAAAGCGTTTTGTTCCCCAGTTTGAACATTGAGGAGTTAGATGTCCGATGTGAGCAAAATGTTATAATTTGTCCTGTACATCTATAATGCTCATCACTACATCTAACTGCTGAGTTATACTCAGGAATTTAATAATAATGTGTGTCTGATTTATTGTCCTGGCTGGAGGTCAATGAAGATCAGCAGATCGTGCCCTTCAGTATTGGCATGACATACAAGGAAGATAATTTTCCCTTCCAAATACCAGAGGTATTTGAGCAGGACGTTTCCAAATTAATTGCAGTCCTATTTAGAGAACAGAGGAATTTAAGTGGAGAAAAAAACAATCAGCTGTCACGACTGTCTCTTGAGTGGGAGGCTGTCTTGAAGAAAACTGGCAATGAGACTTATTAATTCAGTTGCTGTGGTTATGGTTTGATTTGTAAAAAGGTTTATACAACAAGATTTTGACTAAACTTTTTCTTCACAGATGAATGAGATTCTTCTATCGAAAAGTATTGATAAAGTTGGAAATTATGTTGAACATTCATGCCGTTGTTGCTGGCTGGTCTCCGTTTCATACCAAGTAAAACTTGCAGGTATTTATCCTTCTAGCCGTGCTTCATCCTGATAGCATTACTTGTATCTCACAGCATGTTTTGAAGCTGAGGGAGCCCTGGGAGCCTGGTGTCCCATTAGCACTTGGCCTTGCACAGACTGGGCAAAGGCCAGACTGGGCAGAGGCGCTGGGACAGCATCATCTCCTGCTTCCTTTGCTTTTCTGCTCGCCATCAAGCTCACAAGCTCAAAGCCAGCCTCGATGATGGTGCACACTTTTTTTCCTGCCGAATGAACAGAAGATGACCTGAAAAAGGGAATTTGTCAGCATAATGCCATTAACAGGCATTTGCTACTGGGGAAAGAGCCAGTTGCAGCTTCTGAGATCATGTTTCAAGGGCTTGACTCTTTTCTCTTCCTCTCTCCCTCCCTCCCAGTAACAATGACGTAATATAGTAAATTAAGTGGTAACAATGTATGAAGCTGTGGTTATCATGAAATATTTACATCCCTGGAGTGTGATAAACACACAGTGGAGCCCTAATTAACCATAGGTAGTGTACAATTATCCCATGGTAATTACCCTAATTGGAATTGGCTCATTATGGGGAACAGAATAGAATTTGTTTTCTGTTTGTTACTGAAAAACAGAGTTGGCAATTAACTAAAAGCAGCAGCCACTTCATCTGACTTAAAAGAATTAAATTGCCCTCTCAGAGCCTGTCACTGTTCCCACAATCTGAACAGTTTCACAAACAAAACCAATGATCAGACACAATTTCCAAAGCATACTTACTTTCTAAACCTCATCTCTGTGTCAGCACTGTCAATGAATCGGATAATTAATAACCACGATTCACAAAGGCCATAAAGAATCTAGAAGGGCTATCCAAAGCACTTGGAGATGCACTGATTGTTTGCTCTGGGAACGTATTAGCAGTGTTGCAGGGGTGGAAAGAGGGAATATGCATTTTTGTTATTATTCAGCAGTGGAGATGGAGAGGCTCTCTGTCTTGCTCAAGTCTTGTAAGCAATATTTTTGATCAGGCGTCTCCTCCCACAGCCATCAGGAAATCTCACAAGTGGATGGGGGGCAGATCCAGGTGCAAAAGTGCTGCTGTCCCCAAATGCCCTTTGCCACTTTCCCAAATGCCCTTCCTCAGCAGCATCCAGCTCCCTCACAGCCACCAGCATGGCTGGCCCAGCTCACTGCGTGGCCCAGTTACAAAAGACAAGCTGCCAGAGTGTGTAGAGGAGATCTTATTGACTGAGTGGCAGAGGGAGAAATTATATGCACAGTTATTCCAGCAGACCTGAGGAGGCAGCAATTTTCGGCCAGGAGCAGAGGCGAGCTGCTCAGGGAGCAGAGGCAGCCTTACCTGGGGCTGTGCTGGCAGGGCAGGGTCTGTGACTGCAGCCGGAGGACAGCACACCGCCGCCACCACTGCTGCAAGGAATCTCCTGTTTCTAATTTTATGTTCGTAGCTGCTTGTAAATGTCATGAAAAATTAAATTGAAAAAGAAGTGTGGGGTGCTCCAAAGTCCTGTCATAAAAACGTATCTTCTAAGTCATAAATTAATGATTTGTTTTCTCCATCTGTTTTGCCTGATACAAACGGGAACAGCTTGCTTTTGCTGAGAGTGGTAATGCCTCTGCTGAAATGATCTTATGGAAATAGGAAGATACAAGAAGAAAACATTCAAGTAGCCTGTAGCAGTTTGCACGCTGCTGCAAACAGAAGGAAAGTGCACAAAAAGAAACATGACTTGGAGGAGAAATACATCTGGCATGTTGCTATTGATTACACCCTATAATGCAACGTGTCCTCAGCTGTCAAGTATGTAGCTATTACCACAGTTCATCAGAACCCACTGTTCTGACTCCCAAAATCATGACCTGCCTACGTATCTGTCCTTTTGGTGAATTTCAAAGATGTTGGCTCCTTAGGCCATTTTTCCAGCACTCTTAACTTTTTTCCAGCAATTTCCCCAACTTCCACCTCCAAAGGTGAAACTGACATTTCAAGTCGTGCATGAGGTTAAAAAAATGTGAAAAGTGAGAAAGAGAAAATGCTGCAGATATGCCTGAGTGGTATTTCTGTATCATTTTCTGCACCACTCTCCTGGTGGCTTTCACACGACCTCTGGACTGGCGGGAGGGGAAATGTGTTGGTCTAATGAGGGTAACTAGCCCTGAGTCTTATCATAAATGTTTGCTCATCCTCCAGCCTTTAACCAAAGCATCTTGGGACTTTAGTTTTTGGGGCTGAGGCAGGTAGAGGCATACAGAGGAAAGACAGGAGATTGTAGAAAACAGCCTTTTTGCTTGTAGGATCTCAGTAGGAAGATAATAGGGGCAAGACATAAAGTGGGCCTACAGGAAAGATAGGGAGAGACTCTATACCAAGTTGTGTAGTACTAGGAAAAGGGGTAACAATTTTAGGTTGAAAAGGATTAGATTCAGGTTAGATATAAGGAAGAAATTCTTTACCCAGAGAGTGGTGAGGCACTGGCACAGCTGCCCAGAGAGCTGTGGGTGCCCCATCCCTGGAGGTGCTCAAGGCCAGGTTGGATGGGCCCTGGGCAGCCTGACCCAGTGGGTGGCAGCCCTGCCCATGGCAGGGGGTTGGGGCTGGGTGGGCTTTGAGATCCCTTCCAGCCCAAACCATTCTATGATATTATGATTCTGAGACCTAACCTGAGAAAGTACACAAAAGGGCAAATCTCAAAAAAAACCCAACAACCAGTAATGGAGTGTATTAAAAATGGTGGCTGCCTTTCGCAGAAATACTATAAAAATTGTATTACAAGAAGTATGCACATCAATGTCAAATTTACCTCTTTGTTGTTCTCCTTTAGCTCATCTTCCTGTTTCTACTCCCTGTATTGTCCCTTGTCTAAAGCAGCTTAGTTTCTGCTGTCTTTTCTTTGTCACACTGACCTTTTCTCCCAAACATCTTCCAGCAGCTGTCAGTGCAGTGTGACTGGCGTATCATGCCCTGGTCAGGCTCCCCAAGGGTTGGAGACCTCAGCCAGGTAGCTTCATTGCCAAGGAGATCTGCAAGGTGATCTGCCAGATCAGTCCTCATCTGTTGTGTTGTCCAAGATGTTTATGTTTTAATGAAGCAGCCGGTTCACATAGCGAGTCTCTGTTTTTATGTCTGTGCTAGCAACCCTTAGGAAATTATGTTGAAGATGGAGATGTAAGAATGTCCAGCAAGGTGAAAGTCTGCAGAGCCAAAATGGAGCTGTCTTCCTTGTCAGTACTCCCACAGGGATTGCAAATACGTGGTTTGTGAGGTATGTGGATTGTCACATGGGCCTAAAAACTTTTGTTTGGTACTACTTCTGTTTGCTTGCTTGTGAAATATCCTAAGGTTTTAGCTTGGACAGGCATCAGTTGCATTTTATGAGCATATCCCCCTTCAATATTAAATACAGTATATAAAGGAATATAGTTGTAAAGAGGAAAAATCAAACACAACATCCAGAAAACTGCTAGTAAAATTCTGTAAATCAAGAAGTGGTTTAGGTGAAATGTCTGGGCAAATGTAGCTTCCCTTGGGATTTTGTAGCACAGGGCACTACTGTCTAGAAATATTCACATCACTTCTCTGTAATCTAACTGATTCTAAAAAGAATGTGATCATCACAGCACAACTCTACCTCTATCAGCTACACTTGCTAAGAAGCAGCAAGTTATGTTTGCATAAATAATCTCCTTTCCTCACTTGAAAAGCTTTCTCCAAGATGTTTTGGGCTAGTCAGGTCATTCTGACATGATTGTGCATCGTCACGGAATCGCAGAATGGTCTGGGTTGGAAGGGGCCTCAAGGATCACCAAGTTCCAACCCCCTGCTGCATCATGCCATAATCTGTTTTAAATTTTTTTCTTTGAAATAAATATAACTGCTTAATAATCACCAAGGTGATGTTTAGCCTTCACTTTTTATTTTGAAATGAAAATTCGTGTTTTGGTTCTCTAGTCCAGTGAAAATTGTCTTATTTTTATTGGCTCAGACACTTTGTTAAATCATTTTAGATGTTACCACTGCATTCCCATTTTTCCTTAAGTTATTCATTTGTTCCAGCACTCCTTCTTTTGGCAAGAATCTCACTTGCATAAGCTGTTGGATCAGCTTTTCACTAATTTTGAACTAAGTCTTTTTTTTTGCTTCAGTGAAAAGGAAGATCTGAGTAAAAGAGAAGAATTTTTAGTTTAGAAATACTTGTCCTCCTTTAGGAATTTGGGTGTCCATTAGCTCCAAAAAGAATGGATATCCTTAGCACTTTGCAGCGTTGACTTGCTAAATCAGAGGTGCTTCTCTAACCTTGTCCAGCTTCCAGGAAGCTGAGCTGCTTCTGCTGCTGCAGTGTCATTCCATCTGTCCTCTGTTCTTCCCTCTGTACTTTTCTGATTTTTTTCTTTAAGCAAAGACATTGGTTTTCTCAGAATGAGCTGCCGAACCTACCCCTCTCTCCACCACAAATGCCCTGCCAGATACAATACAGCTGAATTCTCAGAAGCGTGCCTTTTCTTTTTAGGGGCAAAGGAAGTACTGTTAATCACTAGTGGGTGTTTTAGGTAAATGAAAGGCAACCTAATGAATGAGTGATGTCTGGCAGCTGGATTTGTTTATTCTTTCAGTTATTAGTTGTCATGGCTTGCAGTAGCTCCTTCCTCTCTTTGGTTGCATAGAATACTGGGGAAACTTGCACCCAACAAGGAAAATATTTATTAAAATTGTAGCATCATAGTTGTTTAGACTTTTTTTTTTTTAACCTCGCTGAGATTCATTTTAAAGCAGTACATTACAATGGAAAATGCAGTCCTCTGCAACAGATACTGCAGCAAAGCAAACCTCGAAGTGCTTTTGGAAGGACTCAGCAGTTCCTCTTATGGAGTGTGTTGAATGTTATGACAGAGATAAGTGATTCACATTGCTCTGTCTCCCAGACCTCAAACGTAACTCTACAGCTGGCTCTGTGAGGTTTTGTAACACTTGTGCTGACCTTGGTAGATCCAGGTTCCAGACAGAAAATTTGAATTTTCTGAGTCTGTGTGAAAACCTTGTGTCCTTGAAGCCAGGTTGCGTTCTGTCTTTGAGATGTCTGAAAACATTTCTTTGCATTTTCATCTTCAGGGGATTTCAGTGCTAAGATAAACTTGATTTCAGGCTTTGGATACCCTTTACAAGGATCCAGCCTACAAGGCAGAAGCCTTTCAGTTTGGATCTAATCCTTTCTCAACCATTAGCTCAATTCTCCGCTGATGGCTGATGGTCATGTTGGTCATGGTCTGCAACTCTGCCTCAAGAAGTCCCTATGCTAACAGTTACTAGGACCTGTGAAGGCAAAACAGAGTAAATACAACTCTAGACAGGTTTCGTACAGCCAAGGTCTCCACTTCCAACCCCATCCAAGACAGTCTCCTGGGCTACGTGATCTTTGCTCTGACACAGTGGGACTGTTCCTATGTGCTTCCTTGGGTGAACAATTCAGGTCTAGAAAATGGAGATAATGCCTCACCTTTATCGTGTTTACGTGACAGGCAAACAAGGGAAGACTTCTAAAAATATCAGGAATCCAAAGAGGCAAACAGTCAGGAGGCAAATAACAGGATTCTCAGAAGAACACAGGTATCTCAATTCTCTTGGAGTGAATCACAATGAATCACTCTGAATGCTTGCTGATCAAACTAAAGGGGCTCAGCGCCCAAAAGTTTTTTGAAAGGCATCGAACAAAATTTGGCTCTTTCCTTTTGCAAATACAGATGAGACTTTATCTTTTTCTTAAAAAAGTGAAAATGCCCTTGCTTGAGTTTTTCACTGCAATGAGGATTTATATACTCACAATGGCCAAAACAACACACCCTTTTCTGTTGCCTAACATTGCTTCATACAGTTAGCTGATTTTTCAAGAAGTTTAAAGATAAAGATACACTCTAGTTTGAAAATCCCTTACTTTTGTCAAGTCTTGGTCACAAATGCAGTGTTGTAAAGGCATCTGGTTGATATGATTCAGAAAGCATTTCACAAAACCGCTTGGCTCTTTGAAGAGAATTGATTTCTTTGTCAGCAAGTGATTGACAGTCCAAGCCCACATAATCTAAAAGGAGATGCAGAGACAGGGTCTGGCAGTCCAGCGCAACAGACCTCCCGAGTCAGCAAAGCCCTGATGTGCAGGAGATATGTACTGGGCTTAGGGATGGGGGCAGGCATTTAATTGAGTGATGAAGGCATGTGATGAGTGTGCCAGACAATGTGACAAAGATGGCACGAGGAAACCACGTACTGTAGGAGCAGCCGTTGCTGGAGCATCTGTCTTTGAGTGTTGCCTTTCCCTGGCTGTGGCACAGCCCTCTGCCCAGGCACCAAGCATGGCTGCTCCAAGGCCCTGGCTGGTGGGTGTGAAGGAGTACAGAAATGGGGCTTGTGACCACGTGTAGGACTTGATGGGTCTGGCACTACCTCAAACAGATGTCACTCGTCCCTGTTTCAGTGGGCTGAGTTGGAAAACAGCATCAAGACAGCTCAGTGAGCATGATCAAATCCTGTGGAAATTGATTCACACCACAAGAAACTTCACCAGAGCCTTCATCTTGCACAACTATTCAGAAACCTGAACGAATCATGTTCCCAGTGCTAAGCACTGAATCATGCACCTATCAAATCTGTCAGCAACAAAATTTACAGGTAAAAAAAAAGTCAGTCTGCCTCTTTAAAGTGTTGGCACCATTTTATCAGGCTAAGTAGTTGGGTCTTGCAGCCATGTGAGCTTTCCAAAGTATTAATTTAATTGCACAGCCACCTTCTTATCTAATTTGCTCCTAGCCAGATCTTAAAAATGATTTAAACTTCAAAGATGATAGTAATCCCACACGCACAAAGATATTTCCAAAAACTATTTCTTTGAAATGAAACTGATTACAAATGAGTGTTGATTACTGGTGCCTTCCTTGCAGCATTAGAATTTCTGTAGGTACGGCATGCTCTGGTAATTTGTCAACTGCTACCACTATTTAGGATCAGTTAAACTTTCTCACACTAATTAAAAATTGTAGTTAAACAACAAAAAAGTCCCTCACTATGATCTCAATCTCAGCGTATGCATCTGGCCCTTGTTTGAGATGGAGGGTAAAAAACCCTGAAGTTATGACAGAAATTTCCGGTATGTTTTCTTTTGATTATCCCATAAAGGAGCTCTGCTGAAATGGCTGGAAAATAAAAGAGAGAGACAGACATCTTTCACTGAGGTGGAAAGGACTGCAGTAAATCTTTCTGCTTAGATTGCAGTTTGATCTGAGAGTGCAGTACAGGACTAACAGATCACGAAGAGAGGTGCAAAATAAAATATTCTTTAAAAATATCTTCTAATTACAGGTCTGTGAAAGTACTGGGGAACATTATGTAAGAAAGAGTCCTTTCCTTCAGGAAGTGCACTCTACTCTCACTCTCCCATATTGACACAGAGGAGAAAATGAGCTTTGAAAAGCAGATTTACTCTTGCGAGTGGTTATCGCTGCATTTAATAGCCATACATTTATATATTTTAAAAAATCAGGCTGTAGCTTCTGACTGCATTTGGGAAAGAAAGAAGAGCTCTTTGTCTAAGCTTTATCGTATTACCCAAGATCCATCTCCGGTAAATGAATTTGGCCATTTTTATTTTGTTTTAGTGACCACATAAAACAGGAAGGTAGTACACCTCCACTGCTGTCTCCTGATGAAGATGACATGCTTACTGTAGCTAAAGCTTTCTGACAATTAAACTGTCCTGATTGTAACGTAAAGACGAGACGTATTTCTTCATGGCTACCCATCTAGATGCCACGAGTGCTGTTCAAACAACATTTGTTGAACAGCTGCGTCTAGAAAGAAGAGAGAGCTTGTGAAATGTATTTTTTAAATTGATACAGATTTCATTGGATTGCTCTTTGGAGTCATTTCTGGAGAAAAAAGTTTTCAGAGTGAAAAAATTATCACTTCAAAATGCACTCTTTTTCTACAAAAAGGAAGTTCAAAATGATGTTTACTGGGCTGAATATTTTGAGTCATATGAAGTAAGATTTTCAAGGAGGGAATCTTTTGTGATAACTGCTGGCTTTGGAGCTCCATTCAGCTTGAAAAGAAAAAAGTGTGATCTTTTCCATGACAGAAATCCACTTTTTATGTTCTCAAGATTTTAATTCCTGTTGAGGTAAATCAAAATTTTTTATTTTGATCAAAGCAAAGAGGTAATTGCTTTATTTGTTCCCCTTTCATTTATTTCTGTGCAGTAAACATGTTAAATTGAAAAACATAACTCTCTTATTATGAGGGCGTAATCTCAGCCCATCCAGAGATGACAACATAGCAATATTTAAACTGTTGCTGAAACCTGAGAATCAATGGCCCCACAAAAGCCAGAATCATCAGAGTTATCAGCCAAGTGCTGAATGCTGTTTGCCGTTTCTGAAAGCACAGTTCTCTCACTGTCTGTACAAACGTGTAACATGCAAGGCAGATAGATAATGAATTGAAAAATAAATGCATCATTCCTCTTCCCTTTTCCCCAAGAGCACTGGCAAAGACAATCTGTGCTCTTCTGACAGATCTGGCCTTCAATACATGATAAATTCTTGGCAAAACCTCTCTCAAGGCTTCCTAAGGGCTAGATCTTGACCTAGCAGCTTAGTTTTCCAGCCAGGAAAGCAAATAATGGGAAAGGAATCACAGCACCACAATAATGTTGGATGGAAAAGAATGCTGGTGGTCGCCTAGCCCAGGCTTGCACTCAGAGCAGGAGAACCACTAGTGCCACACCAGCTCTGTCATGTTTTGTCCAGCTTTGTCCTGAAGGACAGACATACCAACCTCTTTGGGCAGCCTGACCCAGTAGCGTACTCTTTTTCAGCTAAGATTTTCCTAATGCCCAACTTGATTCTCCTGGCCAGAAAGCTGTGACTGTTACCTTTGGTCATATTTTCTGTCTCACAGTACTAAGAGGGTTTTGCTCAACTGTCTCTATAATTGAACTCCAAGTAGTTCACTGTCTTTTTCCAATGGGTCCCCTCTCGGCCATTTTTGCTCATAGTCAGACAAGACAACACAGTGAAGGAAGCTGAATCCTTGCTAGTGACCCCCAGGTAGTTGAGTCAGACGCTGGTCTGCCAGTTGTGTCTGCTCCTTGTTGGGCCTCCCCCTGTGACTGAAAGGATTAACAAGAACACCACCTGAATCCCTGATCCTCTCACCTTTCCTCATGAGGCTTTATGGTCACCTTTAATCTGCTTCTATTTTTCCGTGGTTATATCATTTGTACTTATGTAGATGAGCAACAACTAGCAGCTTTTCAGGCACCTGCCTGGGTATGGAAGTTTCACATTGATGGACAGCTGAACTACACTACATTGCTCTCTAACTTCCCCTCCTCAGCACGGCAGGAGGAGAAAATACACAGATAAGGACAGGAAGATCACTCACCAATTACTGTCATGGGCAAAACAGACTCAGGACTCAGCATGGGCAGATCAATATAATTTATTGCCTCTACTAACAGACTAGAGCAGTGAGATCTAAAAGCAAACTAAAAACACCTTTCCCCCTTACATCTTTCCCTCGAGCAGCTCAGTGGAGCGAAGAAAGCGAGGTTGCAGTCAGTCCATAATGCTTTGTTTCTGCCTCACCCATGGTCGCTCTCTGCCCCTGCTCCACGCTGGTCCCTCCCACGGGATGCCATCCTTCCCAAACCAATCCTGCGTGGGCTTCCCACAGGCTGCAGCTCTCCAAACAGTGCTCTAACATGGCTCCGTACCATGGGGCCCATTCTTCAGGAGCAGACACCTCCAGCACGGGATCCCCCAGACCTTCTGCCCCACCACAGGCTCCTCTCCATGGCTGCAGTTCTGGCTTGGGCCCTGCTCCTGTATGGTCTCTCCATGGGCTGCTGTCTCCTTCAGGCCACATCCAATGCTGCACTGTGGACTCCTCCATGGCTGCACATGGAGATCTGCTCTGTGTGGTGCCCATGGGCTTCAGGGAGACAGCCTGCTCCACCATGAGCCTCTCCTGGGCTGCAGGGAACTTCTGTTCTGTGCCTGGAGCACCTCCTGTCCTCCTTCTGCATTGACCTTGGTGCCTGCACGGCCGTTCCTCCCCTATTTCCTTGCTCCCCTCTCCCAGATGCTGTTGCACAGCAGTGTATTTCCTTACTTAAATCTGCTCTTCCAGAGGCCAAACCAGCATCGCTCATGGCTCAGTGGTGGCTCTGACAGTGGTGGGTCCCTTTTGAAACAGCTGGAGCTGGCTGTGATCTGACACGGGGCAGCTGCTGGGCTCTGCTCATGAAGGCTGCTTCTGCAGGTCCCCCACTACGAAAACCTCACAATTTAAGCCCAATATGTTGGGCCTTGGCAATCTCTCTATAGTGTCATGGATATGGTCTCCAGGTAAATGTAGTTCAGCACTGAATCTGTTAGGATGGTAGGTCTGGCTGGCAGAGAGATGCTGCTTCTTCCTATGGAAGGGTGACTAATTCATTACTAAGACTTGTCAAATTATTGTGTTAGTTTTGGTTCTGAGCTGAGGATAGAGATGTCCATCCCCAAGTTTACCCCCAGCAGAACTTGCTCCTCTCCAGTTGCAAGTGGCCACTGGAGGTGGGAAAGAAGCCACATGTGACTGAAGTCATGAGTTTCCAGCTTCTCCTGTCCTGAGAGTCTGCGTTCTTTCTTGTCTCAATCATGTCAACTTTTTTGTGCTCTGTTCTTTAGGAAATAGGAAGACAGATATGAGTTCACTCTGCTTGGCTGCAGGGTCCCATGCTTAGCAGGAACCCCTTGTGTCACCTCTGACCTCCTGTCACGGTTCACTTTTAAACATCAGAACCACCTCATGCTGCTACTCCCATGTTGTGGACTGGAAAAAAGAAGAACTTGACGTTTCCTCCAACTCTCTGTGAAATCTCTGCACATTTACTTCTGTGTAGACCAGCGGAAATAAACATGTTCTGAGCTTGATCCGTTCCCTCCCTCCCATACAGGTACAGAGCAAGAATTAGAGAATGGGAACACTGGAGCAACACTCCTCTGGAATTGTAGCAGACCCAGGTGTAAGCACAGTCTGGACTATGATGAGTTCCCTAAATGAGATCTGTGAAAATTGATATCACCTCTTTTCTATTAGATTTAAAGGAAATTAATTGCAAGGTTGACTTCTAAGACTGTCAGATGTTGCTACCTCTCCACTATTTCCAGCAGGCGGAAAGACAGACAGAAAGACAAAATTGTGATCCAAAAGTAGAGAAGGGGATTTTCCCAGTAGTGTGCAATACTTCTAAAGATTGTACTTTGTGAGAGATTTATTTCATGAAATAGGATTTCTGCTTCCAAATTACAAAAGCCATAAGAAGTTATTAGGAAAAAACAGAGCTGTGTACAGCATCTTCAGAGGCACTTTAGTTAATTTATGCCTGCCTATGAGGAGAGGTGAAGTGCGTTTTGTCCTTGCTATCATTGTTTTTCAAATAGACAAGTCCTTTCTGGAGTTTCTGACCCAAATTGCGTCATGCTGTTTAATCATCTGAAGGTTTACAGTGCCAAGGACGAGTTAAAGCAAGAACATGCCAGTGCATCTGCATCTAGTGACGGCACAGTGGTCTGAGACGGCTTTGCTCAGTACACATCTCTGCTTCTGGAAATGGAGGAGCAGGCGGGCTGCGGCATGTCTCCACCGCATGGCCAAGGATCAAGCTGAGAAACCTGTGTCTCAAAGAGAGCAGCTGCATCTGAATCATGCAACACAGTGTCACGTGAAGATGCCAGCTCATGCCACGATATACTATGCCCACGATAAAAGACATCCAGTCTCCACAAGGCTCATTAGCTCAAGCATGGCCCCAGGCTAACGCAGGGGCAGCCTATGCTACTGGAGCTAACCTTGTTTGTGTTAACTTGGGGTAAGTCTCTCTGCTATGCTTTGTTACTGCACATAGGCATATCCTCCCTCTCTTTTTTTTTTTTTTGGTGTCTATGGATCTCTCATAGCATTCATTAAGACCATCCATCCCTATCTCCTAGTGATTTTTAGCAGCTTCATATTTTAGTTGAAATTCAGAATTCAGGATAAAAGGTAGTTGGGGTAGGTACTTTCTTTTGAGAAGTCCAGTCAGTCTTCTGCTATGGAGTTCTTGCAGTCTTGCTAGACACATCTTTATATTTTTGGTTGCTTGTTTCTCAAAATCCCTGTATCAAACTGAACCAGTTCACTGCTATGTTCTGGTAACCAGCATGTCTGTGAGTCGACTACTTTGGCAGATAGACCAAATGTTTGCTAAGATCTTCTTACCTATGTACCGAAACTATGTCTCTTTTTCCTTACAAGTAAGACCTCTGGCATTTGCTCATCTGAAATATTTGCATAAAGACCCCACCTATTTCAAATTTCTGCCAGTGCTCTGCTTGACGTATATTTAGATAACTTGTCAAGCATACCTGTTTGTGGGTATGCTGAACTGACTGTCTAGCCAACCAAGCAGCCTAGCTTTTCGGATTGGACAATTTGAGGAAGATTCAAATATTAGATAACTGCAGTCCAGACAAGTATATCTCAACAAAGGCCCTTTGAAGCAATAGACACTGATAGACAATTGATAGGATTCACAGAAGTGCATAAGACCTGGTGTGGCTGGTTAGGCTTTTTCATCTGTTTTCTTTTTTATAGGACTGTAAATTGTCGATTATTCTACCAGCTGTCTCACTCTTAGTACTGAATCCAGTCAAGGACCTGTATGAATCTGATAGCTTATTTCTGAGGAAAGGTTGCACTTGTAGATACATGACTAAAAGCAGGGTGCAGGGGTAGTGTGACGCATGCTGTTGTACATGTCAGCTATCTGTTAATGGTGTGGAAAGACTGCAGGAGATGCCTTAGCACTCAGGGTACAGCAGCAGTTGCATGCTCCATCTTGCCCAAGATGGAGCTCCAGAGCATTCAACTAATCGACTGAGATTAGCATTTGAATGAGGAATCCTTCCATTGGTTACCCCGACTCAAAGCTCCTAATGGATTAAGTTTGAGACCAGTTATTCTTTATTTTTCTTTTAAATAAAGCTTTTCCCTGTTTCTCAGAAAAACAGGAGATGATTTCATCTTATCATAATGGCAAAATTTATTTTTAAGATGGGAGAGTGTCAAAAGCTGTAATCTTGCACGCCCCCTTTAATACGTAACATCCTGATTATAGCGGCCCTGAAAATTAACAAGTATTCAAATAAACCCTAACTGAAAAGGATGTGAGGCCACTGTTATCCATTCTGTGTGACTCATTAAAACGAAGGGTGAAGAGGACAGCAAAATTGCATTAATCACTTGGTTCTGTTATAGGAAGAAAAGGATTCCTCTGATACTTTATTTACAGAATATTCTATGCAGAATTAGCTGATAGTTTCACAAAGACACTATGGATGCTGCTGACGAAGGAACATTCCACTTCTAAACAATGTTGGGGGATCCTTTAGTTAAGTTTTGTTTTAGACGTTGCATTTTGCTTGATAATAATATGCAAAAATCTTTCATGTTTTTGCTTTTCTAATGAAAAATAAAAGCTTAGTTCACTGTTTCATGTCTTCTTCCCTCCCTGAGCATTAGAATATGAGAAAAACTCATGTGTTTGTAAAGAAAATTCATGAATGGTTGTTGTAAGACCACGAGAAAAAAAAGTAGATATCAAGAGGTTGAATGTTGAAGTACCTTGAAGATGCTCTTACAAAAGTCATATGATATTTACTTAGTTCTAATACTACGGGATTCTGTGTTATCAGAAAAGGAAAAAAATGGATGAAGTAAAACTCTGGTTGCTTAGACTCTCTGAAGAATACTTGAGATCAGATAAAAGAAATGGAACTGACCAGAGGGTTATCGAAAGATAAAAAAAAGTAGCATTTCTGATGGCCCTGTTGTATTTGGTGTTTTTACTGATTTCAGGAATGATTGATTTACAGCAGATAAGCCTCTCTTGCAGTTGGGTTGTAGACTCCAAATTGTGTTCACACCAGGTGGTACAAAAGCTCCCTAATGGGAAACGTGGTCAGGACTCAGAGCAAAACATGTGACAGGAAAATACTGATAGGCATAAATGTTATAAATCACCATTCAAAAGAACATACCTGGTCCAGAGTAAGACTTACTGATGGTAATCATTGTACATTTACAAGGATCTCAGAGAAGATGGTTAAACCCCTGGATTGTGTTGGACAAAGGCTCATGTTGCACAGCAGTGTTCAGAAGTGAAGCAGCAGACAGAGAAAATCTCAGATGTCGTTGATACTACGAAATCCAAAACACAGAAGAAAAGAGACTTGATGCAAGAAGAAGTGGGGAATTCAAAGTTGATGTTACAAAAAAACAACATATGGAGCTTCATATGCTATGGCAAACACCATAAACTGAAGCATGGGCTGGCATGTGGAAAAATTTTAATGTAGTTTGATTATTGTTGTTGTTTTTGGCTGGGGAGCTGTTTGAGAGCCTCTTCCGGGAGCCAGCTGGGACTGATTACTGTACAGAGTAGTACACATTAAGTAGTGCAGAGCAGCTAAACCCGAAACACTTGCAGAGCAGACCTCTGCCAGGCTCCCTGGCTTGGGATGATTGCTGGATTTCCTGTGGTAGAAGTCACAGGATTCCCCATCTGAAACTGCTGTATCTTTACTGGAGAGTGTTTGGATTTGTCCGCAGCCATTCTCACCTTCAATAAACCAATCAAAAAAAGCCATTTTAAGATCAGATAGGAAGTTCTCATCGATATAGTCCAAGGCTTTTCTGTTGGTGTCATCAACAAGCTTTTCAATTTGCATCAATTGGGGTAGTGGAGCCTGTGATGTGGAAAGATAATTTTTGATTACAATCATGCAGAAAATTGGCCTTTTAGGTTCTAACGTACTTTTATTTAAAATTAACTCTTAGGCATTCCCCAGCTTGCAAAAAATGCTCTAGATTTGTACGCAGCCTTCAAAATTTTTAACAATGTACACACATGCTAAGCTGTTACCATACAGTGATATCAGCAGGATTATTCTCATGGTTAGAGATATATACGTATGCAAGGCCAAGACCTTATTTTATATTATGTCATAAACATGGGATAACGCGTAACTGAGTTGTGGTACTGACTTCATTAGTAAACTGAAAAATACATTCCTTGGAAAGATCAGATTCAAAAAGTAATGAAAAGTTCAGTTCATCATCTTTCCTGGGTCAGCGAAACTTGGCTGAACTTTCACAGACTTCTGCTACTTCAGACCCAAACAAGGATTTGTGTGCCCAAAAGCTTGTTTCCTCAGTGATGTAAAATGGACCTAATGAAGAGAATGACTCCCTTTGCTAATTTTGTCTTTCCAATAAGACAGCATCTTTAGCCAATTTATCTGAACTGCTCTGATTTTTTTTGATGTATTCCAAACTAATATATACTAAACACAAAAAATTCTAGGGTGACTTTTACAAGGACGCTATAGGGTGAGTTTTTCCTATCATGCAGAATTATTGAATCTCAGAAGTACATCTATACAATACACTTCTCACTTCAAGAGCTGCAAATTATTTTGGTCAGTAATTCTGGATCAAGATGTTAAGTACACTTTGAGAAGCAAACTTTTGTTAACAGAACTACTGACGGAAACCCAAGACACCAAATGAAGTATGACTTGATAAAACCAACATTTAATCAATTCTCTGTTCCATAACACAACCTTCATTAAATCATAGAATCATAGAGTGGTTTAGGTTGGAAGACACCTTAGAGATCATCTTGTTCCAATCCCCTTGCTAAGGGCAAGGACACCTCCCACTAGACCAGGTTGCTCAAAGCCCCATCCAGCCTGGCCTTGAACACTTTCAGAGAGGGGGCATCCACAGCTTCTCTGGGCAACCTGTTCCAGTGTCTCACCACCCTCACAGTGAATCAGAGTGATCAGAATGAAATCAGAGCTGTAAACACTAACATACTCTATATACTATTGTCTCATGCTATCTGAACTGGTCAATACAGAAGGCTATGAATATTTTACAAAGAAATCTGATTTTTGTTTTAAATCCCATTTTCCTTCAGAAGGTTTGTCTCGAACATTTCCCCTGTTGCCCTTACAACTGCATCATTCTAGCTCTTTCAAGCTCTGTGAGTAAATAAAAAATCAAAAAGTCAAATATCTATGTATTCCTTATAGACACACTCTGTGAGTATCATTATCAAGGGGAAGCATTTATAACTTACCCTGTTTAGTCAAGATACAAACACGTCTTAGTTAATGAATATAAGTGTAGAGAGAAATACTGTCAAAAAGAAGTGCCAAAAAGATTTACATAAACTGTCATCTGAGCTTCTGTAACACACGGATGTATCTGTAAAGGATAATAGAAATACCTGTAATTTTAGCTGTCAACACATGTTGGCAATTTTGCCCAGTTGCCCTTTGGATGCCCTCTTTGCTTTGTTTCTCTGACTGGTCTTGCCTTACCATCTTTCACGGGCAATGTTAATGGCTGTGATCATACCTTTCTACTTCACATATTCATTCTGGCTCAACTTCTTCTCTGACTCACAATCTATTTCCATAATCATGAGCGTATGTGAAACATCCTGGCCTAATGAGAAATGGCACAGACATCAAAATGCGTTATTCATACCTATGTGAGTAATGCCCACTCATTTTTTGGTACATATATATTGACTTGATAGAACCTTCATTTCCTGCCTCTTTCCATTTGTTCAATCAGTTGGTGAACCTTCGTCCACAGTAATGTGGACGATTCCTCTTTTGAACTAAGATCAGAAAGAAACCTCCTTGATATGCTTGGACTGTCTCTTCAGCCATTTTTCAAAAAAAAATTGTAGGAAAAGAGAAAAAAAACCAAAAACATTAGGAATTCTGATAAACAATTAAACTTTACAGAATACCTAAGTAAATCATCACACAGTCTGCTGAAAGCGTCTTGAGCCTCACTCTTTGTAGTCTCTACCCTATGAACAACAGCTGTCCAGTGCAGGAGTTCCCATTCTTAGTGAGTAAAAGCTCATCACGGAACTCAGCATAATTTAGGAGTTAGAAGCCACATGTGCCTTTTTGGCCTTTACCACAAGACAGTCTTTCTGTAAATTATGTGTGGAAAATATCACAGCAAAAAATGACGTATGTGTCTGGAACTGATTGGTTTGCTTAGACTCTAGATCTGGTGAATCATGAGGGACAAATTTTTGTGATAGTATATGCTATTGTAAATGGAGGTCAGTTCGTGACCTGTAGTTGATGGAGCTGCCTGAAATACTATGGGTTTTGGCTGAAAAGTCTAATGTACATGGGGAATCTACTGGGTTTATATATGGACCTATTGTATTACCTAAGTAAGATAGAAAACTGCTGGAGAAAATTTGTGCAAACTGTACAAAACTCCTGAACTATCTTCAAAATCCGCAAAATAAGCAGAATGTATTAGAGGCAAGAATATTGTTTTCTATATTAGAACCCATGAACAGAGGGGGCCAGGAAAGAGGAGAGACACAAAATAATCATGACATTATTTATTATTTTAAATATGACATTAGGATAACACTTTTTTTAAAACGTATTTTTATATGGAACATTATAACATTTATTTGAAGAACTTGGAGTTTTCTACATACATGAATATTCTACTAATAGTGCTTCTATAGATAGATACTAATTGACAAATGTGACCTTTTAGATAACTTCTAGTTGGTCACAAACTTGGTGGTTATTGAGGAACTACAGGGTTAGCTTGGTTAACTTGGAACTCTTACTGGGTATACAGAAATCTGACAACAATTCTACACCAATTGCTTGATGTTTGATGAAGACTATTAATAAGACTTTCTGTGTACTTTACAATGTTAACACACACAAATTTATTTCATTAGATACAGTAACTCAGATTCTTACCACAGATGACATTCAGATGATATTGCTAACAAAGAAATCTTGAAATGAATAACAATTCTGATGTTCAGCCTATCTTGGAAATTGCACAGTCTGTCTCTCCCAAGCTTCTGATGGAGAGGGATGTAAATCCTGAAATGTAATTTTAAATACTGAGTCAGAATTAGAGGAAAATCTGGATGTGAGTACCATAATAAGTGCAGAGAGTTTGTTATTTTAATCTTATTGCTCTCTATTATGTTGCCAGGGTCAAATACATCATATGTTCTGAAGAGGCTTCCCTCTAGTCACTACAGCATCATACAGAGCACAGACTGCAGAAGCCTTTCTCATAGGAGGATTGAGTCCATTTGGACACATCGGAGATGAGGCATCTGGTAAATGGGTGTGATGCTCTGATTTTCCAGTTCCAAGTGGGTGGATCATAGGGTGTCACTCTTGGGAACAGTGGTGGAAGGGATGGGAAGGAAGCCCAAAAAGAACTTGATGGGGCCATTCCTTTACTGTAATGCAAACAAACTGATATCACAAGGCAAATATTATAGCTACACATGATCTTGGCTTGGTTATTTCCACTCTCTTTTGTTTCATTGCAAACATTTATTTTCTGGAAGGTGTTTTTTCTTGTTCTCTCCCCCCCCACCCCCCCGCTACTGTTGTTGATATTAGCATTAATTGCCATCCACCACAGAACAGTATTTTGTTTTGCTCAGAGTTAAGGCTAAGCAGAAGGCAATCAGATTTTTCTTCCTTTGGAATGTGAGCAGTTTTTTCCCACTGGCTCATGACTTCCAATTTGCCTTTTGCCAGTACCACTTTCTTTTACAACATCTGTACAGGCTGTTCAGGCAGAATTTTTTGTTTTAAGATTGCTATTCAGAAAATGGTTTAAATAAAAGGCATCAGTGAACACGTGCAATTTGTGCTTCATTGTATTGGGCGCTCTACTACAC
This sequence comes from Penelope pileata, assembly GCA_013396635.1. Classification (NCBI taxonomy): domain Eukaryota; kingdom Metazoa; phylum Chordata; class Aves; order Galliformes; family Cracidae; genus Penelope; species Penelope pileata. Next base: position 1,069,632 of record WBMW01003842.1, read on the forward strand.
TTCAGAGTAACTTCTTGGATTACCTGAACAATATGGAGATTAAAGTTTAAATCTTACCATTTTTATATGCAGGATACTTACATTTTGTGGAAGAACGACATGAGATATGAGATGCTTCTGCTGGTAACTGAAGATGTGCTAAACTCTTGATTATTCCAATTTTCTTCTGTCTCATTCAAATTTGTATATTCTCTGCAGACCTTCTAATCCATCCAGTAAAAAGAGCAGAGGCTATAGGTATCTGAGCAATTGAACTGAACTCAAATGTTTTGTCTTGCTTCAGGAACATTTCTTGCATTTCTCACACTGGAATTTCAATTTTTTTGTTTTGAAATCATCTTGCTGGGGAAAAACACCACAAAAACCAAAACCAACTGCAAGTAGATTAAACAGATTCCCCTAATTGTACTTTTTGCCATGTATTATGGTCGATGTTTGGGTGCAGAGATCAAGACTTTGATCCTATTATGGCTGTTTTTGTGCACACACTGTCCTGAATGCTTCTCTGAGGTGGTGGACAGTGCTTTTCATGCCTGTGCCTGTGTATCAGCACATCTCTTCATGGCCTCCCCGCACGATATCCATCTGCTTTGCCCAGGCCCCCGGCCGCAGGCATTGCTCCACCCATGACCTCAGTGACAGTGCTCCTTGGCCACCCTCCATGGCTCCAGCCCATGGCCTCTCCTTCCCCTGCCCAGATCTTTGCACTCACTCCTGTGGCCCCAAGGCAGCTGCTGGGAGTTGTCGGTGCTTGGCCATCCCTCAGGGCACTTAAAGCAATGCTGACGGGGATAAAGCTTTCCACCCTGCTGAGGCTACTTTCTTGCACATTCCTTTCAGGAGGAAGGTTCAGGGCTGACAGCCTTCCTGAGTGGTGTATAATGACAATCCACAGAATCGTTGAGGTTGGAAGGAACCTCTGAAAGTAATTTGGACCAACCTCCCTGCCAAAATTAATTAGTGCAGGGCTTGCATTGCTGCAGTCTTCTTTTGGACTTTGGGGTACAGGTAACTTCACGCAGCGTGTGTACAATAATGCTGTGTGCTGCGTGTGGAGTTAAACCTGTTCCGGTACAGAAGCTCTGAAGAAGAGCTGGCAATGAGATGTGGGCTGGCTCCTGACATTAACCAAGGCGCTGGTTATTTCTCTCTATTTCAATATTTTCTTTAATGTTTGGTAACAAGAAGTAGAAAGCTGAAGATACTTAGGTGGTGACAGTGGCTTTGCACAAGGGTCTGGTAGCCGCTTCCCGGGGGAACTTATTGCTTTCTACTCAGCAGTGATAACTGAGTTTGAGTGACCAAAGGGCTGTAAACTTATGCCCCAGTGTCCTGTTACTGTATCTCTAATGTCTCTATTCTTCTTGGCTCGAAGACAAACCTTTATATGGAGTAGGTTACTGACAAATTCACTGCTTTAATGGAGAAGAAATAATGTTTGTTATAAACATGTTGTTAAACTGTGACATCAGTGTTTGGGAGGATAGCTATGATAATAGGACCATGTAAGAAATGATCTCAGTAAGTGGATAACAGCCCAGAAAATGATTAGGAAACTTTAGTCTTAACTTGAGACAAAGCTCAACTTAAATCCATGATAGTTTACAATGATATATAAAAAAAGCTGACCTTGGCAGAAATTGTATATCAGAACTGAAAAAAAAAAACATTTATGTGGAAATAGCCTTAAAAATGCTTGTTGTGGTACCGAAATTCCTTAGTAAGCCAAGGATTACTGGAAAAGATTTCTGGACATAGCTCAAATCTTTGCAGATAAATACCACTGGTCATTAATGAAAAACATCACTGCTATCAAAGACTGCTGTGATGCTTTGACTGGAAATGCCATGATATTAGAAGTTCAGATGGCTTCCAGCCCTTTTTGCTCAGCATTTACTGAGGGTTTGCATTTGAATATGTATTTCTTTAGAAACTACTCACATTGCATAAGGCAGCTTTCCTGCTCAAATGAACAACTTGAAAAGTATTTTTCAACTTCAGGAAACAGTCATCTCCCACCGTCACTGCCTTCGTTTTGTCAATAGGTATTGAAAGATGCTTCTGACCCTCCTGGTATGTAGGTCTCTCAAGCTCAGAGCATGTTTGTCACTAGACATCTCTGTCTCAAAGACACTGTGACTTGTTTCTCATAATTTCGTTAGTTTGTTTTTTGTTCCAACAAAAGCATTGATCAAGTGAAAGGAGAGTTCATTATTCAAGGAGTTCATGCATGGGTCAGCATTCTCTTGTAAGCTCTTAAATTGCTTGGTAGTAGACTGTCAAGATCATATATACATGTAAGAAATCAGAGACCAGTCTGAGCGCACCTCTGATTACAGTTATAATTTTCTCATTTGAGAGAACTTGTGAGAGATACATGTTTTACAGACCGTATGCTTATAAATCGGAACGGCTCATTGGGCATCATTTGGGTGTGGATTCCTTTGTGGACACCTCATATATTCCAGTGAAGTATCTGTATTCCAGGCACATGCTTCTAATGCCTTTTAAATTCTTCTTCCTCCCGTTTCATTTCACCTCTGCACGTCTCACCAAAGACAGCAGCCATCACATCATATATGTATGTATTCCTGCACTGTTTCCTTTACTACATTTTTCTTTTATGGCAGACATTCAGTCCCAGGAGGCTTGCTTTCATTCACTTTATATTTTGAACATCTTGAAAAGGAGCTATGGTTGAAAGGAGAAGGGTCAACAAACTAGACTCAAAATGATAAATAGACTGGTTGTTGGCATAGTGGAGCACCCAGCATTTCTTTGACATAATGCACATTTTCTTTCTCACTAGAATTTCTTTATTTTGCACACAGGTTTGCAAGGATCTTAAGTATTAATGAAGATAGTGAATCTTTTTGAAAAAAAAACAGCTTGATTGTGCTCCATCTATTACTTGAAGTCAAACCCAAAGTCAGAATATTAACAGAGAATACAAGAATATCTTTGGCTCTATTGGAGAGAACATCTCCTTTTCAGTGCAAAAGAAGCAAGTTTCTGTTACTAACTAACTACACTAATAAGAGCATAGTCTTCTCTCTCTAACAGACTGTTATGGTCAATGGAAAGCAACTGTCAGCCAACACTGAAAACTAAAAATTGCCTCCTAATCTTGATGATGATGTAGGTTTGATACACAAGAAGAATAATGAAGAAATTAATACCAAATAATATTGATGTAGGGTAATCATCATCATCAGTAGGGTAATATTTATCAACTAATATTTGATGCCAAACACAGAAACTCTCACTGTAAACTATGTATTTACATGGGAGGAAGAGAAGTGCTAACCAGGTGGTTTTAAGAAGGAAGTCTGCTGAACTGAAAAACAGGTTGAATTGAATGGACAAGAGTAGAGGAACATACCTTACTCCAACTGTAGTCCTCAGTGTAGGTAAAAACCACACAGTAACAAAAGATCTGTTACCTAATTAGACAAGCCCACATAAAAAAAAAAAGTATATATATATATATATATATATATAAAAAAGAAGAAAAGAACCATTATCCACTGTGGAAATGTTTGTGAGCACTTATTTTCAGAGAAGAATATCACTGCCAATACTCAGTCTGCTGTCCACTTTTGGTATTTGTGTATTTTTGGTATTACAGAACTACAGCTGGAAAGAAATTATCCCCAGTTTAGCACATCAGATGTGGTAACTCACTCAAAAGCTTTAAATGACGTTTTTCCTCTGACCAAAGGAGAAAAGCCATCGATCACATTGTCTGACATAAACTATTAATATTTGTAACGATCCTGTCTCGACATTATCCAAAGATCTTTCACATGATTGAGTTTTGAATATTGCATCATTTTGCTTCAATAGCAAAGAAGTAAATATATGTTTCTCCCAGAATATATGGGAGTTATTTTGTCCATTCAAATATTTTCTCAAGCAGTCTTCTGAAAACCGGGCAAGTACACACAAGCACTGAAAGGTCACCACACTTTGACTTAGCTACATCGAACAGAGAAGTGAATTTCTGAAGTGAGGAGAATTATCCAGGGGAACTGTCCTGAAATCAGACAATAGACTCCTAAATAACAGACAACAGACTCCTAATAGCTCATAGTTAATAGCCTATTAATACAACTAGAAGGAATTCTGAGTTGCCCTGGTCACCTCAGCAGTTGCCAACAGAGTGCAGGATAAAACATTGATGGGACTTACACTAGTGACAAAGAGTGAAAGAAGCATTCTAAATATTCCAAATACTTTTGTTTTCCCTTGAGTTGATATATATCCTTTAAGAACTATTTCTGTTACCTGAACTGAACTTCCGAATGTCTTTATATTTTTTAATCTTAATAGTGTCTATGCCTTGCCTTGACTACTATATTGTGATCAAGTGGTAGGTCAAGAAGACAAGTAATCTTTCAATACTAATCAACTTACGAAGCATGCTAAAAAGTGAGAAGAAAGCCAGAGGAATCTTCAGTTTGCTGGGATTTGAAATTCCGCTATGATAGTATTTTCTCACTGACAAGCTGCTGTACCGTATAGCCATAATTGGGAAATATTTCGCCAAGTGCTGTGCCAAATGCGAGACTTAATTTCAAAGCCAAAAATGTCAATGTCGGTGTGTTCAGATCAAAGTAATGACATTGTCCTTGGCAATCTGAGACAGTAATATTATTTCCAAGAATATATAACTCATAATATGATAAACTGAACCTGAAGTACTTGGATGAGGAGCGTAGGTAAGCTCTCCATGCAGGCAGTGACAGTCAGATCAGCTCTCTCCCATAGTGTGGGCTTCTTTCTCCAAACCATTGTCTACCTTCCCTTGGGGCTGTTGACTGCACGAGCTAGGAAAGCATTAGTAATTTCTTCTAGAAGAAAATCTTTGCAGCTACTGCTGGCCCCTTGTTTTTCCACAACTGCTTTGTACATGAAATGAGAAGAAGGGGTAAAGCTGTAAGAGCTGCTGTATTTGTTGTTGAATTTTTCGTTGCTTTCTTTAACAATCCCAGACTGGGAGTCATCTGGGAAGATAAAATGATTGTGCCACCCATGTAGGGCTTGGTTTAAGACAGAAGGAAATCTGGGAAGATAGAAGATAAATGAATATGAGCTAAGAAATTCCCCCTTCTGCTTCTGTTTGCAGTGAAAGGGCAACTTTTGCCACCAAATTTGACGGCAAGAAGAAACAAGAGGAAAACACATAGTCAACAAAAGCAGAAAATGTCTTCTCAGCCATATCTTACTCATACTGCTATGCATATAAATACAGTAAACATGTTGATATGTATTGCAAATAGATCCTCATCACTGTAAAAGGAGACACTAGGAAGAAAACTCAGTTAAAAAGATCAAACTCTGTAGCAAGTAAAACCACTCCTACAGAGTAGCTGCAAAGGTGCAAGAGTAGATAAGAGTATGAATATTCCATAGTTCTCTTCAAGGAAATGGAGGCGGAGCACATGTAAATATAATCAAACCAGCCAATATTTCACAGCCACAGTGTCTGAGCTGTTCTTTTTTCACATGCATCTGTATTGCAAAGCAGAGGCATCTCTGCCTCGCCTGAACAACAGGCTGCTTCCAGATGGGTGACTTGTGTAACACTGTATGAAACACCAAGCTGAGCTCTCAGGCTTGCAGAGGAAATACAAGAATAAACCAAGACCAAGAGAGAAGAGGAAGTGTGAGGGTAGCTGAGAATATCCGCTCAATTGCTGAGATACTCAGCCCCTCGTTACTTCCTGACTCTTATTACAACTGTCAGGGGCAGAAGACAGGGAAATATGACAGACTCCACCAAAGTCACACACTGCTCATTTCTTAAGCAAGTTTTCTTTTTTCCTTGATAATAACAGTATAATAGTGCAAATCTTCTACAAGTCCTTCCTGATACTTTTTGTATTAAACTTGCTTCTTATTTTCTTTCTTCTTATTCCTTCCCTTCTGCATCCTTCATGATTTCATTTCTGTTCCTCTTCACTCCTCTCCCAAACACTTTTGTCTTTGATTCGCTCTCCTTCTGTCCACCACCGCTTTGTCTCTGCTGCAAGCTTTTCGATGTAAGAAGGGAAGGATGATGTTTTCAATGCACCTTGTTTTTCTCCGCTGGATGTGATGATACTTTTTACTGAGAGCTTCCCAACTGTGGTATTTTTGGTGCCTCCTCATTCTTTATGTATGGAGGTGGTACCTCATGTGCGACTCAGTGACAGCACTGTGGTAGCTGACTAAAATTCTGACTAAATACTGGCTATATAAGTAAAGAGTTATCTGGTCTAAAACAACTTGTGGACAATCTGAATCACTGTTTTCAACAGGAGGCACAGAAATTAAATGTCTATGATGGAAAATCGGGAAATCCTATACAATTATGGCTTCTTTCAGTTTCCATCATCTTGCTGACACTTCTTAATTCATTCACAACAAGCTAATCCGGAGAATATATACTGGGAGAGACAAGAAAATACGGTTTCTGCATCTTGAATCTATCTGATCTGTCAATGTCTTTTTGATGTGCAGATATGAGAGTTTTAAATTTCCTTGGTCTTAACCAATTATTATATTCTCTCTGACAGTAATAGAAGCTCCTATTTGCAGACACAGGAAAACTCATATTTAGCTGACTATCTGACAGGACTTCTACAATATTTATGTGTCCAAGCACCCAAAGATCTTTTTCTCCATCCTATGTGCATATCTCAGATTCCATGCTCAATGCTTGTGACTGTGGTATAACATATGATTGTTCAAACAAGCTTATCCTATCAGTCTATTCAAGGTATGCAGAGAGACATTAGTTTGTATAACTACTATGTTCCAGCATTATATACCACTGTTTAAACAGAAGTATTCATATAGCCAATACTGTTTTTATGTACTTTTCCTAAGTTGGAAATATATTGAATACTTGCCAGCAACAACTCCCTTTTTGCTCACTGAAATAATTACTTCTGTAATCTGTGTTCCTTCATCAATCTTTTAATTCCTTTAATATAATGCTTTTTACTGGAATTCAAGTTATGTGAAATGGAGTGTATCATCAAGTGTGAACTGCCAGCAATTTTCATGACCTATTAGTCAACGTAAATAAAAGCTTTGTCTTCCAAAGCAATCAGTCATGTAGCACGGGGCTTTGTAGTACCATCTAGCACCTTCATAACTCTGTGGCTTTCACACGAAATAGTTTCACATTTATGATTTCCTAAACAGACAGGATGAGATCCCTGGCTCAAATTCCTCTGTTTATTCTGTAGAAACTTGCTAGGATGAGGACAAGTCCTGCTCACTCTCATAAGCAGTTCCTTTCAAATCACTGTGACACCCAGGAAAACAAGCCTTCAGCATCATGCAATAGACTATGGTCAGCAGCAAGAGCCGCTTGCTTATTTACAGTACCTTTCATCTAGAAGAACTCTGGATGAAAACATAAAAGCAAAATGAAGAAAGTAAGAAGTAAGAACAAAGCATTGATTGTTTGGTGAAGGAGACGCCAGCCTTCGTCTGCTGAATGAGGGGCACCCCTAATTATAAATGTATTTTTTTGCTTTTATTGTCATGTTTCAGAACTTTAATGGTCATCTAATGTATTTTTTATGGGATGAATATATTTCTTCAAAACCTCAGGAACTGATCATGCTTTTAATTTCAATGAGAGCTGGAAAAGCTCATTACCCTCTAGATTTGTCCTTTAAATGTACTTAATTAAATATATAAACAAAATACCCAGCAAGTCTGAAGTGGCTGACACAGAGCTAGAACCAAACCATCTTTCCTTCTCTTTCTGTCCTAGTCATGAGCTGGGTCAATTATCACCTTGAGTTGAACTAATTGCACAGCCTCCTTGGCTTAAATGGGCTGCAGTGGACTTGGAGTATGCCAGCACTCTTGTGTCTCCTGTTATCCTTTGCCTACACAATGATGGGGTAGCAACAGCATTGCCACAACTATCTTGGCGTTAGTTCATAACAGGAAAATGGTGTAACAGAACATTCATAGCAGCTTCAAAATTTCTTTGAACCACCTATACAAGAAAATAGCCCGAGTTTTTGTTTCCAGCTCAGAGACGATGCACTAATCCATTTTGAGCCTCACATTTTAATGACATTGCATAATTCTGTGGCATTAAGCCATGTAAACTCTCATTTGAAGAAATGTTTTGCAGAATGACAACACTGAGAAGCAGAGCTCACAGGAGTTAAAATGACCAGCCACTATGGAGTCTCCTAATACTGCCTCAACAATAAATTCTGAGATAATTATTATTTTATAGTGATGGAGAACACTGTAAGCTTTTTGTAATAGAAATGCAAACACAGCATTCATGACCTAAACAGCTCACTTAAACAGCAATGCTGTTAAAAAAGGATGAAAGATAACAAACCTGAATAGAAAAAGGAGATTTTAGGAACAAGCAGACCAATTTTGACAAAGTTACAGATGTATTGAGTCAGCATAAAGCTGTCCTGGGAAGAACATCTAGTTACTTACCAAAGGCCTTGTGTAGCAGGTGACAGAGAGAAGAGATTTTTAGGAAAACTGTAAAACTAGGATTCGTTACCTTGGGAATTTTCTTGATGGCGTTAAAGAAAGTGGATCAGCGAGGAAAAATGCAACATCTTGTAAATGATGATCTGAGCATGGGGCAGGGCATGGAGGAAACGGGCTGACGGGGTGCTGCAGCTGCAGCTAGGCCTGCGGTCTTGCTGGTGCTGCAGAGACCTGCCCGCAATGAGCATTTCATCACAGAGTCATAGATCCGTGGAATATCCTGAGTTGGAAGGGACCCACAGGGATCATTGAGTCCAGCTCCTGGCTCCACACAGAACTACCCAAAATCAAACCCTGTGTCTGAGAGCAGTGTCCAAACGCCCCCTGAACTCCGGCAGCCTCGAGCTGTGACCGCTGCCCTGGGGAGCCTGTGCCATACTCACCACCCTCTGGTGAACAGCCTTTTCCTAATCCCCACCCTGACCCTCCCCTGACACAGCTCCATGCCGTTCTCTCGAGCCCTGTCGCTGTCACCACAGAGCAGAGCTCAGCGCTGCCCCTCCGCTCCCCTTGTGAGGAAGCTGTAGGCCACCATGAGGCCTCCCCTCAGCCTCCTCTGCTCTGGGCTGAGCAAAACAAGGGACCTCAGCCGCTCCTCACACATCTTGCCCTGTAGACCCTTCACCATCTTTGTAGCACTCCTTTAAAGGCTTTCTAACAATTTCATTTCCTTCTTATATTATGATGCCCAAAATGCACACAGTACTTGAGGTGAGGCTGCACCAGCGCAGAGCAGAGAGGATCCTGGTCATGGTGCTGCTGGGGTGCTCAGGAATGTACAACATGGCACAGCAGGACACAGTGCTTATGAATATGTGGGGATTACGACAGTGAGAGAGTGGGAGAAGTCGTAAGACGTGGGGGTGAAGAGCTGTACAGAAGGGAGAGTAAGCAATTACAGAGCAGCAGGGAGGGAGTGCAGGATGTTACTTACAGGACGGGAGCCTCCTGTTGGGCTTCTGGATCAGACTGACCAAACCTGACTGTGTTTCTTCTCATTGACTTTTTTTTTTCTTGTGGAACTTGCCTTCTTTCTCTCCCATCCCATTGCCATTATGTATGGCTGTGAGTGCATTTTCACTCTGCACATCCTATGAGATAAGGAAGTCTTCATGACTTTCCCTTTTCCTGCCTAATTTGCTGTCTCCAAACTTCACCTGAAAAATTAACTCTTATTTCTTATTCACCACATAATTTTTCCTTTATCTGATGTTAATTTTTTTGATGTTATGCTGTTGAGCTCATTGAAAACCATTTTCAAGAGACAATGCTAAAAATACAGCATTTTGTTTCGTCTGGTGTTTACTAAATGAATTCTGATTTCTGTTTGCCAGGCAGTAGCTGGCTCAGAAGACTGCTACTTAACACACAATGGTCAAGAGACGTAAAAATACAATAAAGACACGTATTTGGAATAAGTTGAATAAAAATAATCATACTCAGAAAAAATACCACTTCTTGGCATAAGGGAATTTCAGCTGCTTTTTAAAATTTATATCAGTAATGTCTCTTTGAAAGGTATTAGTTTTTTATACTTGGTCCATTCCTGCAATATATTGTTCTAAGTTTGTGATCTTTATATTTGCTTTCCTTGGATTTTTGGTATGAATTCATTTGTAGGTAGAAAGCTTCCTACTCATTTGTAACATTCACAGGAGAAAATGCAAAAATGATCTTGCTGTGCAGGTAATAGAAATGGTTTGTTTCTTGTTTACTTGTAATACAAAGTGTAAGAGAACTTGAATATCCTTTTCATGATGCAAATGCCACAATAATCAGACAGAAATAATTGCGTAAGTCTTCTGTGGTAAACAGTGGATTAGCAAGAGGCACTCAGAGTTGAACTAGTTATGACCTTTTCTCTAGGATGGCAGAGCTGGCATGATATCAAACCCATTATCTCCACTGGTAAAGCAGGGAGGGATACCAACGCAGACAGACACTCTCCTTAATGTCTTTTCTAAGCTATTTTATTGATCTCTGGCAAAATCCTCTCTCATCCTCTATGTCTAGTCTGCGTGAGGTGAAGCTGCACTGAGCAATCCAAAGCACTCAAATTACAAGAGCCATTTTGATGAAAAAGCCACTTCTGTCTTTTCTCTAGCTATTTTTATGATAAAAATTTCGTGTGTTAGGCTCTGTAGTCCAAATGATAGATCATGGACACAGAGATTGAGAAGCTATAAATTTCTCCAAATGCAAGTGAATTTTCAAGCGGTGATTCTGAACCAAGATGTCTCTGCTTCTGCTCATCTTAAGATTCCCATGGCTAGATCCAGATTTTTTGCTTCTTTGAGCACTTGAGGTTTCCATTGATCTCTCTTGGTTAAGAGTCTTCGGCAGTTCCAAAAATCTAGCCTGTGGTGAAATCCTGGACCCACTGTAGTTGAAGGGAACTTTGGAACTTTTCCAAAATATCATCCGATACAGTTATTTCTGAGCATTCAGGAATGAAGCACAAGAAATGAGATGCCTACATTTCCTGGTGAGCAAAATGGAGAAAATGTTTAGCTACTTCTGTAAAATACATTACAATCTGTGAAAAGCAGCATCTGAGTGATTATGAAAAAGCTATTTCCTTTTCCAGTATCAGTGAACGCCCAAAAAACTTGAAATAAGGTTTCCTAAAATTCATATAATATGTCTTTACTTTCATTTATATTTCAGTTACTTCTGTTAAAAAAAAAAAAGGTAGAAATTAAAAAACCATTTCCCCTCACCTTTTTGGTATTTACATAAATGAGAGGATAGGATGCTGAATTATGGACTGAGGGTAGATCTGTAAGTTCTGTGCCTGTATCCTCTGTAACTCTGCATTGGCTTGGGATGTGTTCGTACCAGGAAAATTTTGAACATGATTTTTGGCATGAACTTATGTGGATTAACTGTTACATACTTCTATATACTGCATCTATAGAGAAGCGATGATTTTCAAGAGAAATGCTCAGCGTTCTGAGAAAGACGTACAAGGGGCATTCATATGACAGAAATCTACTTCTCATTCCAATCTGCATCTCTTGTTCTGAGTGTGGTTCAGAGCACAGTGGGGACTGTGAAATATATAGCAGCAGCAAAAGCAGCGTGGTTGCTCTCTGTTGACTGTGGCTGCATCCGGATTAGGATTTCCTTGTTTCCCATTGCCTCCTGCAATCCAGAAGGCATCTTGTGGTTGTTTCTGAGTGTGCTGACTGATGAGAGAGGACAGCAATGCTGTTACAGCAGCTTTTCCTGGTTCAGGGGAATGTGCTGTGGCACTTTTTGGAAGTTAGGCACCACCACCAATTGCCATGCTGTGCTGTTGGCATGAGGGCATTCGTAACACACAGGCTGGCCCCTAGGACTTACACGGTCTACCAGAAGGGCAGTACCTGATACTGTTGAAACTGCCATGTAATGAGAAAAACTATTTATCGTATGCATTATACACAATATATACGATATATGAAGTATGAATGATGCCACGTTGCAACTTCACCAGTACAAGTCAGATAACTTCCTAAGATAAAAAATAATTACGGGGGAAGAAGAAGCCTGTAGAACCCATCACAAAGGAATCAATTTCAGACAAACTTTAGAGTGTTCCATTAACGTTTGTGCAGGTCCTAAGCAGTTATAGAAGGCTGCAGCTCAATGAGATTTTCTAAACAAGTAGATAAATAATAGGGCTCTTGAGATACGTTATCTTCATTCAATAAAAACTTGAAAATTGCTTAGCAAAAATGGGCAGTAGGAATCCAGGGATGGAAAGCCACTCAGAAGACATCATTCTGAATGTGGGGGTTTCCACAGCTGTGTCCTAACCTAAAGGTCTAGTGTATGAACAGATTAATTCTTCCTCAGAAATATCTGCTTTTTCTCTGCTGACTGTAAAGAAAAACAGAAATGAGCACTCAGCTGGGAACATTCACATTGTACCACTGGGCACAGCTGAATCTCACCTTCTTATTGTGTTTATTATTGCAATCACGTGCTTTTTCCTTATACTTCTCTTTTCATTATGTCAGTCTCCATCTCCCTGTTTCTTATGTCTTTAGCTACCAGGCATTTGGCAGGGTTTTACACTGAATTCTACTGCTTTTTATCTCACAACACTGGTAGCTGCTGGGAGTGTAGAAGGGGCTTGGCTAAGTCTCGGTTATTGGGATGGGAAAACATACAGGATGCTGATGGATTAAAATTCATAATTAGATGATCAGGTTAATGATTTTCTGTCTTTCTCATTTTATAATGCTCACACAGTGTTATTAAAAATCCTTTGATGCCTTGTCCCTCAGTTTAAGCTTATTTGCAAGAGGAAAGCTGTGCTCCTTCTCAGGCATTATTCACCTGGCCAACAGTTCCAAGTCAAACATCACATCCAACCGGTTTCTTTCTGGAGAGGATACGGATTTTCCAGGTGAAGTTCTAGTGAAAAGGGTTAGTCTTGACTTCTCCGAGGTTGTGCTGTTACCAACTCCAGCATACTGTCATTTCTGGTGAGGTAAGCAGTAGTGCTCTCTCTATATAACCTTGCAGCCCACAAAGCCAACAGAATCCTGGGCTGCGTCAAAAGCGTGGCCAGCAGGTCGAAGGAGGCAATCCTACCCCTCTACTCTGCTCTGGTGAGACCTCACCTGGAGTGCTGCATCCAGACGTGGAGTCCTCAGCACAGGAGAGACATGGACCTGTTGGAGCGCGCTCAGAGGAAGGACACAAAAATGATCCACGGGATGCAACACCTCCCTGCGAGGACAGGCTGAGAGAGACGGGGCTGTTCAGCCTGGAGAAGATAAGGCTCCAGGGAGAGCTAAGAGCTGCCTGTCAATATCTAAAGGGGAGCTATAAGAAAGAAGAGGACAGACTCTTGAGCAGGGTCTGTGGGGATAGGACAAGGGGGAATGACTTTAAACTGAAAGAGAGGAAATTTAGGTTAGATTTAAGGAAAAAATTTTTTACAGTAAGGGTGGTGAAGCCCTGGAGCAGGTTGCCCAGAGGGGTGGTGGGTGCCCCATCCCTGGAGACATTCAAGGTCAGGCTGGACAGGGCTCTGAGCACCCTGACCTAGCCGTAGGTGTCCCTGTACATTGCAGGGGAGTTGGACTAGGTGACCTTTAAAGGTCCCTTCCAACTCTAAGGATTCTATGACTCTATGATTCTGTTATACCAGAGATAAACTTTACTGCTTCATTGGCCTTATGCCAGGTAGTATTTGATCCAAGCTAGGGTCAGAAAACTGCTTTGAGGACTAATTGCAGGTAGAAGAAATTAAAAAAAAATACTTTTTGTAGTCCGTGTTTTCTGAATATTTCCTTGACAGAGAAAAAAATATTTTTATAAGCTATGTTTATAGAATAGTTCAGTTGCTTAAGGGTACCAACCAGTGCACATTAATTTGCAGTAACATTTTGAAGCTTTAGAACAAGCTGCTCCCACGACATTTGTGTCCTGGTGAATATTGTATGAGGGAAATGATTTAGATTTTAGAAGATTTTTGTATGTCCTGAGTTCAGTATTTTCCCTATATATTACTGGCTATAAAAGAGACCTCAGAGGTAACTTTACTGCCAAGTATCTCAAGATTATATTAGCTACCTCAGTGTACTGTTGTGAGAACATTGATGCTTTTGTCATTAACTTGTGGAGGGAATGGTCTGGAAACTCCAAGTGAATGATCCCCTGCCAGGCATGACTCTTGATTGCTGTGAAGGGTGATTTGGGATGGAAAGGATGGTGAGTAAGATAGCAAAGAAAAGCTGAAGTACTTCTATCTATTATAGATTTGATCTTTCTGTAGAAGAAATGACTCAACAATGCAAAGAAATGGGAAGATATTCCAAGTGCAAATAAATCTTCCAAAAGGAGGACCAGGCTTGTCAAAACTTTCTGATAGTAACTGTGACAGCACTACAAAAATAAAGGATAGGGCAGATGAAATGTTGCCTGGGCACAGGTATGCCCACTCTGTTCTAGGAAGGCAGCAGAGGGCTGGACCAGATGCTGGCTACTGCCATTTGCTGTGTGACATATGGCACAAAAGAAGCTGCTTTTTGGATGAGTGGGAAACACCAAGGATGTTACTCTGTAGACTTTTGCTAAGCCCAGCTGTTCTCTCCTCCAGGTTTGAGGTCTTTAAAGAATGTGATTCTTGGATTTTACTTCACCAGAAAAATTATATGATCACAGCCCACTGAAATCTGTGTAGGAAAAAGCAGGACTTTTCTCACCTAATTTATGATTTCTCAGTCTCTGACGTAGATAATCTGCATCTGCTCCACACACTGTAGACTCCCTTTGAGTCAATGAGGAGGAATAAACACTTTTAGGACATGAATCATCTGATGCATTTTAGACATTTACATTAGGGTTGGATCATTTCCATTGTAGCATTGCCTATTTCCTCTGTACTTGATTATAGAGAGAACTTGGCTCAGAAATAGATGTCACCATCTAAAGTTAGGTGAAACTAATCCCACACAGGCAGCCTGCTGTAGAGATGCTAACTGAATGGGAGATCCAGGCATATTTTTTTCATGGTGTTCTGAGGTGGAAGTCTAGAAAGGGCTGGAAGGGGGCTGACAGGCATGTTCTAGAGAAATCTACAAGGAACAGAAAATAGAAGATATTTTTGAAAGAGCTTGAAAAGGAGTAAATACTGTAGTGAGAAGACTGCATCTGATTACAAATTATTCCAAACAGTCTAATCTGAAATTGACTGCAAAGAGCTGGAGCAGAAACTCATAATAGTGAGTAACTGGATGATAAAACGACAAAATAAATGCTTATAAGTGCAAAGTAATGCAAATGGAATAAAAATAAGTCAAACTATTCATACATAATAACAGGCTCTAAATTAGTGACTATCATTCAGGAAATACATTTTGGAGAGACTGGATAGCTTTCTGGAAACTTCAGTTCAGCACTCAGGGAACGTCAAAAGGACACACGAAACATTAGGAATTATTGAGACAGGAGTGAAATAAATCCAGAAAGCGTTCTTACGCTACCATGTAAGTTGACAGTGCTCCCACAGCTTGAATGAGTGCACAGTTCTTCCTCTGTACCCTCAAGGCAGGTATAAGAAAGTTAGAGATGTGATAGAGAATGGCTGCAAGGTGATCAGTGATACAGAACAGCAAGACAGACTTCTGCTTTTCAGCCAAGGAAAAGAGATGGATGAGAAGGTAATAAGATAAAAGCATGCAAAACTATAAATTGTTTAGAAAATGTGAATAGGGAATGATTTTGTATAATTTTGCATCCTTCAGGTTAGGGGGACAACTTTTGAAACAAAAGGAAACAAAACAAAAGGAACAAAAGGAAGCCCTTTTTCACATAATTCAAAATTAAGTCATAGCACTCCTTGCTAAAGGAAGCCAAATGGATTTTAAAAAAAAGACATTAGATAAATTCAAATTTCTTCATCTATGTACATAAAACATTCAGGCTAGATGTTAGGAAAAAGTTTTCACTGAGGGTGGTCACACACACTGGAACAGGCTTCCTTGAGAGGTGCCTGATGCCCCATGTCTGTTGGTGGTCAAGAGGCATTTGGACAATGCTCTCAATAACATGCTTTAATTTTTGGTTAGCTCTGAAGTGGTCAGGCAGTTGGACTCCACGACCTTTGAAGGACCTTTGAACAAAATTATTCTGTTCCATTCCTTCCAGTTCAGTACAAATTCTTGAGTAATTAGGTCCTGAACAGATAACTGCTGGAAAACAGCATTTATTTTATCGTTTCACAGTTCTGTTGTACCATGGTATACATCTATTTCTTGCACAGTTACCTAAAATTCTGGCTCATTATTGCTGTTGGGTCCATATGCTGGGCTGAACAGCATTTAGCCTGATGCAGTGTGATAGTTTGGGTGTCAGTAGGTGTGAAAAGAGTCTGAGAAAGAGCGAGAGAGAAACACTGTGGAGGAGGTCTGTACCAAGCCTGAGCTGAGAAGGCGACCGTTGCTGACATTCTGGAATGTAATCCTGGCATAATGGTTGGCAGAGATCTCCCCTGACAGGCCACCAAGACATAATAATGTAAACTGCTGACCTGGAAAAAGAAGCTAGAACTGGGAGAACAGGTGTAATTTATTGGTTTTTAGTTCAGCGTTATTGTGAAGGAAGAGATCTTTGATTCAGCTGAGGTATGTTCTAGGCAAAATGGCCCCACATAAGTATCAAAAGTGAATGGGCTGCGCTTTGACCACTAAGAGCTCTGAGCAACGTGGTATGCTGGTGGTATAATGCAAAGCAGCTGGAGGACTGCTTCCTGAGAAGTACAAGACTCACTTTCTTCCCTCTCTCCTCCCACAGTTACTATGTGTAGCTCTGGACAGTTAAGGCTAAAGTCAATTCAACAGACTCAGACTCACTCCTTTCCTAGTGGTCTGGTCTGCTGAAAATTAATGTAAGAAACACTAGGAATCCACGGACAGGAATACAGGTTTTGATTAGGATACCAAGGATGTGGACTCACGGTAGCTGAAGGGGAATTACGTCAGAACTGTAGATTTCCCTGATCGTGGAGAGAGACAGTAGAAAAGCAGCAGACCCAACTGTGTCCTGAGTTGCTTATTCCACTAATGTTTTTATGATATAATGTTTAATGATATAATTGGGACAACTTAGTGGTACTAAGTGGCATCTTCATTCTTCCTTTGTTTACATTTTTTTCTAGTGACTGAACCATGGGTTTTTCTTTGCCTTGTATCAGCATGCAGAGTTGGAATTAAGCCTTAACTTCTTACATTTGGGAGATCACTTTGTTTTGCTAATACAAAATAGATATACAGTTTCAGGCCACTGTATTGGACTGTGAATAGCAATAGTCATGGCATTAGGGAGACGCTGAAAAGTCTTCTGACTGGCTGCATTATTATGAAGGGCATAAAGTTATTTAAAAAGTGTCATATTGAGCCTATTGAATTGATGGCAGTCTTCAGTAGGGTGTCGGACCGGACTCAAGGGGTTCTTCTGCACTGTGAAGTAAGATGAATTTAAAAAAAGAGAGAGAAAAAAAAGCATCCTGATGCTTAATCAAAATCCATTCAGTATCACATCTGCAGTCTCCAGTGATTACCATCCTTCTGCAACAACTTGCTGTCCTTCCCACCCCCCTCCATCCACTGACATTTGGCAGAGGAAGGCTTAGGTCTGTCTGGGTTAACTGGCGCCTGTGGCTCTGCTCACTCAGTTCCAACTCCAAACCTTTGAAGTCTCTCCTTCTGTTGACTCAGCCAGCCACCTGGACTGTTAGATTCCTGGTGAGGTTTTCAGGACTGGATTAAAATAATTTGAATTTATGATTTATTTCAAAGTAGGGCAGATTTTGCTTGGCAGTCTGTGGGATGTGATAAACAAGGAATTCCAGCAGCGGTGTCATTTCTAGAAGCAGACAAATACTGTAAAGTTAAAGTTACCCTTTTCTTGTGCAGTTTTGTTTTTAGTAGATTAGTAGAGTTCTGCTCACTGTGAAATGACAATCAAAGCTATGAAACACAGTAGTTTTATCTCGTACAGTGGTAAGGATACACCTATTCTTTTGTGGCAGGTGCTTATGGAATCTTCTGCACTGCAGCCAGAGCCATTGCACATACCAGCTGAGCAGGAACCGAGTCCATCCACCATCTAGGCAGGACTGGTGGGATGAAGAACACGAATATAAAATGAATGGAAGTGACACACGTCAACAGTTTAGTGCAAAATCTTTGTGCGGATTTGCATGTTGTCAGTTCTTGCCTTCCAGTGTACCATAAGCAAATCTGCATTTGTTATGCAACCGTTCTATCAGCAGAGCCTCAGCACAGAGTACATGTCAAGAAAATATTGAGAAAACATGAAATTTTCCTTGGGGATATCAGAGAATGTTGTTAGAAGCAACACAGAATTTTACTGTCGTCTTGCTACTCTTGGCCTTGAGAAACTGAGTTTTTGTTGTCTCAACTGCATTCTGACTTAAGCACAAAACTCTAGAGCAAACCCTCCAAAACTGTCACACCTGTCTTCTGCTCTTCATGATTCAATGGTCTTTCTACATGAAATCTGCTACTTTTAGGATTTTCTCCTTGTGATGGCTGGACTAGTATTTCAGTACAGTCAGAAATCCCCCACTGAATTCCTTGCTGTCATTACCACAGTGCTTCAGCTACTCAGGTTAATGCACCTAGAATCAGTTTCTGTTTTTCTACAAAGTGCTGCAGTCTCATATAGAAGTATGCTGTTACAAATGTTCGTTATTCTAAATTACCTTTGTCTGTAAGATTTTAATAGCACAGTCAACACAGATACTCTCTGTTAATACCAATTTCAAAAGAATGTTTTCTACTATTTCTACTTTGGTTTTAATGAAAACCTAGAGACAGCAGTCTGTGGTCACCCTCCTTGTTTTCCAGTAGTGTTACCATTGAAAAATGATTTCGAATTAAGCTGCTTATGTATTTAGATGCTTTTCTGCTGCTTTTCTTGTATATTTCATTTCCTAGTCCACATGGTTTGCATGCTGTTTCTGTGTGATTTCAGTGTGGATAATTTTCTAGAGACACTTTCAACACTTACTTCTATAGAGCATATCCAGAGTGCTTAATTTCATATACGTGTCAGAAAGGAGGCATTGCTAAAACACTTCTCTTCTTTCACATGCCTCCTAAAAGGGAAAGTAATTTCACTGCATTCCATGTTTGACTCTCCCTGAGTGCCAGGCACAGAGCAAATAGTTAACACTTTTATAATAGAAAAGCTGAAAGTGTCTGGACTGGAAGAGATTGTAGCCTTGGTAAATTGCTTTACCACCTGCCAGATCAAATCAATACCTTCTTTCCCTTTAATATGGCTTAAAGTAAACAAAAAGTATATACAACCAAACAACTCCTCTCCACCCCCCAAAGAACAACAACAAAACGAAAAACCCACTACCACAGCAAAAACAATGTTCAAGGGGGTATTGCAACTGAAAAACAAAGAAAAAAAAACAAAAAAAATCATGTATTTCAGACTAGTATATAGTATTTGTCTCTCTGGATAGAAATCAGTAACTCCAGATTAAGACATACTCTATCCAATGAGACCTCCTTAAAGGAAATGTGCTTCAGATTCACATTTTCCTTTGAGCCCAGCCTTTTATCGATTGATAGCAATTCCTATGTGTGTCCCAAGGCACTTCTGCTTGAGCTTCCTGCAGCTCCTGGAGAAAGACAGGGGACCTCCTCACCTGCAGGTACATAGGGAAGAATGTTTGCTCAAAATACAAAGCAGAAAAGCAGGAAATGAACAAGAACAGTTGTACTCTGGGCACTTGCAGCCAAACTGTATTGAGAATGGAAGCGATGACACTACTGCTGTGACAGAGCCAGTTCCCCTGCTACTACCTGTGGCTATCAGCTTTTCAGAAATGTCAGGTAGCATTGCCTTGTGCCAGAACCTTGAATACATAATGTCTCCCAATACAGGCCTTAACTAAACTGAACGTAATTGCAGACTCTCAGTGAAACCTTGTTTGACTTAAAGGCTGGCCCAACTTGTAGATTGATTCAGGTGTTACTGTTTAGTTGAAGAAAATATGAAGTCAAACTCAGCTGCTCATTCTTGAGTCTAGACTGTCTTCATGCTTAGACCAAGGCCTGAATATAAGTCCATTTGCCAAGTATAAAAGAGCATCCTTCTGCTGCCCGTTTTACAAGCACTAGCTGCCACAAGTGCACCTGGAATACAAGATGGTTCACTCAGTTCAGTGAGCTGCTTTACCTCCCCCTCTTGTCATTTAAAGTACTGAACAAGAAATTTAGTGGTTGGTCATGTGTAACACAATTCCCTGTGTGGGAATACAAGTGTCTGCTACTGGCTGGATTAACTGTGTATTTAGGGAAAGCTGACAATCCTTTAGGACGTGCTCTCAGCACAGAAAGACTTGGATTTGCTCTGTTCAGGAAATGGAGTTATTACCTTCGGAATTGTTACAGGAGTATGGTTACAGTTCAGAACAGATGTTCAAATCCACTGGAGACAAGTGCCAAGGCACTTTTGAACTCCCTCTTCGAGTAAATCTATCTCTATATTGCCCAAATTACATTACAAACATGATCCTAATTGGCCTAAGCTCTCCAGGATATAGAATTCAGGATGCTTAACATACCGAAATGGAAGGATTCTGCAGCTGAAATTTGATGCGCATTTCAGGTACTCCTGCATGATAGAAAATAGCTTCTGTCTGCTACCCACTCACTTTTCGCATGGCTGCTCACTCCACCGTTACCTCTTCTGTCTCTTCTACTGCTCATGCAGACGATCAGGGAACTGCATCAGGGGCCTAGTGCAGCTGAAAATAGGCAATGCATTTTCCCAGGTTATTTTTCAGGCAGATCAGCTGCCTGTTTGAGTTCAGAGCATGAACACTTGCGGTTGCACAACAGAGATGGAGAAGAGGCAGTGAGGAAGGAGGCCTGGGCTTGTTTAGATTGCTGTAACAGAGCTGAATGAGAAACCGGAGCTGGAAATGTTTCACAGTTTTTCTCTACTTCCCAGCAAACGAAAGTTGTGATTATTTCTCTGTCCCAATCTCACATAAAAGCAAAACAGGGTACAGAGGACTATAAAAATGAAATGATTAATCTGTGCTTTATCTCTGCTTCCTGTGAAGATCAGCAGTGTTTTTCTGGATAAGTTTTTCTTAGCACGAGCTTTGTGTGCTGCAGCTGCGAGACTGCAGAAGAGCTGCTCTAGGAAGTGCATAGTGGTGTCAATGGTAAGCAACAGGAAAGAGTAGTTTATGCCAGGGCCATATTCTGCTCCATGGGTTGTTCATTTTTACCATCTGAAAGTCTGAGAACATTGTGTGGCCTTATCTCTACTAGGGAACGAATAACACAGTTGACCACCGCCATGCAGGTGACTACAAGAAAGGAAAGGCTCCCAAGGTTTTCCAGAAATCCCCACACAAACATTGAAGGCATGCAGCTGTATGGAACTTGCTTGCAGAGGAGCATCTTCAGCATCAGGTCAGGTGGCGGTGTCACAAACAAGTCACAAATAGCCTTCACTTAGAGATGGGAAAGGCCAGAAAATATTTTTCTCTATCCCTAGTTCCTGATCCTCGTTGGTTCACTGATATAAAGCATTTTTGTCTTTGATAAGAATTGTGTGTTTTTGTGTGTAGGAGGAGAGAAGGGATTGTTTGGTCAGGTAAATTTCACCACTCATTTCTATGGACTAAGGAAATGCTTGCTTCCTAGCACCATGTAAAAGACTATACCCCATTGTCAGCATCTGCTCTGGGCTACAGTAACAACTTCCTTCTGCTATGTTTTCTTATATGTTGAACATTCAAAATCAGGAGACATAAGAATGAGTGTGAAAAGCTTTAGAATCCAGAAGGTTTCCTAAGGGAGATCGTTAGGTAGTAAATGGGAGTGATTTTTCTTGCCTTTAAGTCTATCTCCTAACACCGTAACTTCATTTCCTTCCACTGATTTTCTCTTGATTTTGTTATATCTGATTTATATCTTTATGAAGGAGAACAAGATCAAAGCAATGATGAAACCACTTAGAGTCACTTCGTGATTTACTCTTCTCAGTGTCACCAAAGTAGAGCAGTTTCATAATCAACACAGATCTCCTTATAGGCTTTAATCCAGGAAAGCATTAAAATGCCAGCCCAAGTCTACACCTGTTCAGGAAAACACATCTTGGGCTCATGCATTTCACTAGGTAAGGGATCTCTTCCTGAATCAAGGTAATGTCAAACAGATTTAGTTCTATATGGGAGATACATAGGTAACTGGTGTTAATGACAACCCAAACAACACATCACTGTAATTAAATCTACACAATGCGGACTTCTTTTTTGTGCAGATGTTACTATGTATGTGTACCCTGGAGATAAATCTAAGAAAGAAATTGTCCTATTGAATAGGTCATGTAAACATATAAATACGACTGTTCTGTTGCAATACGGCTTTTATCTTCACAGTTTCTTGGTGCTTTTTTACACATTGGTCACACCAAAATTCCTGCTAAATTTACTTCAACAGTTTAAAAGATTCTCGTTAGGGGAGTTTTTCTTTTCAGAATCAGATGCAAAATACATTAACAGGTAAAAATAAGATTCTCTAACAAAAAATGTCATGGAATTACATTTCACTAAACATGAAAGTAAAAAACTAGGATGAATGACATTTTTTAGGCAATCAGTATGCAGGTTGTGAAACAGCCTGCACACATAAAGGAGAACTAGTTTGACGGAATAATACTAAGCCAGAGTGAAGTTTCAGAAAACTAAGAAGTCATCAAATTCTGCTCAATCTCTCTCATGTATCTCAAATAGTTTCGTTTACAAAAGATAAAACCAGGATACATACCCTTATTTTATTCATGTTTTCAGCATGGCATAGGTAAAACAGCCACAAGATGGCAATACACCATTCTGTGAAAGAAAATTATTACAGCTGATCTTACCCCTCCACACATGGCTGAAATATACTGCTTGTTTAGTTTCAGCAAATTTAAGGAAGGATAGACAGAGAGTAAATATTTCAATAAAAAATAATTGATGACCCCACTGCTGCTATAAACACAGTGTTTCTCATTTCTTCTCACTCTTCGGTTACTGCTGTTTGCGTGCAGGGGGCTACTGGTTTGACTGAGTGAAAGCACTAGGGTTTGCCATACTCATAAGAATTCTGCAGTAAGAAAAATGGAGTACTTGTGAACATCGCAGAGACAAAAAAGTGAGCTGCTCTTGGCAGTCGAAAAGATGGCTTTGTCGGTAAAGAAACAGATGCCTTTCTGCCCTGTAGTAACAAAAACAGAGACAGCATAACGTTATGAAAAGGGATGAAAATGGGATACTGCAATGTTTGAAGCCATGCTTTTATGGACTAATAATGAACAATTTTGCAGTAAGCTAAAGACCCTAAGGGTAAGAGGTGGTGAAAATGCACCTGAAAGTCTTGTCTGAGCATACAACAGCAATGAGTCACCAGTCTGAGGTAGCTGCATAAAAGACCAACGTGATTATAGGATGCATCAGGTGAAGTGCATATTTGAGATGCTCTGGAAGGACACGGCGTTGCTGTTTGTTTGCATTCCTTGTGCGCCGCAGTAATAGGGCACCATTAGGGCATTGCTGATGGGATGCGAAGACAGCTCCCCTTCTTTTGCCTGAAACAGAACTCAGCTTTCTGATGTGGTTACAAGGTAGGATGTTGGGAAGTGCCTGGCTGACATATTGTACTTACAGAGTCAGGATTAAAGTAATCACTAGATCTGAAGGAGGAAGTTTTCCTCAGGTCAGAAGTTCAGGGATTACTGGCTGTGGTTTATGCCCTCCTGGGCCACAGGAGGGTGTTACTTAAATCCTAAGGCAATCTGCCAATTCCACCTAAAAGTGCTTGCTTGTTTTCTTCTTGTGACCTGTTGCAGCTGACCTTTGATCTTCTGCTACTGCCTTCAGCTTGTGACATATTGTGCAGAACAGGTAGATCTGTGGGCTGCCTTCAGTTGATGCTCATTACATCATGCACTGCAGTCAAAGGGCTCTGCACTGAGCAACAGTGTTACTTTTTGGCATATGATCCTACAGAGCAATATTTTATTAGTCCTTGTACCTAGATGTCCAGTATAGAAATATTGAGGTAGTTACAAGTGAAATGAATCACCAGTTTAGCTTTAGATCATATATAGGCAAGATATAGATGAGAAGTTTTATTCCTTTCTGTCCTCCTGAGTAATTGATTCCCTACCCTGCTGCCTTTGAATTGCCATGTTGCGACTACGTTCTCAGATTGCCTGCTGCTCATAAGCATTAGAATAATCAATCTGTTAAATTGTTGACCATTTCTGACTCTCCCAAAAAAGGTCAAACTTCTTGCTATCCTATCCTCTGCATAAAATCAGACAATGTAAATTGAAATCCTTCCTGCCTCTTGTAGACAGCTGGTCTATAGTTTGTAACTGGAGATTGAATTGCTAATACAATTTTGTTACAGTTCCCTGATCTTTTTGTATAGATTTAAAATTTAACAAGGAGTTATATGCATCAGCTACAAATTTGTTATTAGATTGCTCTGTTTGTTTGTTTTTATTAACACCACTAAGGGGTTGATATATATCCTGATTGCATTGCAGTTACTTTCTGCTTCTTGCTGATGCACAGTTTCAATGAAGATAAATATGTTTTCCTTGTTGTAGGAATTGCATTATTACAGCCTGAGATAGATTGAGAGATATTTAATGAGCAGTCCAATTTTTTCTTCTAAATGTTATTTATTCTGGATACACAAGAACAAAGATGTCATGATACTGATGGAACTGTTTTACAAGACCATTATGCATGCATGGAATGCATTAAAGTCATAGGGTAATGCCAGTGATTAGTGGTTCCTATGTGGAAAACAGCACGGACAGAGATAATTGGCAGTTAAAGGATGCCTGTCTCACAAGTTCTAGATGGTGCCAGTTGATCTTTAGACATCACATTTTGGTTCCAGCTTCTCTTGTTGCCATAATCATGGGTCTATAGCAATCTGAGCTGTACTTGTGTATCAGCTACAATGGTTTTTATTATACATTGTTTCACTGAGGCCAGATTTGGAAGGACGAAAAGAGTAAATTTCACTTCCTCTTTCCTCTTGTTCACGCATTTGAACATCCATTAATGCTTTTGGGCCATGTACCAGACAATAAATACATATTGGGTAAAAGGAAAAGGAGAGAATGTTCATGGAAAAAGATAGCTCTACTGATGCAATGTAGCCCTTTGCTATAGGGTCTGAAGTGTGGAAGAGGTTATTAGATTGCTTTAGTTGCTTCAGATTTCTCAGTGGCTGTTTTGCTCATTATGAAGTCTAATTTTTCAGAAGAAGCCTGTTTGTGGGAAAAGCTTAGTTTCATTTCATTATGTGAATTTTGACATCTTGCAATAGCCTTCTGAAAAATGAAAAAAAAAATCCAGTGTCATTTTGCCAATTATTTTTTCATTTAAAAATGAATCCACTTTTAAAAACATGCCAATTCAAAATGATTGAAACAGAAAAGGCACAGTGCAAACTCTGTCTTATCATATATATATATATTTTTGCATATTCTTCATTTGTGAATACTGTTGAAATTCTGACTTCTATGACTTAGCAAAGAAAACTGCAAAATCTTAGAAAATTTCATAGAAAGTGAAGAATTTTTCATGCATCTTTACTGATGGTGTCTATCTTCTGATTTTTTTTTTTTAGCTCCATAGTCTTATCTCCTATATGTACAAAAGCATTTCATTATATTTCTCTGCTCCTACGTCATTAGTTCTCTAACTTCCTCCTTTCAAAAAAGACTCTAGAAGCTATCAGCTCAGTTTCCTCTCTGCTACTGGTCTCAAGGTTCATGTTTTCAATTTATTTCTTGTTGAGTGTGGCATATGTCACTATGACTTTCCATGTCTGCTTTCATTATCTATACAATGATGACTAGACATTGCTACCTCTACCAGTGGACAGGGAATTCTGATGTGATATCAATTCTACACACTTTACTTGAAGTGCAGCATGAACTGCAAAAAAAGAGGTCTTACATCCATGTTATTGCTGGAGCACATGAAGAACTCCAAGAGCTAAAATCCAGTTGCAGCTATAGCAAGTTACATTATGTAGGAAAAGTTTGGAAGAAAAATCAGGACCATTCTCAGTGAATTTAACTGAGAACCATGTTCAGCTGTTTCTGTAAAAGATACACAATATTAAGATACTCATTCTGCCTATTTTGAAGCTATTTTTTTTTCTCTTTTTGCTCCCTATTTCCAAACAAGCTAATTTATGAGAAATTTCAAGGAAAACAAAATCACTTGTCTCTAGTCAGTTAAAAATGCAGGTAGCAAACTTTTCTAAGCGTGTCATTTCTGAGCATTTAAATAGATAAGTACCCATTAAAATCACTATAAGCCTTTCAGCCAAACTTTTTACAGCTCTTTGTTCTCTTACCCTTTTCAAACACATAGATTTTCCTGCTATCTTTCCTTTCTTTTTCTTTACTCTGACTCATTGATCACACATCACTAATGGTTTTTTCTGTGCTTCAGTTTCTCCATCTGTGAAATGAGGAACATCTATATTTGCTGTTGTGTCAAGGTAATAGATGTATCAGAAATGCCACAGCTAGTCATTGTTTAGTTCCCATTTGTAGGCAGCTCCCTAAATCAAACCACTGAAGTACTTCTTCCTGTTGCTCTGAGGCACTGTAATTTGGTGTGTTCATATACTGTTGCTATTCTAGGCTATTTTGAAGGCAGAAAAAATACCATCCTATCTAACATTTAGATAGGTAAAGTTTTCCTGAGGAGAAGCTGATGAGTTGTTTGTAAATGGCATAAAATGTGCAAGATTCAGAATATCTTGGGTAGTGTAGTGACTTTTAAATCAGTAAAAGTATGTGTAAAATGCTACAATATTAGAATTTGTTAGTGTGTGTGTGTGTGTGGACACTATTGCTGCCTTCAGTCACTTATGAGAATTATAAAGTCAATAGAGAAATAGGCCATTGGATTTGTACGTAAGGTATAGATTAAGACAGCCCTTCACAGAATCATAGCATGGCTAAGGTAGGAAGGGACCTCTTGGAGAACTGCAGCCTGTGGGAAGCCTAGGCAGGATCAGTTCAGGAAAGATAGCATCCTGAGGATGTGTGTAATTTTGGGCATCACAATATAGGAAAGACATAAAGCTATTAGAGAGCATCCGAAGGAGGGCTACAAAGATGGTGAAGGGTCTACAGGGCAAGATGTGTGAGGAGTGGCTGAGGTCCCTTGATTTGCTCAGCCCAGAGCAGAGGAGGCTGAGGGGAGGCCTCATGGCGGCCTACAGCTTCCTCACAAGGGGAGCGGAGGGGCAGCGCTGAGCTCTGCTCTCTGGTGACAGCGACAGGGCTCGAGAGAACGGCATGGAGCTGTGTCAGGGGAGGGTCAGGGTGGGTGTTAGGAAAAGGTTGTTCACCAGAGGGTAGTGAGTATGGCACAGGCTGCCCAGGGCAGCGGTCACAGCTTGAGGCTGCCGGGGTTCAAGGAGCGTTTGGACAACGCTCTCAGACACAGGGTTTGATTTTGAGTGGTCCTGTGTGGAGCCAGGAGCTGGACTCCACAATCCTTGTGGGCTCCTTCCAACTCAGGGTATTGTATGAAATTAAGTCTCAGCTAGCCCCTGCTTTATGCTAGCCTTTGGACTTGTTCATTTGGCCAAAGCCATGTGGAGAAACTCTCAGAGAGTGTCTTTCCTCTGCTGTCTCCCTCCTGCAACAGTTCTGAAGTCTCTGAAGCACAGTGAGTCTGTAGTCATCTCATTTGTTAACTGCCTTCAAATTGCTCCTTAGGCAGCACTATTTGCTGCTGAGTCTGACCATTCATCTCTAAATGAATGTTATCCAAATTTTGGTTCAAAATAGGACAAATTACAAGCATTTCAGTTTCAATTTCAGTCTCTGTTTGTTTTTCTCCGAGCTGCATAATTGACCTGCCACTTCTAAATCATTACTCCCAGCTTCTTGTCACCTAACATCACCAGCATTTCAAGTAGATTAATCTTGCATCCTTTATTGTGTAACTACATTTAAAATGGAAATAGCATCAAGTCCTAGATGTTCTGAATCTCATCTTTGCACCGTATGCAGCCAGTGTTATTAGCACTAATAAAAACCAAGCAAGAATGAGTGCTAACTCACACTGTGGATGGGTGGAATTGGGAAAGCTGTCTCCTTCTGTAGAATCTGTCTGTTGATGAGTGCATGTCTACCTAGCAGAGAAGTGAGTCAAATGCTGTTAACAATACTGTGTGTCAATTGCTGTATTTCCTTCTCTGAGATGAAGGGGACTTCTACTTGACTTCTTCCAATTCCTCTGACATTATCTATTCTGTTATTCAAATGAGCTTCATTTGGATGGGAGGCTATGGTTAGTGCATAAACAAAAATCAGATGAGTTACAGTAAAATTCAGCCTGGCTGTCTGAAACGTGTGCAGCAAGGCAGAATATGTGATAAGTAGGTACTGCGGTGCACGTAGCATCAACAGGCTGCTCAATAATTTAGGGAATCCTTAGGTAACAAAGCATGGTATGTCAGTAACAAATTGCAAAGCCTCTTTTCTTTTAGGACTTTTTTTTTTTTTTTTTTCCTTTTTCCCCCTCCAGCTATTTAGAAAAACTGGACAAAGTCAGTTCTACATGAGATGTATATTCTTGGGAATGATACTGAACTCGTGAAGGGACAGAGACACACAGACTTAGAATGACTCCACGGGATAAGCCTATCTGTCTCAGGTATGAGAAGCACACAGCAAAACAGGATCAGAGACTGAGTTTTACAAGTGACTGCAGGAGAAGCTATCTGTAGACATGCGCAGCGTGTTATTATAAGAGCAAAGAAGGCAGAAGGTCCGATGTGGACCTTAAGTTTGACTTGCAGAAACAGAGGCATCAGGCGAAAAGGATCGTGAATCCTTAAGAACAGCACCAAAACATTAAAATTCACTTTGGTATAGAAAATACTTGGCCCGATTTGTGTTCCTTGCCTTCCCAGAGATTTGCCCAGAGAAGCTGTGGATGCCTCCTCCCTGGAAGTATTCAAGGCCAGGCTGGAGGGGGCTTTGGGCAACCTGGTCTGGTGGGAAGTGTCCTTGCCCTTAGCGAAGGGATTGGAACAAGATGATCTCTAAGGTGCCTTCCAACCCAAATCATTCTATGATTCCGATTCCTGTGGTGCTGTCTGTGAAGAAGTTAGTCAAGGGGTGAAAAGCCATCACAGGTGGGCTTGTCTCTGCTGGAAAACTTATGGGGGAGCTGGGGGGGACTGAACAGAGGGCCTAGAAGTTCAGCACTGTGGCAGGAGGATGATCACCAGCATGAGGAGATTTCCTCTGAAATGAGATTGGGGGGTTAGGATGGTAGAGATGAACTGTGGGGGTTTAGAGAGGTCTTGGATTCACTTTGGTGAAGATTTGGATTTCTTTTACAGAACAAAAAAGTTATTGAAGAGGACTTGACATTGGACTGTCAGGTCTTCTCCTCCCCATCCCCTAGAGCAGGGAAAGGTCTGGGGCTGTGACAGACTGCTAGGAGCCAGCCCTGGAGATAAGAGCTGTGCGCTGCTGCTGCACTGCAGACAACAGGCGACCTCGGCGAGCGGAGGGGCACAGCAGCCCGGCACCTGGCTGCCGCCTGGACGCGGCCCGATTCGCCGCCGAGTGCACTGCATTTCCCTCAGCGCGGCGCCGCCGTGGGCCGCCCGCCCTCGGCGGCGCCTGCGTTGGGCGGCAGGGGGCGCTGCCACGGCGCGCGCCGGACGGCGGCCGGGTGGAGGGGCACGGCGGGGCCGCCATTTGGGGGGGGG